>OU452238.1:14346847-14578317 GCA_911728455.2 Marthasterias glacialis | reverse complement strand
TATATCTTGTGGCTTGGTAGGATTCGATGTTTTCAATCCACCAGGTGAGGTCCTTTAATGCCTCCTGAGACAAACTCATTTGAGTATCATATGTACTGTCTTTTTCTTGCAAAGCTTTTATTTTGTCTTTTTCGACATATCGGTAAAATAATTGACCAAACATTACCCCTGGAAAACTAGATATTATCATGCCAATAACTTGAGCCACTTCCCGAATTAGCGAAGACTTTTTCGCTATTAGAGCTTGACAAACCGTCTTTAATTTCACGGCCTTTTCTGCAGTCAATTTGACTGCCATTTCTCGTGAACTAAGCTCAAAACCCAGAAATTTGATTGTTTGTGTGGGATCAGAAACCGATTTTTGGTCATGAACTATGAACCCGGCTTGGGTCATAAGTTGTGTTGTTGCCTTAACATTTTTGCAACATTCCTCACTTGATTCACCATATAACAATGAATCATCAATATACGCCACTGATTGTAATCCTTGGCCTCTAAGGGCTGAATAGATAGGTTTCAATACCTTTGTGAAAATACGTGGAGCTGAAGCAAGGCCATTTGGAAGGCAAGTGTATTGATACATATTAGCCTCCCACTGGAACTTGAGATATTTTCTATGTTCATGTGCAATCGGCACTGAATAGTAAGCATCACGTAAATCTATGGATGCCATGAAGCAATCTTTTGTCATCAAATGTATTGCAGACTGCAAAGTTTCCATTTTAAAATGATGGTATTTCACATGTTTATTCAATGCCTTTAAGTTCAGTATCATTCTATACGAACCATCTTTCTTTGGTCGTAGAAAAATGTTTGATAGGAATTCATCAGGCTCATGAGTTGTTATCTCAATGACTCCTTTGGTCAATAACTTTTCAACTTCCTGTTGAACAACCTTTTGCTCAGGAATGCTCATTGCATACTGCTTTGGTATGAACGTTTGCCTCGGAAACGTTTCAAACTCAATATGGAGTCCTTTCACAGTATCCAAAATGTTTGGGTCGGAAGTTAGTTTCTTCCACATGGGCAAAAAATATTTTATTCTACCTGCTACAAATGAGTTTGTTTGAGCTCCACTGGGTTTTAAAGCAAAGTTGCTTACCTTGCTGCACTCTGATGATGTGCTTTGGGCAGTTATGGGTTCGTGCTTTGGCCCCGTTTGTTGTACGGTCTTCTTTTGCCGTAGCCCCTGGAGGGGTAATGACCCTTTGTATAGGCCTGGTTTCCTCCATACTTTTTTGGCTGTGTGTTGTAGCGGCCCGAATAATGACGATAACCGAAACCTCGGCGGTAGTCCATATTTCTGGCATCACCCGCTCGTCCAATCTTGTGCCCTACTTTATTAGTAGCATTGATATCTTTGACCTCTTTGGTCAAATCATCCCCAAACAACAACTTTGTGATAGGGACTGATGGTGCACATAGACGTTGGTACTGTGCGTTTAAGTCTGGCTTCATAAGTTCCCTTCTTCGAAGGTTTAATTCAATGTTAGCATTCGCCATCAAAGTCATGGTGTCCATTGCCAATTTCACCTCATCTTTGGCTTGATCTTTTGACAATAATTTGTCTGTTAACTGAAGCAAAGGAACAAATGCCGAAATCAAAAGCTTTTGCAGCCGTATGAATTTAAGGTCTCTGGACCGAGTGCTAGATTTGAGTAGGGCCCAAATCTCTGGGTTTACTTTTGTTTTGATCAGTTCAGCACAGTTCTGTGGACGGCAATACAGTTTTTGTTTATCGGACAATTTCTCATCCGACAATTTTGTGGTGAGAACTTTGCCCGTCAAAGTTGCTAGTTTTTCCCTGATTTTAGGGCCAACTTTATCATCCGCTTCATATTCTTGCTGAATATCTACCAACATATCTTCTTCTGCAGAAACTACCTCCCCCTCAGAGAGGAGACGTTGTAGTTCTGCTTCGGTATTATCAGATTCAGTTTCCGAATCCGGTACAACAATAGCCGACTTGAGTTTTTTGCTCTTTGAAGCGGCAGTAGTTGTGCATGTTGGCGAGCCACGTTTAACATTAGTTTCTGTGCATGTATTTGCATTCAGGAATGCCGTTGTCAGTTTTGCAAACCCCGTTTGCATTGTTTGCACGAGAGTAGTGCTTAGCTCCTGCCACGGTTGGCTGGAGCTGTCCAAAGGAGCCACACCCTGGGCTGAGCCCTTTACTGTTTCAGGCCTATTTTTTGACAATTTTGTCTTGGTTTTTGGCCTTGTTTTCCCCCGCCTTTTCAAGGGCGTTTGGACCTCCAATTTTGGAGTCGGAGAACTAGCTATTAAGCGTTGTACGGGGTCTTCGGGAGATTGCTCCCCAGCCCCAAATAAACCACAAGTACTAAATTGCCGTGATGGCGTATGGTGTGGTGATAAATCAGATAAATCCTCTAAATCCAAGACGCTGTCGATGTACGCCGTTGCCATAGTTGACAAGTCAAACTAGTACGATAACTAATGACTACACAATCTCAAATAGTCAAAATAATGTTCTTACCTACATGTATTACTCAACGCAATGACACAAACACTAGCCTGTGTACATACACGTCCGTTCAGTAGCTGGCTAGACCGCACACTGACGGTTTGCTGGCTGGTAAGCGCTATCTCACGTGGTCTCTGGAGTGACGTCATGATGGTAAGGTGGAATTATATTCCTGCGCCCATTGCTTGTGCACAGTGTATGGGCCTTGGTGAACCCGCTATATGGCCATATTCCTGTGCTCATTGCTTGTGCACAGTGTATGGGCCTTGGTGGACCCGGTATATGGCCATATTCCTGTACCCATTGCTTGTGCACAGTGTATGGGATAGAGGACCGTGTGATACGGTCATGGTGGATCCGGTATATGGCTATATTCCTGTGCCCATTGCTTGTGCACAGTGTATGGGAACTCCGCAGCTAAGAATATGCCTATATGGCGGGTTCATATCACTCCATAGGCCGTGTACAAAAAACAGCATAGGAAATCGCCCATATCCTGGGTCAAAACGGGATTTTCACCATGGAGGGGGTTTTCTCATAATTCAGTTTTTGTTGAAATAGGGGTTTTGGGGGTTCAAAACTTGCAGTAAACTTATTTTCCAGAGGTTTTACAATTACATTAGACCTCATATCTCATAAATTACAATTTAAAAAAAAAAAAAAAAAAAGTTCTTTGGTGGTTCCCTGTAAATTATTGATGCTGAACGTCGGCACACAATCAAAGAATTTAAATTCAATTTATAAATAAATAATGGTAATCAGTGGCGTAACTAAGGGGTGGCACGGGGGGGGGGCACGTACCCCTCCCAACTGAAGTCCGTGCCCCCACCCCGGGTGCCCCCCCCCCCCATTTGAAATCTGGACTTTTGAGATTAAAAATTACAAGAATATGAGCATTTATGTCGTAATTTCAATGTTTGTAGAACTATTTTTAATTATTTACACACAAAATGTATTTTGTTTTACGTCAACACTTCAGAAAACACTGAAAAGGGGCTTGTGTAAGAAAAATACAAACGGAAACTACAGTTGTAATTTGCCAAAAGTGCCCCCCCCCCCTGGGAAAAATGGTGCACACCCTAGTGCCCCCCTAAAATGTTACCCCAGTTACGGCGCTGATGGTTATATAGTTAAATAATGGTTATATAATTAAATAATGTTTTTTTTTATTATAAATACTGGTTATGGTTATATTATATCTACATGAAATAGCCCGTATCCTGGGTCTAAACAGGATTATCACAATGGAGGGGGTTTTGGGATTTTTCATGTGCCCCATTGCTTGTGCAGTGTATGGACCTTTCACCTCCTATAAAATGTTTCTCACACTTCTTAGATAATTTATACAGGTTTTTCTTACTTTTTTAAAATTATGGACTCAAATGAACAACTCTCTATTACCATTGGTTTATTTTAACTTCTGTTCCTTTATTTCTAATGATTCTGATTAAGAAATCACAACACAACAACGTAACGTTATTTATTACAACTGTTTAGAAACAACTTTAACACTCAAACTTATTGTTGAAAGACTTATTTAATTATCAACAAGTTCAACATTCAAATAAACTTACTTTAAATGAAAATTTACATTAAACATTTGTAAAATAATTATTAAGGATAAGTGCAAGAGGGAAATGATCAATGCCGTTGATTCTCGCTTGAAAATGTACAGGAACAGCATCCCCGGCAGACATCCAAATGGAATATTCCCAAAATCCGCTGAGAACAAACATTTTCAAAAACTAAACAAGGACACTATAAAAGTTTCCTGCCATATTAATGTGGATTTTTGGAAAGAGTATTAGCATAATCTTATAATGAAATGACAAGTATTGTATAAGTGCGCCATTGCAAGCAGTTTAATTCAAGCAGTTTTTTAATGTTGCCATTATTATCCTGGTAAGGTCAGTCTAAAGCAGGGCCACCAGAGGCAGGTCCAGGGATTCCAGCCCCAGCATGCTTTCCAGTTCATTAGAGCCATTTCACCTCCCTTTCTGAAGGTCCAGTCTGCAGCCCCAAGGCAGTCCAGTACCCCAAGGCAGTCCCCTACTGTAGTAACGTGGTCCCTAGCCCCACAGCCAAAACTAGGAACTTCTGCCATTTGACAACCATTAGTGATCACACAGTACCATGCTCCCCGGTGGAACAGCCTGATGCACCTTTAAGATCAACATCCAGCTGTAACCCTAGCCAGCAGTAGGACCCTACATGCCTCGTGCAAGTGTCCAGGTCCTTTTACCTATTTGGAATTTTCCGTGTTCATGTAACCAGCGATTACAAATCTAATAACCCCACCGAACAAATCTCCCCATCAAATCCCCACACCACCAATCGATTCTCCGCACCACCAATCGAATCTCCGCACTACCAAAGCTCTAATAAAATCTCAAATTGCAAAGTTCAAAAAACGCCTATGTGCTTGCTTGCAATGGTGTACTTTTTTACAAGACATAAACTGTACAGTGCTGCAAAAACAGCCCACTATACAACGATAACAGAAAACACCAAAACATCAAATAAACGCATCTAGATTATTTTACAGAATTGAAGATAACAAATAATAACTTAGTTGTTCATTTATGATCCCTAATTAACAGCTTGGATGACATCGATGTTTTCATGTTGCTCTTTTTAACACCATGTAGCTTTCAAGATGTCAGTGTGTTGCTCTCCTTCATACCCTGTAGCCTTCAATATGTCAGTAGAGGTGATTCCTTCTGCTCTTGATTTCAGGGAGCAATTAGCTGCATCTCTGGCTCTGAAAGGTTAAATTTACAAATGAGAAATTGAATGAAAGCCAACATGCAAATGTGCCCAATCCCTGGTTGGGGTGATTAAAAACTGGTGACAACCCTGTACCAATGTGCTAGAGATAGTATCATTTTTTTTTCTTGGATGGAAAGTTTTAAGCCATCATCGTTTTGTTTCTTGATTTTAACCCATTTCTTTTCTTATCCTTCATTTTCACAAGGTGTTTTACACCACAACTATCTTGTGCAGTGAAATGAAAATTGTTATGATGTCATTGTTGTCTTGAGAGACAACTTGTATCACATTTTTGTCAAAGACATCGGTGAAAAAACAGCTGAATGTATGAGGTGTTTTACACCACAACTATCTTGTGCAGTGAAATGAAAATAGTTCACATGAGTTAAATCATACAAAGGTCTTCGTATAGAAACTGAATTTACCTTCATGGAGCCAAATCGCATGAGCTTTGCATCAAGCAGTTTCAATCTCTTGAGATATGTTCATGTTGCTCTCAATGTAAAGATACCACAGAATACTTGAGAACTGGTCAGCTGATCACCCACAATGAGCTGTAGTAGTCGTGATGACTGCTTGATCCTTGAGTTCCACTGCCTGTAAAGTGGGACCAATTCATTTGTCAGCATTTAATCAATATGTGCATTTGCATTTTGTGGTGTTTTCATGAAAAACGTGGGACGACGCCCAGTTGAAATGAATGAAACCAAAGTTGAATCTTCTGCACTACCTTCCTGCTGTAATTTACTCATCAACTCAATTCTTCAAGACACAATTTCTTGCACTTTTTGCCTTCAAGCCAATTGATAAAAACTATTCCCATCTTGTAAATTTTCCATGAAATGGGAATTGCCAAAAGCTGCACTTACAAAAGGTCTTTGAGCCATTATACATCAGTCTTGCATCTTTTCACTCCACCAAGGTCCTTCTTGTGTTTCTCATTGGCTACTGATTACAAATGGTCAGGGTGGCAGGAGTCATCATGGTTGACCATCATCAGGTAGACCTCCATGGTTGGACTGGCAGCTGGCAAATTACTGCAAGATTAAAACATCAGAATGACCAATTAAACTCATTAATTTATTTTGTAAACAGTTACAACATTGGCACATAAATAAAGATTTATATCACATTGTCTGTGCGCTTGCATTACCATTTTTCCTTGTCATATTAATATTATTTCCTGTTGCTGGGAAATTCCAGGAGGCCTATTTTCTTTTTCAAGTTCAATGACAACCAACAATCACATGAAGACAATAATATATTTAGAATAACACGAAAGAAAAGTTAAAAAAAAATTTTTAAAAAATGATGACAATGGCTTACGACTTTTCAGCAAGTTTACCAAGTCCAAGCCACTGCCAAATTAAAAGTTTCAACTCGTAAATCTTCACGGAACTGGTGCCGGTGGTGGTGTGTACAACACAATCATGACAATTTTTGGTGGTGGTGCAAACAGAAAACATGGAAAATGTCTGCTTTTATTAAAGTAAAGGCAGTAAATCACTCCATAACACACCTCACGTAAATCCAAGGTTTGACTTTCACCTTTGATGAACAACCAGAAACGTTGATTCAAGCATTACTGATATTAAAATAAAAGTCAGAGGAGCAAATAGATCAGAGCAGTGTCTGTCAAAATCAAAACATTGACATGCCCCTCTCCACTGAACTTTCCTCTAACAAACTAGAGAGGGCGCTCTCTAAAATAAATACATTATTTATTTAAAGGGCGGTGGTGCAACATTGGGCTGGTCTGCAGTTTTGTAATACAAGAAATAACCGGTTCCATCTAAGGATCATGATAAATCCTATTCGGTATAATTTAAGAGGAAATGGAGACCACTTAAACTTGGTATTGAGGGGGGGGGGCTCATGGGGCTGTTTAATTTCTTTCCTATCATGGTATGCCAATTTAAGTTTTAACTGATTTCCATTGGGGGCACTTTATACATTAACATTAACATTAACATAATGTTAACCTCATGCATAACTGTCTATGGTAAGTTCACTTAGACAAAAAAAAATAAATGAATGTGACCACAGAGAGTTAAATAGTATCTCATTTGTCCTACTGGCAAGGAAAACCTAGCAAAGGTGACCCATGATTGTGTGATTTTAATTATTATGTACAAAAATGTTAATTATTAAAAAAAAATAAGTACAGAAATTCGTCTATTGCTCGGCGCTTGCCACATGCTACCATAATATGAAGACTCAAGTACAAAACATTGATTGACCACATTATGCTTATCACTGGTTGCGAAATTAGAGTGTGGAGGTAACAGATGGCATTAAATGCTTCCTCAATGGTCATATAAAATTAGATTTGTTGTGACTGCGCTGCGATCGTGGCACAACATGTAGCCGCAAAGTGCTTGTATTAATGATTTGATTATAGTTTCATGTTATTACATCGATAAAAGGTGACGTTTTTCAGCCAGTGGATTCCAAGGAAATCCATCTCAGCTCATTGAGTGATGGTGATTGGTAAGTCGGCATGATTTGCATACAGCAGGCCTACACCTTAAAAGAGGAGAAGTTGTGCACAGGTAATCACCAGTAACAAAAACAAGTTTCTCGCTACTCATAATATGGCCATTGATGGACACCATCGACAGATATCATTTGTGAGAAAAAATATTTTCCCGTGCGCTATGCAAAAACATTTTGATAAAACTTACTGTAAAGTTTATCCATGCTGGATATTTATTTAGTTGATGATTATCTTTTTGTCTTAGTTTTTTAGACTGCCACGATGTTGACCGCCAGGCACCGTGCATTCATCGCAACCTGCCCCGTCGTATTGCTCTCGATTGCGGCGTTGTTTGTGCTTCTTGAACGCAACCAAACATATTTCAATCAAAGTGAGTTTTTTTTTTCAAAAGGATTGGAGCTGTTACGATAAACAGGTACTTCTAATCAACATTAATACATGGATTTCCATTTTGAAAATTTTCGTTCGACAGAAAACACATATTTTGATGCCGATTTGTATCATTTTATTTTCAGGCATAGCGAGTTTCAGCCGCTCATTTCGTTACCGTGAATTTGTAGCGAAACAAGAGGTACGTAAATTCTGATATCAATTCTTGATAAACCCCACCCTCAAGAACACCAAGGTAATTCCACAGTAATAGTGTTGCAGTGGCCTAACTATAGACATTTCACTGGTGGGAGATGGGAGGGGGCAAGTGGTGGTCAACGACACAAGTTGGGAGAGCCTTTTGGATGTATCGAACCATTCATTTTGGGCATACTTTCGACGTCATGGGGGGGGGGGCAGGGATCCGAGGGGGGCTCCCGCCTCCTACGGTTATAGGTCACTGTAGCTAGTAGGGACCGGTTTTTGCAAGGCAGTCTTGTATAACAAACTGTGGTAATTAACATGTATTTTTGTTTTCCTAACATACAGGCATCAACGTCAGCCATCAGCATCATTACTAAAATCGAGGCAACTTCAATACCCACTCCTTCCACCACTTTAGGACTTGGTGGTATAATGTACAGGGAACAAGAACATCGGCAGCGGACGCTGGCGGCAGAATGTCGGCATCTTAACATATCAGAACCAACTTATAGCGACTACACACATTTACTCGTCAACGACGCACACAAAATCCTCTTTAACTTCATCCCCAAGGTATCTTGCAAGACGTGGAAGAAAATCTGGGGTACACTTTACCAACGCAACTCGACTGGACAGCCGCGGATACTACAGCATTATAAAAGGGAAGAGCGATACTACCGGTTGGAAAACTATCGCAAAGTTCTCTTTGTACGAGAGCCCATGAGCAGGTTGCTTTCAGCGTATATGAGTAAATTTCAGGGTGGGGTGTTGTATAACCACGGGCCCCTTCAACGAATCTGGGAGAAGTCGTTTGGGAGAGATATTGCCAAACGTTACAGAGGCGTTGAAGTTCACGAACTTGAAGATGGAAAATGGTTGAATATTACATTGATTGAATTTATCAAGTACATCACTGATCTAGGTAGTGGTATCAGACTGAATGGGCTTAACGACCACTGGATGCCTCAGTATATAGTGTCACACACTTGTCATATTAAATACGATTTTATCGGCCATTTTGAAAATCTTGCAGTTGAAGGTCCATACGTACTGCGGTTGCTAGGGGTCGACCACCTTGTCCAGTTTCCAGAATACCAAAGTTCAAACGCCGAAATAAACATTGCAGAATATTACAAATTGGTATCACTGGAATTGATGCAGAAACTTCTGGATTATTACCGTATGGATTACAGACTATTTGGATATTTGCCCGATGACGTCATGAGTCAGGTTCTACGGGGATGAATATCAGAGAACAACTCCGATTTACGTCTTATGCCCGTGCAAACTCTTGGTCAACACCAATCATGTCAAATTAATAACTATAACTAGAACAAAAATCATCTGTAAAACTAGTAAGTTGTAACTAGCATTACTTACGTCAGTAAAACTAGTAACTAGTATAATGAAGTACTAATTACACACTCACTCGTTATTACCCGCAAGTAGTCACATCAGTAAAACTAGTACTTAAAGAACAACTTGTTCAATTTTTTATTGTTCCAATGGGGTTGTTTTAAGTTTTCAGTTTTGAAGTATTTGTTTGGTGGAATAGTGGAAGCGAATAAACAATTTGGGTAACGCGTATCTGAGATCACACTGGTTAATCGCCTCATTTTTTTGTGGCATGACGTCAATTATTAACATACAATGGCTAAAAAAAAGAAAAATCACAAGGGAAACTGACTGGTTAAATTTAACTCAATTTTGGGGTGAACAAAGAAAAATTGACCAGAACGGGATTTGAGCCTACCATCCGATTAACGTGCAGGCGCTCTACCAACTGAGCTGGGGGAGGGCGGGGTGGGGCTGCGGGCCAAACGAACCAGAGGGGGAAAAATTATTTTGTCATGCCCAAAATAATGTCTTGTTTAGTCAAAGCCCGCCCTCTTGTGATGACAAAATATTAGGCGTCGTATGTCTACACACACGTATTCGTCGTTGAGAGTAAGGATTTTACTACACAGAGAAATACATTTATTCGTTGACTGCGTCTCTCTAGGTAAGCGCCTAAATTATAGTTAATTAGTACTCATTGCTGGAAAATATCTCCTCCTCACATACACTACTTGGAAAATCTCATATTTAGAGTTTGTCTGATTATTTGGTTGACACCCGTACCCACCGCCTTCCTCTCCATGCACGACACCCACCGATCCCACACACAACCATACCACGCGTACGCTACGGACGGACGGTGTACTGTGTATTTGCACGGGGGAAGAATTCTTCCTCCATGGTATTTGTAAGCCAGTCACATCATCATCAGTGTGCTTTTATTAATGAGAATATATGGCTAACGTGTCGTTGGAGACAGAAAGATGGATTTTTCCTAAGCCTGAGTGAAAGTACTGAAAGTGAAAGAGTTCGATATTCATTCATTCTTTTTTATTGTCCATAAAATGGAAATTTGCTTTGTCGAACATGCCCACCATTAAAAATATGAAATTATTTATCTCAATTTTCTTAATTCTTTCTTTCTATTCTAGCTAGCTAGTACTATACTAACGTTAGTAGTAGTGACTAGCAGGCTTACATCCATAATATTTGATCTACTAAATAACATGAAATATAAAAATGAACTGGTGGTAGTGCTTACATTCACTTTAGATATGACTTTTTATTTTAGTTTACAGCTTTTGATGAGCAGTTTGGCTGGGAATCATCCATTTTCACATGAAACCATCAACAACTAACAACATGAGCAGGAAGTGCACTGACTTGTGGTATAAAAACTAATGACTTCAATTCAAACAGACTGAAATTGTTCAAGTCACATGAGCTTCAGGAAAGTTCTGTGGAACCAGATTGTTTATCCGGTCGCTAGGGTAGGAGTTGCTGTCACGTGTGACATCTTAGCGATTATGGGTTGTAACTGCACGAGGGAGCGGCTGGATTTTGATGGACGACGGTTCTATGTGATACGGAGACTTGGGGAAGGGTAAGTAATATTCATAAGCAGGATAACAAAAATTAGCATTTTGAGATACTTCAGACAAAATATCATCACACTGATTAGTTTATTTATGCCAAGTTTGTCTTGTCCTTCTAGTGGTTTTAGTGTAGTTGATCTCCTTGAAGACAATGACACCGGGAAAAAGTTTGCTCTCAAGCGAATCCAGTGCCACTCAAGGGAGGACGAACGTCTCGCCAAAGAGGAAGCAGAGTACCATCGGAAAGTCAACCATCCCAATCTGATACCATTAGAGGAATGGAAGGTTACCAGTGGCACTGGGGGTGTGACGGAAGTTTTACTTGTCTTACCATTTTTCAGAGTGAGTGCTGACTTTTTGTTGGGGTTTATTGTAGCAAAAGGAAACAAATCCGAAAAATAATCACAAACCAAAGCAATTGTTGACAGTAAATTTTAACTGGTATTTTTTTCAGAGGGGAACATTACAAGAAGAACTTGACAGACTAGCTACAAAAGGAGAGTTCATATCGGAGCACAGACTACTCAGACTGTTCAGAGGAATATGTGATGGAGTCAGGGCACTACACCAGGCATCACCGGTACCCCTTGCACACAGGTAACATAACAGGTTCAAACCATCACAGTAAAGCAACTTAATAATTCACACTTTCATTGAAGTAAAATACAAGTATTGTAACATCTGTTTTTAATGATTTATATTTTATTTATTTTCGTCGTGTCTGTCAAACTGTGTAAATACACACGTGTTTGAGTGTGTACTTTTTACACTCCAACTGAAGCCTAAATTAAATAAACTGTACTTCTTGTGTTTAAGACCAAGGTCTTGTTTGTCTTTTAGTTGCTCGTTGTGTTTACACAGCTGTTAGACTGTGTGAACAATTACAAGAATCCAAAAACAACAGATGTTCTTAGATAAATTTTATATTGAGATTGAATTGGTCGTTGATGACGCCAACACTTGTTTATTGACATTAAAACAATGGATTGTGTTTGTTCAGATGTTTTGTTTAGTCGACTTTGATTGATCAAGAAATCATTTCCGACAACTAAATCTCTGTTTTTTTTTACTTATAGAGATATTAAACCAGGAAATGTACTGCTATCTGACAATGGTACCCCGGTCATGATGGACTTTGGTTCTATGGCACCTGCAAGGTTAGAGGTCAAAGGTCGATCGCAAGCTCTTGCTGTACAAGTGAGTTGTAACAGTGAGAACAACTGTTTGTTGTGACATGTTTCTAGCATTTAACATTACTAACAATACATGTTACTAGCCAGCAGTTCCAGCGTATGTTATGAGTGTTAAATGTTACACAAGTTACAAGTTACTAGCTTTATATTTAACAAGCGTTACATGTAACAAGTGTTTCATGTCACTTGCTTTACACACATTTGTTAAATGTTACCAGCATCACATGCTACTAGCGTTTGTAGTGTAACACTTTACTAGCGTTACACATTCCACATGTTTTAAGCACAAACTTCTTGGGTTTTGGATAACAGAGCTACATGTTTGTAGCATTACACATTACTATTGTTACATATTACCAGTGTCACACCTAGTTTTATCATGACATTTCATGTGATTTTGATTTGATTTTTAGGACCTTGCGGCTGAGAAGTGTAGTATGCTATACAGAGCGCCAGAACTCTTTCATGTTGAAAGTCATACGATAATTGATGAGAAAGTAGATGTCTGGGTGAGTTGAAGTGACCTTTCGACATTTCTGTCAAGTAGCCATACCCAGTACTTACTTTTAGTGAAAGTGACATACTGTACATGTACTTTGTAAACATTTTAAACTATGTTTCTTTTAGTTGAATTTTTTTCAGTGAGTTGAATTCTTATTCTGTTTTTCCTTACTTTGTTTTTCTTTCTGTTTGAAATTTCTGACAATGTTTCTATGACAAGCTGATACTGATTTTTAAAGTCTACTGATCTGGGATGTACTCATTGTGTGTCTTAGATAAGGCACCATACTCAAGTTCTGAGGTATTGAATGTTGGTTTCAATCCCTGCCATGGTAGTTAAGTCTGGTGTCCTTTTACATTACACTAAACTAGACTTGCTTCAGCCTTGTGATATTTAATTTCTTTAAATCTCTAGTCATTAGGATGTCTTCTATACGCGATGGCATTCTTACAATCACCCTTTGAGCCAGTCTATCAGAGAGGCGATAGCCTACACTTGGCGGTCCTCGGACGTAACTTCAAATTCCCAGACACTACAAGGTAAGCTCTTGTTCTCAAGTTTCCAAAGTTGGTTTAAACAAACCCCCCCCAAAAAAAAATACCCCTTCACTTGACTGACACTTCAAATTCTGTGAGGTCATACGTTACTTTAGCATGTTGAAATCTAAATCTGGGTTGAAGATGCTCAAGACACCCCCCCCCCCAAAAAAAAATAAATAAATAAATAAATAAAAACACACGCAATCAAAAACAAAACAAAACAAGGTAAAGTAGTTTTTCTTGGATGGAAAAATTACAACTAGTTTCCATTGTTGGCCCTTTAAAAGTCACAGCACTCTTAGTTTTTCAAGCAGAGTATTACAGAATCTCCTTTTTTTCCTGACACAGATGTAGGATAAATGTCTCTTAAATCGGTCCCATCTAAAACTTGTTGGGAACAATTGAAAAGACTCCCCAGGTGGGATTTGGTGTTCTTAAACGCTGATGCAATAGTTGCTTCACTGTATTACTAACTGCCTACTGTTATCAAGCCCTCAAAAGGCTTTCCAATTCACAAAGGCCTCTGTTTAGATTTGACATAAGCCAGAGATTTGTTTTCCTTTTTTTTCTGATTATGCTATTTAACGATTGGATGGTAGGTATTCCCCTCTTATACATAACCTGATAACATCAATGTTGATTATTGACCCCAACCTAAGACCTAATATCATACAGATTCTATACGCCATACATGGTGCGGATTAGACTCTCGGGACTGTCTCTGAGCTCAAATGGCAAATTCAATTTCTGAACGGTTGTCAAATTGTAAAAAAATGTTTGTATCACTTTGTTACTTGCTGGTGATGCATTTCAGAGGCGTGTGGTTGGGTGGGAGAGACAAAATTGTGTATGCCATACAAGTTGTTGGATAAGAGATCACTTACGCTCTTGTGAAGATCTCTGTAATGTCTGTATCAGTTTCTTAAAAAGTTTGTCAGTTTGAAATTTGTATAACTATGTCACTTGCTGGTGGTACATTTGCAAATTGTGTAGTTTGGTTCATGAAAGATACAATACATGTATGTAAATGTACTGGGCGTTTGGTTGCACTGCACTTAGGTTGCTCACTGTAAATACAAACTCATAAACTCATTCCGATTTAAGTTGTAAACGTTATAAGTTGAAATTGCTCACGAATTTATCAGCATTAAATAATTAATATTTTTAAGCTGCAGCGTATATAATCATTTTTGCCTCTCCAAGTGCAAGATTTGATAGACAACTTGATGATGTCACAAGCTCAAACAGTGCCCTCGCTGAGGAGTGTACATGGCACGTTTACACATGTATGCACATTCCAGCATTGTTAACCTCAGTGATGTCGGCCTACATTGTAGGCGAGTGGTCTAAAAGCTCCTTTCCAACTACATTTTTTAACAAATTGAGAACAAAGCTTACTTTTTGAGAGTAATCAAAAAAATTTAGTTTATGGAAGAAATATTGATTGTCTTATGGTTTTCTTATACAGGTACTCAGCTAGTTTTAAGGAACTTGTGTCTTCCATAATCGTGGTGGAGGTTATTGAAAGACCATCGGTGACATGGATTGTAGAACAGGTTGATATCATGTTACAGGAAATGGAGCACAGGGTGTAGTAGGGGTCATGGGTTAAAGGTTAAACAAATGCAAAGGTCGAGGTTGTCAAATAGTGTTACACTGAGGTAGCACACTGGTAACAGAATTGCAAAAGTTGCTCCACTGGGAAAACAGAATTGGAGTTTCAAGTTACAATAACGGGAAACTACAACGCTTTCAACTTCCTAGAAGATGCTGTTGTTGGTAAGAATGTCACCCCAGGAAGATGCTGTCGTAGGTGCAATGCATGTAATGCATGTCATGGGACAGAAAGCATCTAGACATTTGGCACTACTGCAGGCTTGATACTTCACTTCATCGGGGGTCACTGCCTCCATGCCTCTTGAAATGTTCTTCATACAGATGCCCCTTAATGAGCAAAAAGACTGCTTTTACTTTACAAGAATGAGTAGAAGTGCACTGAGTATACAGTGCTTATCACACATTGATGGGAGGGTAAAACCAATAATGACCACAGAGTTGTTCATTCTGTGAAAGATGAAACCATATAATATGAAGCATTATGTATACTTCATTGAATAATGCACAAGAACAGTCCTGACTACAAAGCTTCATTTTGGGCCAAGTTTGCGCAAGAAATATTGTTAACCATAGTTGGACTCATTAGCCCGAACTCTGTCTAGTTGACTTTTTGGAACCAGCCTATTGGGCCTCGTTGCATCGCTGGTTACCAATAACCATTTTAATAGCACAGTGCAGAGGGGACCAGTTATCAGAATAATGATAGCGATGATTTTGCCGTTTCCTCATGGTCGTGTAAACAAGACATGACTAGAGTAGTTTGCACTTCAACTTCAGTGCGCATGAGCTACGTATGTCACTAACCAACCACTAGTTAAAACACACCAAAGCAATTTACTTAACTAGGGCCCAATTTCTTGGCACTGCTTACCGTGGAATTCTGCACAGGTGCCCTGTTGCAGCTCATAGAAATAAGAATGTTACAAGGAACTGTAAGTGACGCCATAGAATTGGGCTCTGGTTAGTCTGCTGCCACCTAGTTGCCCCCCAAAACTCTTTGATGGACAAACGCCAATGCAAATCTCAAAGAACTCAAGATATTTAAGAAATAATAACTTCCCAGATAGTTTCTCAAACTTTTGAGCTGAATGGGATATAAAGGACAGCCTCTGAATTAAATGGAAGTATTTGCTAAAATAAATAATGTGCAAAGCGCTGCAATGTCATGTGATCTCTTTTAAACAATGTAACTGTTGTTTTACAGTACAGCATTGACTACACTGAACATTTATTGAGACAAGTTTTTAACTTAGTGTTTTGTGTTACCCAGTACAACATCTCAAATTTGGTGTCTTCAGGCAAATAATCACAAGGGTTTATGAAAGTGTCTTTTGTGTGATACAATTTGGGCGTACGACTTGATTTCACCTACACCCATCCGGGAGCTTTTATTAACAAAAGTTATCATGTTGAAAATGCAATGCCGTAAAACTTGTGAACAAAACATTTTTTATGGAATTTCACGGGTTGTTTGTCGACGTTTATCTCAAAGGAGTCAATAGAATGCAAGTGTTTACCATGCTGTACGGTATCTTTATTTTAAACTGTTTTTCTTGTGTACATTGTAAAATATATTTTTGGAGCTACTTTCTCTGTAAATTAATAAATACTAAAGATATGATGCCATTTGTCGTTTAACCTCGTTCACAGATCTGTTAAATAGAAATCGTACAACATTGTTTGATTTGTTCATAATTATCAACTCAAACATGATCTTTTGAAAGCTTACTTGAGGTTGGTGAATGTGTCAATCAATCTGAAAATCTCTCCATTAGTTCTCTAAATCAAAACTTGTCCTGATTTCCCTGAATCCTAAAGAGAACAAAATATAATTACCGTGACTTAATTGATCATATGAATGTTGGATTTCTCAAAAATAGATAGGAAAGTAAACATTAAGAATGTCATCCCAAGAAATGTTGCTCTTTATTTTTAAAACCCTTGTTTCAAAATGATGGATTTTTCTTCTGAGTAACAATGCTGTACCTTTCAATCAGTGCATTAAGTAGACCACTTGGAATCATAAAATGGTCCGTGGTTCCAATCCTGTCATCTTTTCCACTGCAAAGCAAGTTTACACATTCCTGATCAGTCAAATCATTCTCATTTAAAGTCTATTTTATTTTTATGACATTGTATATATTTATTATCCTCTATTATATTTCACTTTACTTGGCAACTCTTAAGATAATTAAGTTATATTTTATTGGTGGAATATGCATTGTACATTTATTGTGAAAAGTCAAGCTTACAAGTGAATCTATGAGCATCCACATGAAATAAACTACATACTGCTGAATATACCACTATTTGTGAATTTGCCTCATTGATATTCAAGTTTCCTTCGAATGTTTAAGTAGTCGTATGAATATTTAAACTCACTGAGTAATTACCTATGAATATGTGGTGCTACATATTTGCCTTGAATTTTGGTCGAGTACTTTGTTCATGCATATGCAAATTTCTGTAAACTTATTCATGAATATTTGAATTTATTTTCCACTGGCTGAACATTATTCAAAGTAAACTGAAATCTCTTATCAACATGTTACAATGTTGAATCAAAAATTAAAAAAAACAAAACTTGTCAGTCTGGTGTCGATCACAGGCAATTATGACATAATCATTACAAAATAAAAGGCAACTAATTGCTATCAAACATTAAATGAAGTTTACTCCTACTGGTTTTTAGTTTGAGTCTGAGTGACCAACGAACAATTCCATGGCAACCAGTGCCATCTTGTACAAGGGCCAAAATATCTCGGCTGTTGTGAAGTGCATATTTTATAAGGTTACATATTGTGAGAATTTGATCAATATTCTATAGAATTTTTGGCACAGAAGGTAAAACATTCGTAACTTCAAAAAAGCTAACTTAATATTGAATTACCCATGAATATAATGGCCGAGAAATCTTTGTCTTCAAAAACTTGTAATTTTGGAAAAACAAAAAAATAATGTTGGACATAAAATAGTTGCCATAATATGCATTAATGCTAAAAATACCACATATTTAAACAGGAAACTCTTTCCCAATTTCTTCAAAGTCTGACCCCCTTATTCTTTGAAATTTTCACCAATCGGTTTAAAAATAATCTCTTGACAATTTTTCAAATAAGACTAAAAGTAACACCAAAATTTTGCCTTTCCTGTACATTTCATACACAAATATAATTTACAGAACTTCTATACATATATATATATATAAATATTTGTGATTGGAGACAAGAAGTTTATACATGGAGCAAAAAAGCACTTACTAGAGTAAAGAAAAAACGACCAGACAAACTTGAAATTACATCTGACAAAATGTTGAACAACTCTCCCACTTATGTTAAGATATATTGCAATATCCATCTATGATGACTTGCATTAGAATCTCACCCCGACCCTTTTCCCCACCTTGCATCTGTATCTTACACCCGTCTTTGAACTTTTTCCCAAGCTCCACAAACATTTCTCCAAGAAAATGTGTTGCATTTTTCTCCAATACAAATATTTGTTTGGACTTTGACCAAAGAAGTACATCCACCAAACCAAAACCTAATTTGAATAATATCTGATTCTTTTCGATAGAACTCAGTCCTGGTTATAGGGCGTTTCAAATTACAAAAATATTTGTTGATAATGTTGATACAGATTGTCATCAGGAACTTTTACTTGTAGCACCGAGCCGATGATCCTATGTCTTCCGTCTGCTGATAATACTTGGCGAATGAACCCTCCTACCTACCTAATGCTCCATCTTTTCTTCCTCTTCCGTCTCCCCCTTCCCTTTCCTCTTCCCATCCATCACTTTTTCCTCATCATCCCCAGCCTCGTCATCAGTACTCAAGACATCTTCCTCTGTGTCATCACTATCTGACTCCTCCCCTTGATTCTTGAGCCAGGATTCATCAAGACCCTCCCCTGGGCCTAAGATGGACAGAAGTTCCTCAGTGTGAAGTAAGACTGGCTCATCATCACATCTCAACTTTAGATACAGCTGATTAAAGAAAAACAATTGTATTTTATTTTATTTTATTACAAAACCAACAGCACAATTATCGCGAATAACAGGATGAATAGGAAACAAGAAGTTTTAGATGTGGGAGGAAAACCCCAATCGGGAAAACCCACAAAAACAGGTAGGGCCTGAAAACCCAACATGCAAGGCTCCGATCTGAGGTGGGATTTGAACCAGGGTTCACAGAGGTGAAAGGCAAGGAAACAAACCACTGGGATCTTGATCCCCTGTAACCCAAAAATAGGTAATTTTTTTATGATTTCGAAACTTTGTAAAAGTGCCTGTTCCTCTCTATTTACATTCTGTCAAACTTTCTGGATAGCTAAGGATATAATTTGACCAAAATAAAGGGAGATAAAATGGCAGTCGGATATGTTCGACGTCTTTTTGTCAAACTACAACTGGTTATTTAGAGCAGTAATGTAAAAAATGAAAAACATGCGACAAGATTCACTAACTGGAACAAAGATTCTTCTGTTCTCTGTTGAAGAAAATATGATCCAACACCATTCCCATTTGTTGGGACTATACAGAGGTTTACACAAGAACCATTGAGGTGGCACTGAAGAGGAAAGGTAGGAGGAAGGGATGGGGGAGTAGGAGGGGGATTACCTTCTTGGCCATCGTGAGAAAGAATCTTGCCGGTGCTTTACTTTCCTCAGTTTTCTTCTCTACATTCATCAGGCCCAGCATGTACCACACCTGAATAACTTGATCATCTTCCTGCAAGAGGCCTTCAAGAATCTCCTCTGCTGTCTGTTAAAACAACACCATCACAATAACATAATTAACTACAATACCTCCGGATTACAATTTCATTCCTGAAGGAAAAAAGTCACTGTTGTGAGTAAACTTCCCTACCACTGGAAACAAGGCCAGGTAAAGAAGGGCTTAATCTTATAAACTTGGTAACACCTGCATATGAGATAATAATTTGGGAGGCTAGTCATCCTTCCTGGCAGCTGAGAAGCTGAATTGCGAAGGACGCGGCTACGTGAGTTAGAGCTGCTGGCATTCAAGGGAGCCTTTGGCAGCCAGCCACATCAACCCATATATGACCATGGTACACAGCCTGAGATCGAAAGTGTTTGGTTTTTCCCGAGGGAGGAAAACTGGATGGCCTGGAGAAAAACCCTTGTGTCACAGGAGAGAACCAACGCAAAACTATACTCACAGATGGGAAATCGAACCTGGGCCACATTGGTGAGAGGCGAGCACTTTACGCACTCACCACCCACGCCAACCAAAATGATGAGACTAATCTCTTGTATCCATGAAAATATTTTTCGAGCCAGTTGAAAATACATCATTTCAGACAATCGGGGGCACTTTGAACTGCCCATAGAAACTATATAAATATTATAATTATTATTATTATCTCCTGTTTTTAGAAATCTTATCTTAGATTAAAATGATCAACCCTAGTTTTGTAGGAAATGAATTTGTTGGTTTTGTAAGAAGAGTAACATTTCTTACTTCATTCATCTCCAACTCCATCAGAATCTTGGCTGTGCCGATCCTATTCTGGTAGCTCATTGGACAAGGGTTCAAAGGGTCGAAGGTCGGTCCATCTGAATTCAATTCCTCCTCTTCTATAGCTTTCATTTTGGGTAACCATAGCGATAGACTCTTCTCAATAAATTTCTTGGATTGCTGGAAGTGTGTAAAAAGCACACAATTTAGTTTATGAAAATCGAAGAAATCTGTTTCTAGATCAACATGTTGATTTTCAATCAATATTTAGGGAATCAGACAAAATGGCTGCAGCGTTTACCTCCTTATCGTCTTTGCTCAGCCAGTAGCTAGCCATAATTTGATATGCCTCAGCGCTGTCCTTATCTGTCTCAATAGCTTTCTCCAAGCACTCTTTGCAGCGTTGCTCAGCATCTGCTGTAAGACTGGACAAAAAAAAATTAAAGATTGGTCAAGGAAAAATAAGTGGGGAACCAGCCACAGACAGTATATCTGTCATTATGTAATTGCCTGGTAACCTTTTGCTGGTTAAAGCGAAACTGTTTAGTGCTTAAACCTAGACCTTGGTCTTAGTGTCACTTTTCTCAAAGAATTTAAGAAATTTTAATGAAGTCTTTCTCCTTTGAATATAAAATTCCAGGTCTGTTCTTCAAGTGTTCAGTCAATACAAAGCAAACAATACAAATACAAAACAAAACCAGTGAGCTGATAGAGTTGATAGCATTTACCTACCATGAATCTGTGAGGTACACTTCGGCCATGGAACAGTAAGCACCAGCTATGTCTCCTTTAGTAACAACTGTAGTTTTCTCATCAGCACAGGCTGCTTCAGGCTAGGAAAACACAAATACTAGTTGAGTTTTGAGAAATTAATTTTTTCTCTTGAAAGACCTTTTTATTTTCCTACCTGATCTAAACAAAAAGGCATTATAAGTCAGTACAAAAAACAAATATTTAACAATTTGAACAAATAATAATACATATTTTTATTTTCATGGACTTCAAAGCACAATGACTTGCAGATGCTGCAATCCGTTTTCCTTAAATGCTTTCTTTTCTTCGGGGGATGGGGAGGGGGCTAGCGGCAAGTGCTGAAAAGAAAAAAAAATTCTTGCATGGCTATACAGGAAAACACAATTAGGTAGGACTTAAAACAAGTTGACTGGCTTTACGGGCATTAGTTCTTAATCTGATAGGATCTTAATCTGATATTAATGGTACTGTGAATAACATCAAAATGTCAATAAACAGCAAATTACAAACCATGCTTCACTTAAAATAGTGGTTAAAATGAAACCATGTTTAAAACATGTCAAAATACTTCGCAAAAAAAAAAACACCACACAAACAAAAACTTGTTATTGCATAAAACCATTTAGCAAAAGTGGCAAAACAAGAACGCTGTTTAGTAAATTAGGCACAACAATAACGGAGCAACATTGTGATTAACATTGACTGGGTGTCAGTTTCCGCTAAGCAAGATATTTCTGTGTTGATTAATAATGCCATCAGCTCTGAAGCATCTTATGCTTACCTCCTTTTCTTGGCTCTCTTTGGCTTTCTTCATGAGTTCAATCCCTTTCTTGAAGTATTCCACTGCTTCCTCTCCTTCATGTAACTGACCCATGTACATGAACTTGGAGTGCCCCTTTTCAGGAGACAGGGTGATAGCACGTCCAAAACAGTACAACAATTAATTAAGGACATTTTTTTTCTTCCTTTTTTCATTCTATTACATACAAACATTAGCCCCGAGCCTGAAAAACAGTTTACTTGAAGAACTCCTGAAAACTGAGTTAAGTAGCTAAAAAGAAACCCTGACTTGACGATGGCAAGAGAACACAGATTCTCTTTATCGGATCGTCCATTTTGTTTCTCAACTGAGAAAATGTAAATTTCACGCACTGTGAATTGCAAAACATTGGTCGTTACCTTTAGCATAGGAGTGGTACTAAACACGGAACCATGGCTTGATTGCCGGCTCACTCTGACTTACCTCCATTGAGCCGAAACACAATGAATACACAGTGGTGGAAGCCTCTTGATGCTTCATTATCCTCTTCTTGGAATAAAAGGCCAAAGGTCAGGGATGTGTTTTTTTTTAACGCCACTACCAGCCCTGAAACATTTATTGAAAGGATATTTGTTTTGCCTTCTCTAATTCGCCTACTTCTATAAGGAGATTTCCAGAACACTCTAACACCTGAAGATTGTCTGGTTCTACCTCAATGGCTCTCTGAAGAAACTTCTGTGCAAGCTCGTAGTTAAATGTGTCCATGCAGTCTGTGGCCTGTAAATTTATGGAAAGTGAAAAATCTTAAGGTCCCTTGCTCTGAAATGGTTTTGCTTGAACAACAATCCTAAACCCATCCAAATCTCTCAGTGTGCTTGATTCAACATCAAAAACTCTCGACTGGGACACAAAAAATGCTTCTCGGTAAACTATAACAAAGACACATCTGCTTAGAAAACAAAACTTTGCAGGTGTTGTCCAGTTTCTGCAACCAAAATAAAAATGAGGAGGGAAATCAGCAGTTCACCTCATAAGCAGCATGCCTGTGATAAGAAGCTTTCGCTACACAAATTTACTTGCAGTGTAAAACCTATCAGGGTACCAGTTTTTTATCCTCCAATTTAGACCATTTCCTGGTAACCCTTTCCTGCTATGCAAAATCTGTGTGGTCAATAAATAGATTTGACCTTTCAACTTGTTTGACCTTGTATTATTTGTTTGCCTCACACCTGTGATAAGAGTTGCCTAACAGAGTATTTAGTTTGTGCTTCAGCTTCTTTATCATCGCTCTTGCGTCTACCTTCCTTCCCCTGTGGATTCTTCTTTGGCTCCTTGGGTAAATCAGGAAGACCTGTCAAAGAATAATGAACAAGAATCTGTCAACATTTCTGATGCAAAGTTGGTGTTGAAGGGGAAATCACAGAATCCATGATCTAGGTTTGTTTAGACTTATCAATTAAACAATGAAATACTTGTACATAAAGTGATAATATTTCAAGTTGAATATTTCGTCGTGTGCCCGGCAAAAGGACGTAAGGGAAAGTTCCCGGTAAAAGGACGTAAGCAATTTATGTTAAAATTGGGGTTTCAAGAATTATGAGCGGGAAAGTTTGGTCAATTTGTTGCCATGCAAAAGTCATTCTAAAAAGGTTAAATTCCGCATGGGGGAATGGGGAAACATGTCTTCAGGGTAATTATAGCTAAAAAAAAAAAGAAACTAACAAAAATGACATATTTTTCATGTCAGGAGCCATTTTGTTGCTTACGTGCTTTTGTTACTGGGACGAACTACTTTATGTTCCCGGCAAAAGGGCGTAAGGGCCTTACGCCCTTTTGCCGGGCACACGACGATTTACTCCTCAGCATTAACCCTGACTGGCTGGGAACTTTCCTAAGCAAGTCTCGTGCATATTTGAACAAAGGACTCAAGAGTCTGTTAACGCGCGTGATTTTGTTTCCTTCACATGTTAACGGAATGTGCGTGGGACCAGCTGGTCCTAAAACTTTTTAAATGCGCGTGAGACTTACACAGTCTATTGTACATGTAGATTAACACTCACATCAACTTCTCATCCTCCCACCCCGCCATTTTGCCTTTTAAATTTTTTTTTCTGCAATGATTGGTTTTTCTCATTTTAATTTTTTACTTTTTTTCCCCTAGTTTGGTTTGTTTCTTTTTAGTGTTTTCCGTTTTACCATGGTTTATTCTTTTGTATTGTATATTGACCTTATTTTTTTTTACACTTTCATAACAATTTTTTGTCAGGAATGCTTCGATGAATAGGGGTAATAATACTGTAAGGGCTTTGAGAGACCTACTTGTCTTGAAAAACACATAATAAATACATTGAGATTTACGAGTTTATACACAAAGTCAATTTGTAAAATTGTAACCTTGTTATTTCCGAACCGTATCACCAAGTTAATTGCCAAGTTTACCAACGTCAGACTTCTACAAAACAATATATTTTAAAGATAACTCCAAGTAAAATAAGGAAATAGATAGACTTCACTAAGATTTAATGAAAGTGTCATAGCTAAAGTACCACAACCCTTAACAAAATTGTGTTTTACACATTAATTGGTTCTGACTTTTAGACAAGTTTCTCTAGCAAGCCGATTGCATTTTAGTAATTAAAAAAATTCCTAAACGGTACAACAAATCTCCTGGGAAACACTTCTGAAATAAGATTTCCCCAAAGTCTTCATAGTTTCCATCAATAAAATTATTCATTTAATTGGAAACTTGTCATGTTTCCTGCAGAATTCCTCTGGGAACGGCATCAGGTTTAAGCTCACAAATGGCCACTTTACTATTCATGGAAAGAAATGCCCCAGGGGTTTACTGTCGATTAATGGCAACAAGATCAGGTGTTTTTAGCATGTAGCCCTCAGTTATGGCTTAATCTACGTATTTATCTCTCATTTGCACTCTAACAATATGCTTTTCTTCTCATGCATGATTTTGTCAAAACAAAAAGTTACTCTGCCAAGATCAAGATTCAAGATGATCTTGTTGAGAGAGACACTTTAGTTGGGAATTGTGATGGTTCAATACCTTCGTGTAATGACTATCCATCCTGCTAGTATTGCTTGTGCCTTGTGTCATCCAGTGTTGTTACTAAACTAATAAATGCATACAACGATACCCCTATAACTTACCTTGAGTGATTTACTAAGATCGTTCTTCACTCTAACAAAATCCAGCACCATGTGGTAACTCAACATTCAAACTATTTGACTCTGATTGTGGTGGTATGCTTGATCCAATGTAAGCACAATTAATTCACAGTCCTCAGTCCAACAGAAAATAAGAAAAGTTGTGTTTGGTAAACACTAATGCCCCACAAGCCAGTACTTACACATGTATGGCTTAACCAAATAAAGTCCATTATTGCACCATCTAGTTATGTGGTAACATCACTGTTGACCCTTTACGACTTAATATGTATCCCAAGTTCAATAGGCAATGTTGCAAGACCAGTTTACAACCTTCATTTCCCTTTGATAGTATAAATGTCACTTTTTAAGCCATGTATTGACCCCAACATTTGACCTGGGGGTCTAAAAACAATAAGCTTCTGAGGAATCTCTACACCAATCCACACATCAAGTTAGGAGTTGACATACCGAGTCCTTCTCGGACAACAACTCTTTTGTTTTAGCCATAATGACCTTGATGTTTGACCTTGGGGGTTCTAAAACAATATGCTTAAAGGGGATTACAAGACCAATCCACACCAAGTTTGGAGTCCATATTTATGCCAAGTCCTTCTTTTGTTTTAGCCATAATGACCTTGACATTTGATAAACAAAATCCTGGTCATTACACTTGTGTCCTTGAGCAAGACACTTAACTATAATTACTTCAAATAGGGGAAGAGGCAGAACTTTATGTTTGTCTCGCAACGGATTCATTTACCCCTCCCTGTTCTTAACTGTGCTGTGAAGAGACTGGCATTTATGTCTTGTTTCTGAGCATAAAAAAGGGCAGATTTTTATCCCTTCTGTAGCCCACACCTTGAGTTGCCTTTGGGCCTTGTGATGGATGACTTGCAAACAAAATAAAGGGTCCAGAAATACAATCAAATCAAAGCAAATACATTTTGGTGTTGAGTTACCAGAGTTGGGTATTTTTATACATGTATGAGGACAGGGATCAAATTCATAAAACTGCTCAGCAAAATAAACGTTTTGTTTACGGTAACAGTCTGAAAAAAAAATCCAGGTAGGGGAATCATTTAGTTTTTCATTTCTATCACTTTTGTAATTCATGCATTTTAGAGCTCTTTTATTTCATTCATGTGCATATTGTTTCATTTATTAAGCCTGTGTTTTTCATTTTACATAATTTGTAAACGTGTAAACAGAAACGATCGGTTACAAGTGCAACTGTCTGTTTCAGAAACAAAATTTAGCAATAAAAAAAATTGTGTAGATGACCTCGCATGTGAACTAAACAGTTTGCCAGCAATCACCCCACAAAAAAACCAAAACAAAAAACAAATCTTACAAAAGTACTGTAACATAATCTTTTCGTTCATCCCGGGTATCCTAAAATGTTATCATTTGGTAAATTAAAGCCTACACGTTGTATATTTTTAGACAAGTCCAAATTTCCATGGAATTGTGCTCCACCGACCATGCTGTTGACAGCTTTCCTGTGCACACCAGCGATGATGGCTGTTACAATTTCGATTTTCCTGAGCATGCGCAGACAAGTTTAGTCTTAAGTCAAGGTGTTTGTACCTGGCTTTTGGATGCTATTGCATAATGCGTTGGTATTTTTCATCCATACATGTAGTCTTGATTGACGACGTTCGTTTTGTTAACGTACTCGTGGATTTCGCAGCACGAATTACTGGAGAAGAGAACTCAGTATCAAACAAACATCTGGATCAAAACGTTTGATCCAGATTCATAGACTTGCCCAGTCCCTCCGAGCTAGTCGATGTTGCGCCCTCTATCTCAGTGACTACATCAAGACTACCATACATGAACATGAACATTTCCGTACATGTGTACATGTCCTTTACAAGTCGGAAAGCAAGAACAGCCGGCCAGCCAAGCTCCGTGTGCTGGGTCTCCCCTGATTGGTTGAGATCTTGTAAGTGCGGGGTTCAAAATGACAACCTGGCTGATGAACAGCTCGGACAGTCTTTGGTAAGTTTTTGCTTTTTTTTCCTTGCAAATATTCTCTCGATGTTTTAAGCAATCTAAATTGAATTATTACACATTGAAGATCAAATCCGTGTTTTCAGAATATGTACATCAAGATTTCTAAAAGTGGTAAAAATTTGGCAACTCTGGTCACTAGTCTGACAGAAATTGCCAAATTGGCACATCCGGCGACCGATTATGTGTTTTTTTCCTGAGGATGGAGGGTTACGATCATCACAATTAACTAGCAATTTGTCAGCTATTTTATTGAGCCTTTGTCGTAATTTGGGAATTTTTTCGGCACAGGGTATCACACCGTCATAGCAAATCATCTTCGTCACAGCTGATACCCCCATGCTTCCCTGGGCAGCTAGAGCTAGTACAGTGTACATCCCTCCAACCAAGTCAGAATTTCAACCACAAAAATAAAAACAAAAAAGGAGAACAGCGCCCCAGCCAGTACAGTAGTTGCGATGATCATAACCCTCCATCCTCCAGACGGTCAGAGGCCAGAGGGTTAATACGACACAACACACACAATTGTTTGACGAAAGTGCCCATTGGGCCATTTCTGTCAGACTAGTGACCAGATTTGCCCAATTTTTGATCTTCAATGTGTAATGAATCAATTTAGAATGCTTAAAACATTATCGAGAAAATATTTGCAAGAAAAAAACGAGCAAAAACTTACCAAAGACTGTCCGAGTTGTCCGGATGTCATTTTGAACCCCCCATTTACAAGATCTGGACCAATCTGGAGCCATGGCTGGCTGGCGATTCTCGCTTTCGTTTTTTTCGGACTCACTACGTTCCTGTGTGTTTTACACTGACAGGGGTAAACTTCAATCCTCGTAAAAAATATATCATGGCCTGATAGACCCAGTAACTGGGGCGCTGTACTCCTTTTTTGAGATTTTTGACATTATCTGTCGTACTAGCGCCCCAGTCCGTGGTATATTTGGAAAGTGCTCCGATTCGGAGTCCGAAGCGTTTTTTTTTCTGAATCAGTTACAAAATTGTCAAAATTGCAACAAGGACTCGACAGAATTGCTTGAAAATCGCCTACTGGCTTCTCCAAGTATCTACGGTGAAATAAAATGCAGTTAATTGTACTCACGATCATTTTTGGTCCTCCAAATCGATGATTATTAGCCCACTGTCACGCATATATCAAATTTGCCGTTAGAATCGCCATTTTGAATGTGATACTCAACGACCGTTTCCTTTTCAAGCAATTCTGTCGAGTCTTTGTCGCAATTTTGACAATTTTGTAACTGATTCAGAAAAAAACCGCTTCGGAGCACTTTCCAAATATACCACGGACTGGGGCGCTAGTACGACAGATAATGTCAAAAATCTCAAAAAAGGAGTACAGCGCCCCAGTTACTGGGTCTAATGGCCCGATATTGCAGACATGTACATGTTCACTTTTCTCCATGTCCTCTACATGTACAAACTGATGTATGGATCACAGTCTGCGTGTACACAGATCATCACAACTACTAACTAGACTACCCAGCCAGTTGAGACAGGACTGCTGGGTCTAGGTCTAATTCTAGAACAAATTTTAACAAGGCAAGAGAAAACCTACATAAAGAATGTACACAGCTTGCAAAAAACAAATCCAAGTAAAAGAAAAACACAAACATTTTGTAACTGCAAGTCATGCGAGTGCAACCCACTCACTGACCGCAGGCGCAGCCGGCCGCAAAAATAAGTCGCATTCACATGCACGAATGTCTAAGAAAATATGTTGTTTACCTTTTCTGTCTCCTCGCGTGCTTCCTCTCTTTGACCGTCTCCTTCCTTTAACTTTGCTTGTTCCTCCCATTGTAATCTAAATCCAAATACAGATAACAATATAAGTGACTAAAACTTCGATAAACTTTAGTCTAAAGTAAACGTCTTTTGGAGAAAAATTTCGACACGTCCTCTTGCCAGCAAAACACGTGTGGAACTGATTGACCTTACGAGCTGATGGATGACCCCAACCTCGTTCAGGATTATGAAATTCCACGTAATTTTCCCCCAGGCCAAACGCAGATGTAACCGTTCCCATTGAAAAACTTATGTTTTGAATTCTTTTAGTAGTTCTTCGTCGAAACAGTGTGTTTATTTTCATGATATACAAATGGTTTTAATTTTAATTTAATTGAAATGAATTGGACCTCTGTCAGGAAGAAACCACTTCCAATAGGTTGGGGAAATCTCTTGCAAGATATAATTACATCTTTAATTTTTAGAATAAACACAAATTTCAGAATAAAAAACTCAATAAATAATAGTTCAATATTTTATAAGAATATAAACTAAAATATTTATGTGTGTTTTTCTAAAAAAAATTTACATTTTTTTTAAATCTCACTTCGATTTGAAGCTTTACCTGTCTGTGTGTGAATGAAACAGTCCAAAGTTTATTTCTATTTTTAGAATACTGGCGACACGTTTAGGGTAGGCTGTCCACCTTTGTGTTGTGATTTTAACCAACGAATCAGGACACCATACAACGAAAACAAAGTAAAGTGCTGGTGGTGTGGTACGCATTCGTAAACATAGATTTCATCATCATCCTACGTCCGAGTTTACTACCAAAATACTGCGTACGTAAAGATTGCCATTTCCCCAAGTTTATTGTTTGAAAAGGACAATCTGTCAACCGGGACTATGACGTTACTTTTGAGAAACCTCCAAAAGACGGTTGTGTTCGACCTGCCAAAGTTGAAAACGGACGTGAACTTGTTGCGGCGGATCTTCCGGGCTGAACGGTATGATCTAGGAGTGATATGTATGGAAGATGGTCAACTACGAGAGATGAACAAAATGTACAGAGGAAGAGACGAACCAACAGATGTGCTGTCTTTTCCATCTCATGAAGTATGAAATTGATATGTGTTCTTAATTCTCCATTTTTAGTCCGAGTTACTGGACTCAACAACACTTTTTTAACGTTTGGATAGTTAGACCATACATAGAGCAAGCAAGGACCAGGACCTTGCTCTATGATTAGACCATGACGATGAGGGTAGAAATTAAATTTCTACCTCCATTCGTATGACATCACTATGAGTACTATTACTAGTTGCGATAATCTTACCTCTCCATCCTCCCGTCGGTTGGAGACTGGAGGGAGGATGGAGGGTTACGATCATCGCAACTATATTACTTAGTATGACTTATGAGCATTTAGTACAGTCAGGAAGGGACACCCTGAGGTCAAAACAGCTACAACACACATTCGATGCTGCACTTGACCTCAAAGATGGTGGCAACCTCATAAGGTCTATTAATATCCAAATGTTAAAAAAGCGTTGATGGGTCCAGTAACTCGGACTACTCCACTTTATAATAAAAATTGTAAAAGATTTCACAAATTGTTTGTATTTAAATGATAAAGTAGGCCTGATCATCATAATAATGAATATAGTTGTTAACAAATCTTAGTTGCGATCATAATCCTGCTAATCATCATAATTACTAGCCCCACTACATACTAGTGACAGTTCTTAGTGGCTGGTGGATTTTGATATACCAGGTGATAATATGTCAGAATCCTCAAGCCTCACTAGTAGCGGGTCTATGTAATGACATAAAAGTTGACATTGTTGTGATTTGGGTTATATTTTAGGCCCTAACTAAGTCTGCGTTCTTAGTTATACCAACTATTTAATCATAATCAATTAACTGATAAGTAGTCCTTGATGATGCAGCCCAATTTTCTGTTTTGGGATTTGAAAGTCAGCATTCAGTCAAAGGGTTTCCGATTTCTCACCCTTCAAACAATTTTCAACATGCGTTAAGCATACTTTTAGGGACAGCAATCTGGACTATGATCATCCAAGTGTGAGAACTGTTTTATAATAAATAAAAAAATTCCATTGTACTTCAAAAACAGAGGCAACAATGTTTGTTTTGTTTTGTGCTAAACTGCACGGAGGTCACACTGACCTGAGGAGTACTTTGCCCTCAGTCTAACTCTGACCTGTAGATAAAGACATGTCCTAGCTGCTGTTCCAACATGCTACAATGTGAGTTACATGACAAAGTCCCAAGTGTGTTGTGTATCTTTAGTATGAAATTAATCCACATTGGGTTAATTTGTAACTGCTCGTGCAATGTTTTGTTTTGTTTGAGATCGTAAATAATGACTTTTACCCTGAATCTGATAACAGATATCAACAAAATAATCAAATGTAGAAACTTATACAGTGTACTTTTATGTCTCCATCAGAGTCTAGCACCTGGTCGCTTACCTGACCCCTGGAGTGACCTCGCTGACCTTGGGGATATCTTCTTAGGGATGCCTTACATTCAGAAACAATGTGAGCAGGATGGCACAGACGTTGACACAATAATGCCTGTAAGTCTGGTAGTGTACTCAAAACTACACGGGGAAGCTACAGCATGTTTTGTGTGAAGCAAACTTCCAAGCCAAGTCCATGACTGAATGGTGGTGCATGACTGTAAAAAAATTCTACAGACAAGCAACTTTGTTTTTGAAAATAAAGAGGAAACTGCCAAGCACACAAAACTTTTACAGTGTTTTTCAGTTTTCTATGGCATTAAACATGAAGAAAAAAAGAGGAAATCAGCTGATCAGCTGGACCCAATTTCATGACTCTGCCTACCACAAAATTCTGTGCTTACTGCACCCTGTAAAGCGTGTACTTGTATGGGCCGTAGCAGGGCATCAGTGCAGAGTTCCACGGTAAGCAGTGCCAGGAAATTGGGTCCTGATAAGTTGCATGTCTGATTCTATGGGCTGTTTGTTACTCAGAATTCGGTCTCAAGTAGCGATTAAATATCATCTGTTATTTTTCATGTGTGGCTATTCAGAATATCTCTTGATAAGTCACATTGTGTTTCAATAGAATATGAAGCATCAGGGTAATTGATTGGTTGATGTTTTTTGTAGGTTCTTGTGACGCATGGAATCTGTCATCTCATTGGATACAAGCATGGCACAAATGAACAACTCAGACAGGTAAAACATTTAATGAGTTGCATTTAAAAACAAAACAAAAAGGGAATTATATTCAAATAGCAGAAGTCTAAGAGCACATAATGTCCATTCACACAATAATATGGGACTTTGGGATACCAGTGTAGCAACAGACATACCAGGTAATTTCTATTGTTTACAAATTTCTGAGTAAGTGCACAAGAACAGTGGATTTACCTGGTAAGGCTGCCACTGTAGCCCCCCCTCCAAAGTCTCCTATTGTTCTGCAGTTTTATTTATAGAGTGAAGAATTGAAGTGGTTGAGCTATCTGTCTTTGTCTTCAATCCAAATCATTAAAAAAGACAAGTGTTCTAAATAATTGGGTTTAAAATGTCTTGGTTTTCTCCACAGATGCTGAAGAAAGAATCAGATATTTTGGCAGAGTACAACAAGATAACAAACAGCAATTTAAAGCCTCTAACCCACAATGCTGAAAGTCAGTATCATTGAATTAAGACCAATGCAAGAAGAAAGAACACTTTATTCACTTGTTTAAGTGATAATTCCTTCAACGTTTAAAAACCAGTCAACATTAGCCTTTTTTAAAAGCTTTATCACCATCAAATGTATCCAATGTACAAGTTAAAAACAAGCACCTCCCACATTGAAATTATCAAATGAAATTGTCACAAGTTTCTTAACAAGCTCCACCCATATTGAACAATTATCCAATGAGATTGTCAATAAGTTTCTGTTCCATGCTCTGCCCAAATTGAACCAATGAAAGTTTTTCTACAAGCTGCCAATGTTGAACTGTCTTCCAATGAAATCAGGTTAAAGTTTTCCTTTTCACAAGCCCCACCCCATTGAACTACAGTCACGTTTAGATTCTTAAAGAAGACAATGGGAATCTCAAGACAGTAGCTGAAAGAAATGAAGAAACAACTACCCTGCCAATGTCCATTTTTCTATTCTGTACCAATGTAAATCATGTTCTTGCAAATCAGCAAGATTTTAAATGTCTTATAAGAAAGCCTTTTTGAAAGGAAAGTATTCATTTTGTAAGTAGTTAGATCACTTATAACTTATATTTCAGCAATGCAAATATAAATAATGGTACTTTGGAAAGTTGATTGTAAATGTTTTGATAAAAATAAAACTTGTAAATTTCTCAGGGAATATTTGTAAATGGGAATTGTATTTTTAGATTTTTTACAGATTAAACATAATAAAAGGATAATTGGAGCAAGAGAAATAAAACTCAGTAATCTATCACATAGCTTTTTCTGAATATTTTATTTGTTTCAGTTTAACATTTCTTAATTAATATTATCCGATCTAACAGTGGATTGTAATACACTGAGAAATTGATGAATGTTCGAGAGGTTTAATTAACAGGATTACACCGTGAGTAACCCCCCTGAAGAAAAATGGAATCTTCCCAAAAGGTTCTATATAATTTAAATTAGAATACTGTTAAACAATTTTTTGCCAAACCCTACAAATATTAAGGTAAAATAATCTACAATATAATACAGGGTTGAGAGGGTTAATTTAATTAACACAAAAAAGTAAGTTTAATTATTACATTTACAACCCCCAAAAAAAGAAATTTATGTACTAAGATAAATTAAATGAACTTGTATGTATTCCCAGGAATTTCCTAGCGTCAGAGTTTTGAAAATCTCTGAAAGTTATGAGAAATAAAATTAAAATAATAAGGATTGTTGAATGCAAATACTTTCAGGATTAATAAGGATTTGGTTAGTCCTCTGTAGTGATTCCTTTAAATTAATCCCTCAGCATAATCCAACAGGGTACACTTGCCTTGGTCTGAGTGCTTCCTGCTCTCTATCTAACCTTGCCCCGCCCCAACTTTCACTGGTTTGTTAATTCAAAGATGATTCAGAGATTATTTTCTAGGGAGGGGTATTTTCTACTCCTTTTTGATATTTCAACCTTCTAATAACTACAATTGATATTCTAGAAATAATTTCATCAGTGATTTCTGTCATTAAATTGAACATCAATTTTCATTATAGACTAACTAGAATATTTTTAATATATGCACACACATTACATGCTTTTACGGAAACCACAAATATCCACAATTATGTACTTTATATAATATCAATAATTAATATTTAACAACATATCTTCTTAGTCGTATTCAGCATAGTGATCAACACAAAGGCCGACCAACGTTTTACAATTCTAGCCGACAATCTTAATATAAGCTGTACAGACTTAAGACTGAGCTAAGGAGATTACTGTTCCAACCTGATTTCCATGACAACACGTTTTATTCCACACTAAAGCTTTTTTTTTTACACCAATTGTCCAATTTTACAGCGATTTCCTTTAATAGAATATCTATAAGCCAGAAAGCATGGACTTGAATTATTTAACATCAACACTAATTGAAGGAGTAACTATTGATATGGCAATATAACGATGATTTCCCACATCTGGACAACCGCACAGCATGGGTATAGAGTGGGCATATAGCTATGTACATTTACATTTCTGCAAGTTAAACTTGGCTTTACAAGTTGACAACTGTTGAACCATCAAAATCATTTATAAGTTCAATAAATTTGATAAATTATAATTTACAGTATTATCATATTTAAACATTGACTCTCCACATCTGACTTCCTCCTACTTGCTAGTTCTTTAACACTATTTACCAATTTTTACCAGCGTGACAACAAACTTTTTTTCAAAACAGCAGCCATTTTGTTTTTGGTTTCCGAATTGATGTCTTCGGCAGTGACTATGGCCAAATCGCTGAAAAAGTATGTTCTTCAACATTGCAACCATAGCCAACAGACATAGCCAACAGCCATAGCAAACAGCCTTAGCCGAAGTCCTTTCATTCAGACGCAGCCTATGTCTTATGTAAAAAAAAAAAAGACTGGTGCCTTTGACAGTTTGCGCAGTGATCTATACTAAGTCCTTGAGGTGCCAGACAAAATGGCTGCAATGTTAAAGCATCCACTGATGTTTTAAAGCTTATTCTATTCTTTTTTGAGCAAACAACTTTTAACAAATCTTGACTACATTTTGTTTAAAGCTTCCTTCTGTAGGAAAAAACACCATCACACACACACTGCCACACCAATATAAGAAATGACGATTTGTTAACTTTATACAGCCTTACAATCAAGTTTTGATGTACAAAAAAAAATCAAACAGGGACTGTCAGGGATTACAAAGATTTTGGTTTTGAGTTGTGGGGTCCTGAGAAGAGTTTAAGGTGTAACCATTTTGTGACATTTTAATAGATGTTAAAGAAACGCATTTGTTTTTACCTTTACACCAATTTGTGTTAAGTGCTGTATACTCCGTGCTTTCCAAAGTCCTGTGATAGACATTCACGAAAATTTTATTGTGTAATGCCAACTCATTTTTACATTACAAACAATTTACATTTATACCACAGGTACTTTTGGTTGGTAAGCAGTTTGCAACAGCTAATTATGTTTTCTCATTAAAAACATCTCTAAACCTCTGAAATTTCAAACAGATGTTTCATTTTAATATTGCGGGAGTTGTTAGAAGTCATTGAAGAAACCTCTTTCCTCAAATTTGGGATGGGATTTACATCTTTTTAAAACAATATTTGGAATTTTCACCTTCAATCATGATGTCAGCACCCTACAACTACCAGAGATAAACACAGACTAACTCAACACCTTTTTCCTCCAAAAAAATGAGTTGAGACATCACTTCATAAACAAAGTACGTACAAAATGGGAGAAGTCAGACTGACGATAGCATTTATGTAAAAGCACCCAAAAAGTAGACACTCAGATATATATATTTTTTGGCATTGAAATAGAAATTGAGCGATTTCACAGACAAGATCTCTAGAACTAGCTTGACTTTTAGACTACTTTCAAATTTTGAAAATTAATAAACAGGTTTGATTACATTTCTGAAGGAAGGAAAAAGTGAAAAAGAATAAGTTGATAAACAACTAGAACTGGAATATCTTAGAAACAATATGGAAAAACAAGATAATTTCTTAAATTTCTCACCTGTTAACAACATTTTTGAGACTTGAGTTCAGAACTGGATGTTGATAAATACTCAGTTTGGGGCTAATGCAAATACTGGAAAACATTGATTGTTTGTTTCTTATTTTCTTCTTTTTCTTTATGAAACTGCAGGAAATATTAGCTTACTAAAAATTCAACATGGACTAAAAGAAGAATTAAAACTCTGCCCAACCTGTTTATGCATTAAAAATCTACATGATCTCACTACAGTACACAGATGTTCTTTAATTAAAATGCTATCACTACATCACATTAGCGATTTATAAGTAGGCTTCTCTAATAACAGATGACAAGATCTGGCTGTCCACATACTGTATACTTCTTAATCTCTCTGACCATCAGATTAAGAGATTAACACTAGATTAAGAGATAAGGAGTACTATGGAAAATCACTGGATTATGGATCCCTCAGTTTAGTTTCTACTGTGAACCTGGAACGAGATGGAAATGTCTCGTTCCCCGAAGACAGGACAGTGAAAAGAGGTTGTTTTGAACACAAAATCCTTTCATTGAATAAGAGGAACAAGTCTACTGATATTCAAATCTTTCTTTGAACAAGGAAGTCTGGAACTGGAAGCTATTTCAAAGAATTTTCCAAAAAGGGATGCGTATCCTAGAAGACCCAAACCCCCCCCCCCCCCCCCCCCGCCATAATTTCAAAGCAAGCATTTGTTCTTACAGGACATTTTGACACAAGTGAGCTAATGAAAAATAATGGTTTAGCAACAAACACAATTATTTTGCAATGCTTTCAAATGCAATGAAACAAAAGGTCAGAGGTCAAATAAAAGGTCAACTGGCTCTGGTAAGACATGCATCCCAAACTGGGGCCAATTCAGAAATACACTACAGATTACCAGCCATAGTGTGTAGCTTTGTATCAAGGATAAGCTGGTAACCTATACAGAATTTTGTACTGACAAACAGTTAATGGAATTGGCCAAGGACAGCATTTCACCCAAGCCCAGTTTCTTCAAGGTAAGCAGATGACAAAAGACTTCAGTGCACAGAAATGTTACATTAACGCAAACCAACTTCAAGACAAGAGTTGAAACCCCAAGCAGGTTCTAGCACGACACGCCTTACTGATATGGTATGGCATTTCACTTGAACACTGCTTGGGAGATGGGTGAAGATTTGGGGGGTAAGATGGGGGTAAGATTTTAGGGTTGGGCTCGAGGGGGTTGGTGGGTGATTGAGGTGGAGGGTCTAGTTAGGGATAAAGATCAGGACAAGACATTTGGAATGCAGGGAATCTACATGAGGAATAACACAAGGGAGTCAGCAGACAGCAGAAAATAAACATTAAGGACTTATTGAATGCAAATCCCCAAACTGGAGTGAGGACGGGATCAGTGATGAAATCACAGAGTAAGAAATTACTGGGCTCCAGAGGGCCCCACATTGTCTTCAACATTTAAAACACTATCTGGACAACCATGGTCTAGTAAGTTCACTATTTCTACAAGAACGGAAAGTACTCCATCATGAAATGCCTGTGCGTTTTCGACATGTGCGTATCCGACTGACCAATTAACTTTCCCAGTAAACAGTCACTGGACGATTACTAGGAAAGTCAAACATGTTGCCCTAATCTAAAGACTTACAATTAAATATAGTTTTTTATAATCACATCTATAATTTAAAAAAGACAAAAAAGTTTTATTCATACAAATATTATCCTCTCAAGTCTCTATCCTTGAAAAAAAACGAAGCCTTTAAAGAGACAGATATTTTTGATTTTTTTTATTTTTTTAATATTTTTTTTTTTGGTAAGATGTTAATGATTTTGATGCAATTCATATCTGTACCTCCACACACACAAAAAATCATTTGCCTTGGGCCAATTTTTGCGCAGATGTGACAAAATTGTTTATAAAATGTATTGACTTGGAGTCGCTGGCAGCAGCTTTCTGGCGCATGCAGTAATTTACTGAGTCACTGTGAGTGGTGCACCGTAGTGAAAGAGTTAAGCTAGAATTTATTTGTTGAGCTTAGCATTCACAGGTTACCAGCTAAAACTGTCCTTAACAACATCTGTCTGGCACTGGTCCCCCATTATAAGTGTTTAGCAAATTTGATAAGCAATACCTTCTTTTAAGGCTTAATGAAAATTCAACATCACAACTTTTCAGACATTGGCGAGTTCAGTTGACTAGCTGAAATTTCCTTGAATTTTCAGAGAAAAAAATAGGTTTTTCATTTTTTTATTGAAGTATTTTTAACCCTTTAGAGATCTTCCTGTTTTATCAGAAGTAGGTCAAATCCTGAGGCCGTTTGTGGCAGCTATGGACATCTTGGTTCAAGCCGTTTGTGGCCACTATGGGCATCTTGGTTCAAGCTGTTTGTGGCCACTATGGGCATCTTGGTTCAGGCCGTTTGTGGCCACTATGGGCATCTTGGTTCAGGCCGTTTGTGGCCGCTATGGGCATATTAGTTCAAGCTGTTTGTGGCTGCTATGGGCATCTTGGTTCAGGCCGTTTGTGGCCGCTATGGGTATATTGGTTCAGGCCATTTGTGGTTGCTATGATCTCCAAAGGGTTAAGGCAACAACAAAACTGTCAGAAATGCTTTGTACTTTACATGTGGACAAAGATTTGAAATCAGGAACAGTTTCCTAAGAAAGCTAAAATTTAAAACGTATGCAAGTCTCGATCATTTAATTTGAGCTATTCCCAAGACTGATGTATGAACATCTGTATCAAAATATTTTGTTTAAAATCTCAACATCTGATATTGGGAAAATAAATGTTGCAAACGAAAGTTCAACTCAATTTTTTAAACACTACTTGTGTTTGCCATTAAATTTGTTGTCCCAAATATTTAAATATTATCAGATACAATGCATACCTACATTGCTTTGTTTAGCTACAAGTTTTTTCTTTCTGGTAGACAGTTTTACAAAGAACACTTTTCGACAAGACTGTTGTGTTTGTTTGTTTTTTTTACAAAAAAAACTTATTCCAATACATTTGTTGGTTAATAATCTAGCAATGATTTACACACCAAACAAGACTTTATTTAACACATGCAGGGAGTTTTTTTCAAATTTTATTTTCTAGAGATGTTCAGACATCCAGACTTTTTTTCATCAATCCTACAGGAAGCTTCTACCTATCATTTAATCTACGAGCCAAAATGTCATTGAGATTAAGCTCAAATTACTTACAAATTTGCCATATTTTATACAATTTCTTTGAAATAATGAATATCCATTACACTGACTTAATTTATTTACTGCCTTTTACTTACAGAACCAATTATCAATTTTTCTGTTGTAAGCAAGTTTTTCCAGTCTATGAAACTAAACTTGTCTAGGTTCCCCCCACATCTATCTTGATTACCAAGGTCAAGCCAGCGGCCATTTTGAAATTAGCAATATGGCAAGATTAATAGTCTGGGGTTGATGATGTCATGTATGGTTTTATTAAATACAGGTTGTGCAGTCTGGGAACGAGACCAAGGTTGCCTTGACTTAAACAGGCTGTGCGCTGTGATGTAATGTCAGATGTATGAATTAAGCTGTATTACCCAGTCGGGAAGCTAGACCAAATTCAGTAAAAGCCTAATATGGTGCACCTTAACTTTACTACATTAGCAGTGAGTTTAAAATTTCATCAACACTAGGTTTTTTTCTAAATATTTTTCCTTACTTTTTTGTATCTTTCTTGGTGTTTTTGTTGCAGAAAACTACTTTCATTAGCTTGCTGGTTCACTGGCTGTGGGTAAAAACAGGAAAGAAGGTTTTAATTTCTACAGATGATGAAATTTACATACACTTCAACTACATGTATATTTATTTAATGTACATATAGTAAAAGAAAAAGCAAAGGATTGGTTTCTCCAAGACTTAACCAAATACCATTAAAAAAAGCACTCAAGTTAAAGTCACAGGTCTAGACTGGTGCATTTTCATCATGGATATTTCTACACTGATTTATTGACTTAACAGTAAGGAAACCTACCAGTCATGGGCATCTTGCTTGTGTTATTAGTGGATGTCTTTTGTCGTCCCCTTGCCTTCATTGCAGCAATGTCAGCATCGGTTAGCTTGGAATCAAGTTTAGCTGCAAAGATAAATCCAAGGAGCTTTTTAATCAATGCAGACCGTGCTGACTGATTTTGTTTAAAATAGGTCTTATTCAAAGAAACTACTGTGTACAGGGATGAGAGGGGCAAAAATGAAAAATCCACATAACATTTGTGGAGGGTTTGGGAGTTGTCAAAACCACTACCTATGTATCAGTGGCAGCATTCAATGCATACGCAAAGGTGCAACTCACTATTGAAAACGGAAAAAATGAAAAATTAAACAATTTTAAAATGCTTGTCCGGATTTTGGGCAAGGTGACGCAGCTCGGGGTCTGCATTCGGTGTGAACCCCACAGGCAGTATACCTTGGTAAAGAATGGTTCAATGCAAATATGTGCAAATTTGATTTGCGTAACCATTGGCAATAAGTATGAACCGGGCTTCAGCGCGCATTAGATGCAAATGATGACAACGAGACACATTCAACTTTACTCAGTCCCTCACGTGATTTCGTCTGCATTATTAAATCATTGAGATAATTGATTTTAAATCAGACAAGCTACAAAAATCCAGAAGGAACAAGTTTTTTTTTAATCTGGAAATCCGGAAGAATTCAGACTTTCTCATCACTGTGTATGTCAATCTTTTTTTTAACAAAACATGACCGTCAACTAAAGTTAGTTGTTATTGATGTAATGCCTAGCCTGGTTGTCATACCTCCAGGGAGTTTGGGTAGCCTCTTGGCCTTTCTTTCCATGTTCTCCACATCATTCTGGTTGGAGTTCAGGTTATTATAGCTGCTTGATCTGTACAGGAAACAAACAATTGTCAGTCAAACTTCATAAATAAAAATTGTGAAGAAAAAAAACCCCATTGTAGTCCATTTTTTATAGATAGTTTTTCAGGTTTTACAAAGCATTGCTTGCATGTAAGTTCAAAAGTTTTCTTTTTATTGTAATAATAATAATAACTGGATTTGAATAGCGTCAAATTGCCAAAGGATGCAAGGCGCTTAAAGGAGAAAGACAAAAAGTAATGGGTACAACCAGCTACAAGTTGGGTCTTTAGACCATGTTTGAAGGACAAAACAGTCTTAGCATTTCTAATGGGGACAGGAAGACCGTTCCATAGGCGAGAGGCAACAATGGAAAAGGCTGTATGGTGGTTCATTTGTTCATTTGGGTTTGTCAGCCTGTACATTTAGTTCATAATTTTCAACAAAGAAGTGATCATGTCACAGGTCCTGATAATTTATTATTGTAAGGGCAAGGAACAATTCAAAGGGCACCGAGGCAATGACCAGGGGTGTGGAGGTGATTGCCTCTGTTGCCTCTATGAAGTAAAAGGCCAGCAAGAGGCACCGAGGCAATGACCAGGGGCATGGAGGGGATTGCCTCTGTTGCCTCCATGAAGTAAAAGGCCAGCAAGAGGCACCAAGGCAATGACCAGGGGCATGGAGGGGATTGCCTCTGTTGCCTCCATGAAGTAAAAGGCCAGCAAGAGGCACCAAGGCAATGACCAGGGGTATGGAGGTGATTGCCTCTGTTGCCTCTATGAAGTAAAAGGCCAGCAAGAGGCACCAAGGCAATGACCAGGGGCATGGAGGGGATTGCCTCTGTTGCCTCTATGAAGTAAAAGGCCAGCAAGAGGCACCAAGGCAATGACCAGGGGCATGGAGGGGATTGCCTCTGTTGCCTCTATGAAGTAAAAGGCCAGCAAGAGGCACCGAGGCAATGACCAGGGGCATGGAGGGGATTGCCTCTGTTGCCAGCAAGAGGCACCAAGGCAATGACCAGGGGCATGCAGGGGATTGCCTCTGTTGCCTCCATGAAGTAAAAGGCCAGCAAGAGGCACCGAGGCAATGACCAGGGGCATGGAGGGGATTGACTCTGTTGCCTCCATGAAGTAAAAGGCCAGCAAGAGGCACCAAGGCAATGACCAGGGGCATGGAGGGGATTGCCTCCATCACCTCCATTAAGTATCCGGCCTGTTGACAAAAGCTTCTATCTCAACTTAAAAACCAGTTTGAAAATTGAAATCCTCTTTCAAAAATATTCCAAGTAACTTGTTGAGCAAATCTATGATACAACTTTTGCAATATTCTAAACAAAAATATAAATTTTTTCGTAATTGGCCTACTGGCTACTGATAGCACATATTTGTTAATAAACTATGAAGAATAATAAAACATCAGAATGTTACTATTATTAAAACTCAGGATTTCAAAATAAAATTATTATGCGTAAGAGTTAAAAACAAAATTGAACAAACATTTTGTAGCACATTGTTTCATGCATTTAGTTGTTTACGTAGCAGGGTTTCAAAGCAAAGAAATAAACAAAACAAGAACAAAACAAAATACCAACGTTGATAAGGGATCTGAGTGAGCCCCGGTAGCCCCCTCTGATGCATCTTGGGATACATTAGGTGATGAGGCATGCTGGGATTGTCGTTGGTGGTGGGGAGAGTTGGGGTTGTCTTGTTTGGAGTTTGAATGCGAGCGATTACGGTGCTGGTGAGGCTTCCTTCGGACAGGTTTTTCACCCGTTGTCGATGACTGGGTACCAGCGGGAAAGTTGAACACATCGGGTTTGCTGTAAATACGGTTAGATACAACATATTTGACAACACATGCATCATGCAAACACAAATATATGAGTCAATGGCGGCCATCTTGGTAATGTCCCCAGTGGTGAATTCAAGTATTACCATCATATGACCAGCACCAGACTATTTAAGTCAGTGTCTCATTATAGGAAAGGCTTCTTCCTGAATGGCTATGGCTATAGTCTGTTGGCTTTGAGGCAATACTGAGGTACAGACAGATACACTGGTCTAGCCATAGCCCTAGCCAAACATAACCAGATAAAGGCTGGCCAGATGCATTATATTCACCTCTGTGGCTAAAACCCAATATGGCTGCTAATCGCGTAACTTCAACATATCAACCTTTTTTTAACAATAAACAGAACCAGAACTTTCAAAAGCATTTTTAGTTGAAAACCAATTCCACCTTCCACAGCCTCCCCTTGCAACACAGAACACTTTTAACTGTAACCCAACAACACAACACACAACGAGAATCTCAGAACTTTAACATTTGTACCAAACCCAAACTGGAACAAAATGCACCTCCCCAAAGAGCTGAACATCAGCATGCACAAACTTACGATTTGTCCATGTTGGCTTGGCCGAATTGTTGATTGGGATTGACGTTACTGTCTGGACTCTGCTGGGGGCTTGCTCTGATGATTGGCCCCTGACCTCCGCCCCCACGGATCCCAATGACCTGACCCCCACCTCGGATGCCCATATTACCGGGGGATAGGGGTGGGTGACCTGCACGGATGGCCTTAGCTGAAATAAGAAATCACATTTTTATTCATTCACTTCATCTTCATTTCACCCAACACCTCTTTGATAAAGCTACAGACAATTCTTGCTTACCAGAATACCAGCCAAAATGCCATGTAATGTTAACTGTATATGACTGGTTTCCAGCCAATGTAAGCTAAGTGGATAAACTTGATAAGCATTGTTTCTTCTGTTTGAAATGAGGACTTTATTACGAACCTATCTGTGGGGAGTTGCCTCTTCTTGCACTGTTCCTCTGACGAACAGCTTCCTTGATCCTGTCCACTTCTTGCTGGTACCTACACTCGCACATTAAGAAACAAAATGGTTAGTCTAGTCAGGTACCAGGTTGAAAAGTTTAATAATTTACAGCTGAAAAGTAAATTAAACAAATTCTGTGTAATCACAGTTTTTCTGAACGAAAAAAATGTAGTTCTTTGCTGTCAAAACGTTTCGCAAAACGAATACAAATTAAAATATGACATAAAATAGTTGATTACCTCTTGCGATCACGCATAGCGCCCTCTTTTGTTTCCTTCAGAGCTGCTTCAAGTGACTTAACTCTCTCTGAAGTTGCGCGTAGACGTTTCTCAAGTTTTGGCAGCTCACAGCGCAGATCAGCATTATCACGGACGAGCTGGTGACAAAAATTACCATAATAATAGTGAGCTTGGAAGGTAGAAAACGAACAGAAAGAAACATAGATCATGTTATTGCAAATGAAAAGCAAATGTTTCAGTATGTAAACACATTGATCTTAATTTCGATTGTTACACCTAAAGTCAAAATCAGGGTCTTCAAATTCTATTTACTTGACTTTGATGGTATTTAAGACAGAAATATTTCTATTGAAGATTGGTACTGGTACAAACTTCATATCAGTAAGCTTCCAGACTGTTACTAATAATGTTCTTTGGATGAATACCAATCCTCTTATGTACCTTTAAGTGATAATTGTTCAAATTGAGTTGGACCATTCTTGCCATAGAGGGCTCCCAATGTAAGATGGCTTCCCAGTGACTCACCTGCTTGTGTACTTTGGTCAGCTGTTCCAGGTTATTCTCAAGGAAGGAGATTTTCTGTTTCTGTGCCTGGCTGCCTCCTGCATCGTCGTCCCTATCGCTGCCCTCCAGGGCCTTCTTGACTCGGTTCTGCAGATCCTGCACAAATAGCTTACGCAGATTGTGCAGCGTCTGAAGCTCCTTGGCCTGAGGGTAAGGGTCAAAGGTCATAGGTTAGATTGTCCATGAGTGTCGTCAAAAATTCCATGCGCAATTACTCAGACTTTAAAAGCAATTATTATCTTTTAGACAAATACTTACCACTGTTTCTTCAAGACCCTTCAAGTCCTGCTTTGCTTGCTCCCTTCGGTCAGCTTGTTGACTGTAAGTAAAAATCATTATAACAATATAACAGATCAAAATATAAAAGCATTTTTTGTCAATCTCAACTTCCTACTTGAGGACAAAACCCTCGCTCCTTCCTCTGAACATCACTGAGCCAGTTAGCATGAAATAAGACTGTGAGTTTAAGTGACCATTAATAGCTTGTAGCCTCAGTGCAAGGTCATAACTCAGTTTGGTCAAAAGTTGGTATATGGCACACTTGTAAATACACAATTTGCTCCAATCAACACGGTTGTATCTCATTCCATTGGTTTTTGTGCTTACACTGAGTTTCAAAGATACAACCTAGTATCATTATGAAGATCTGTGTCTGCAACATGATCATAACTCATCATATGACCTTATTGTACTGATGTAATGAATTGATGTTACAGTGCAGTGCCGATAACCTTGATTGGTTCACTGATCCAGGCTGAATGGGAAAACTTTAGTGTGGGATAACACAAGGGTATGGTCTCTTCCATATACACACCTGAGTTCATTGAGTTTACGAGATTTTTCTGTCTCTTCTTGTTTCAGTTTCTCGTAATCCAGTTGCAGTTTCTCCTGCTGTAGAGTCAGATTCTGATTCAGGCTAAAATTAATGACAAAACAAGTTTTGGTTACCATTTTCTTGAAACCAAACGGTTCTGGTTCAAGCTAGAGGTTAAGAGAAAGAGAGCTGTCATTCTCCTCTTGTCTTGATCTACAATTGAAACCTAACAGTTGATTTAAATCAAGAATGTCTGCCAAGTTAGGATTCAAGATGCTGGTATATAAGGAAAGCAAAGACAGGGAACGAACTTAAAGATTCTACAACTTTAATAACCAAATTTAGCTAAGCTAGAATTTTGGTCTAGAACTCCTTTCACATGTGGAATCTATCTACATCTCCTCTAATTCAAACTGATGCATCCAAACCGAGACTGTGCCTGAATTGATGGCTTCAGCTGTGGCTATGATGGGATTTATGAAATGGCTTATTCTTCAATATTGCCACTGCAGCCAACAGCTAAGGGCGTTGCTAAGGACGTTCTATACTTCAACGCATGATGACACGGCCATCTTGGAGTAGCCATAGCCGCCAATGTAGACACAGGCTAAGGCTGCACGGGAATAATAGTCTGGCATCTCGTTTGTATAGTGTGAAATGGTACTGAGGATTGCTATAGCGAACAGGGAACTTGACAAAGGACTTACTCTTTGAGTTCTTCAATCTGGTGTTCCTTATCTGAGATTTCTGTTCTGAGGCTGGTCAGGAGCTGGTGGTGAGCTTCCCGATGTTTTTCCATCTGAGCTTCCATCTTAGCCTGGAAAACACACGGAATACCAAAATGCCAACAGGGAAAATTAGCTCGGAAAAAGTTCACTGACAACCATCCAAAAGAAATGATTTATTTCCATCATATTTTGAGACGAGAAACTGAGAAAAAAAAGAAAAACTAGGAAAGAAATACCACACCAGTTTAGAAATTTCTTGAGCTGATGGCACCCTACCTTCAATTCCTTGGCCGATTCTTCACTCTCTCTTGCCTTGTCTTCCAGAGCCTTTCCTTCCAACTGACGTTTTTGCTCAGCTAGGAACACCCAAAACAAATACACGTTAACAAAATCCTCTTCCAACTCTTAAACAAATTCTTAGATGGACTGCAGTACTTTGATGAATTGTAACCTTCACAATGACTGACCAGATTAAATTCAAACAAAAATGTGGACGCCTACAATAAGATATCAAGTATTGAGTTTGTTTTAACAGTACACACTTAACTCATGAGGCCTGTGAGTGGACCTTGAAAAAACAAAAGCGGAAAAAACACACACACCTAACTATAGCTATGCCGCGATAGATGTGCAAAGTAGCGAGAAAATGAAGACTACAATCACATTTATGCGCTTGCAGATCGCGCTCACAAAATAATAAAAAGCAGAAACACGTTTATTGAGCAAAAAACAGAAATAAAATTTGCCTTATTCAATGAAAAAGCGGATTTCCACTTTACATCAAAGATTTCAGAGGCATGACTCTTCAATTAAAATCATTGTCTGGTTTCAGTCTCACCTTGTGAATTGACTTGCTCCAGCTGCTCATTCAGAATGTCCAGTTTGTCCTCCAGACTCTGTTTCTTCAACTCCACTTCACGAAGATTCTCACTCACTGTCTTGATTTTAGCTTCATGCTGTTGAAGGATAACGGTTGAAAACAAATATTTCCAATCATTCTTTGTTTCAAACAATCCAGAACAATTTCAAACAGGTCACGAACGGAAAATAGTTTCAAAAGAACAAAATTCTAAAATATTCTTAGGAGTTTGCTGACATCTTTTTGCATAAATGTTTCTAACACCCCCGACTCCTGATGAGGATCCTGCCAAAATCAAAGTCACTTTTTAATCACTCTTTAATCATCCACTCCTAAATCTATCCCCTCATCTTATCCCTGACCCCTGACCTCACTCCCCCCCCCCACCTCACCTGCGAGATGAGCATCCTGCAAGAATCAAGTTCCTTCTCCTCTTCCTCCAGCTTCTTTGCGGTGGTGGTGGAGGTCGTCTCCAAGACCTTACAGCGCTGATGGAGTGTCTTGACTTCAGTCTTCATCTTACTGACATACAGACGAGCCATGGTGAACTCCTCATCCACCTTGTCAACATTCTCCACATTCAGCTGAGGATAAAAAGAACACATAAGTCATTTTAGTGGTTTGAGTTTCTGGTTAAGATTTTATATGGAATCGGAGATTACACAATAACTCCCGAAAAAGGGGAGATTTAGAGCATTAATTCCAGTACTCTCTGTCCCTCTTTGTAAAGGGGGAAATGAAGCGTTGCATAGTGAGTGCATGTACTGTGCGCGCTCCACATCAGAATGTCCAGGCGTGTTTAAGTTCCAGTATTCCGATTTTACACAATAGCGTGTGTACACGTCATCCGATTTCTGGCATGGAGAATATTGGTGTGCATACACATCTTCCTGTGCTAACTAGTTAATGGCAACAGTTCTCAGATTGCCAGATTGCGTTCACATATTTATAGAGCCCTACAGTAAGTCGGACTACTGGTCCTGGTTTCCATCAGCTGTCAACCTCTACCCCCCCCAACCTAGCCCTGTCTCATTTCCAACCTCCCTATACCTTCATATCAGCTACATTTCCTCCCAGGACACCACCAATCTCTCCCAGATCCTTCAGCAAGCTGGTCATCATCTCTGTAGTTCTTCGTCGCTGATGCTGTTCAACCTCTTGTACTTTCTCCAACTGTGCCGTGATGGTATTCAAGGCATTCTGAGGAAAGAAAAAATAAAATCAATTCACTGAACTGGTCAATTGTCCCAAAAATTTCTTCAAAAAGTAGTTTCAGGGGGGGATATACAAAAGCTGCTCTTTTCTATCAATTGATAGCCAAAGGAAAGGTTATTTTTTAAGTGCTTAAAAAGTTTTTCCAATTTTTGAAGACTTAACTTGAAAAAATAGAAACACATCTGCAAGGTTTCATACACTCTTCAACCAAAATCTCACATTCTACTTCTACATAAGATTGATATTACTCAGTGAGTTCTCACCAGTTTTTCACCAACTTCCTCCGTCAGTGACTCGTTGGTGCGAGCTTTATCTTCAAGCTCCTTTGACTTCTCATCATAGTTTACAGCCATCTCCTCCAATGCCTGCAATACTTCCTTGGCCTCCTCCTTGGCAGCGATGTTCTCTGTATCAAGACGTGTCATCTGAGATTGGAGATACTCACACTCCCTCCGGATTGAGGACAGCAGCTCTTCTTGATCCAGCATCTGTTCCTTGAGCTTCTCAGTCAGACGGGATTGGCTGTCAATCTCACTGTCCTGGAATCCAGAGAAGAATTGTGTCAAATATTGTCACGTTTGTAAACCGCATTTCAAAATATGAATCATTACAAATTACATCTTAATTGGATTCATTACCTCAACAAATGTGTTTGATTTAGGGAATTTAAGTGTGGTCAAGAGGTTTTCAACTAGATGTTTAAACATGGTGAAGCCTGGTTCTCGATAAACTGTCCCAGGTATTTATAAATTGGATATATTTAACATTGTGGTTACTTGTGGGTGAACAAGTTCAGTTTCAAAATAATGCCACAAACATCATTTTGCTCAGTGTGTGGTTTGTTAGTGAACACAATGATTATGTTTGAAACGATTTCTTAAGAAAATCCTGTTGTCAATATTAGAGTTACTTCTGTTGAACTCCATGGACCTCCAGAACGTCTTCTACCACCAATACATCAATACTTGTCACACTTGTTACCTTTTCATCTAGCTGTTCATACAGCTTAGCCCTCTCCTCTTCCCACTTAAGACGTTCCTCTTCAGATACGGATACAGTCACTGTCTGCACCGTGGGTGGCATCAGCTCCTTCAAGATGTTCTGATTCTTGTTGCCTTGCTCATTCTCTGGTACCGACTCCCCTGAAAATTAACAATCAGAATTTGGGATCCAATCACATTTTATTGTCCACACTGGTAAGCTTCTATCTAGGGCCTATGGCACTGCTTACAGTGGTCTTCTGCGTATACCGTCGATAGATATACATCATGTACATGCTTAAGAGGGCGCTATAAGCGCAAAATTCTGTGGTAAGCTGGACCCATGAAACTGGAATCAGGGCTCAGTCTGGTGGGACTGTTACGAATAAAAACAGCATAAATAAGCTGGGAACCACTGAGAACTCTCTCATTTTGGTTGGTTAAGTAATTCTAATACACATTTTTAGTAGAGCCTTGTCACTCAAGAAATCCATAAGAAGATGTAGGACTGAACTATTTTCTTAGGTATAACTTCAGTTAAATTATCTTACCACTGCGCCATCTGCGTAACTCAGCTTCCGTCGCTTGAAGCTGAGTTCGTAGTTTAATCACTTTCTCTTTTTCCTTCTCGTATCGGTTACGCCATTCCTCTGCCGTCAACTCAATGTTCACAGTCACCGTGTTCTTCACTGTCTTGGCTCTAAAATTACAAAAAAAAGATTCCAGCCACATTAGGACCAAGATTTAACAACTTTGTTTGAGTAGCCAGCCATTGACTTGTCGGGTTGAATTGCATTTAAAAAGAAAAAAGTCAGCACCTTGAAGTGACTATTTCTCAGGAACATATTTTGTGCTACTTTCTAATCCCATAAACTCTTTCACTATGGTGCGCTGCTCACAGCGGCTCGGTGAATTACTTCACGCGCCGGAAAGTCGTTGCCAGCGGCTTGAAGAAAACAAAATATTAAACAATTCCGTCACAGCTGTACATTTTATTCCGTAGTGAAAGGGTTAAAGGTAGAACATAGGATTAATATTCATCCAAAATTGTATTTTATTAATATATGTCTGAAAGCTTATAGACTATGAAGTTCATACTAGTACCAATCTTCCATAGAAATATTTCTGTTTGAAATACTGTCAATGTAGTAAAAATGGAATTTGAAGACCCCCCATTTTCATGGCCCTTTAAATGGTCATTTGGTACACCATCAAAGAGTTTTTTTTCTTGACAGATCTCAGCTTATCAAATCTGATAATGGAATTAAATCAACCACATGGATTATTAAAATGATACAGTGAAACCATTTCAGCTCATCCTACATCATAGGGGGAATCCCCTTCTCTTCCAGGCTGAGCATCCTTGGTAAATTACCTCTGTCCAAACATGAGCGTTGACTTGGTCTCTGCATCGTTGAATGATGATGGAGAGCAACAGATGACGATGGTTGTCCGAGAGTTTCCTCCCAGAGATTCCTGGAGGATTCTGGTCATTTTACTGTCTCGATACGGGATGTGAGTTTTCTGGGAAAAAAAAAATAATATGTAAAATAAAGGTTGTCGTGGCCATAGCAAAAACAGGTTAACCTTTTCCAGTGCAATTTACAATGCAGTAGAAAACTTCCAAGGTAAAATACAGGATAATTATTCACCAAATTTGTTTTGTATTAGTATCAGTCTGAAAAGCTTACTGATTATTAAGTTCATACCAGTGCAAATCTTCCATTGAAATATTTCTGTCTGAAATTCTGTCAAAGTCGAGAAAATAGAATTTGAAGACCTCACTTTTAACAACAAAAATTAAGGACAATGTGCTTACATGTTTGTCACTATTTTCTCCTGACTCAGACAATGGATTGAGCCCAAGTTTTCACAGGTTTGTTTTTTTCATGTGTATATTGAATCATACGAAGTAAGAACACTGCACCAACAGCTTTATTTCTCTTATATTTTACCTGGAAGACAACATTGGGGACATTTTTGTTCTGGTTTCTGCAATTCTGCACAGAAACACTGTTTTGAGGACAATGATGAAGTATGTTGCCAACAATTATCTCTTAAGACTCCTGATCCCCCCTTGTCTATGACATCACAAGGTCACACAACACCCTCACAAAGAAGGCACTATTGGTTAAAATTTATTTAACCTGTATGCGTTACTTGACACTTGTTATGAGACAGAAAGTACAAGAAGTCATTGTACCCAATGTTCCCTTTAACATAGAAACATTAAGCCACTAGAGGTCAGCATATAAATAATAATACTTAATAAGAACAGGGTTTGAAGGAAGTGGTTAAGACTCACCGTTCCGTCTGCTAAGGAAGAGATGACATTCCCAAGGGCTGATAGAGACTTATTGATATTCTTTGCTTCATCCAGAACAGTTCCCTCCGCTCCAGTCTTACTGACCTAAAAATTATAATTACACATCAGAAAAAATAAATATCGGTGTTAACTTACTCAAGGTAAATTTTTACAATTTACAATTTTACCATGTTCACTATTGTGAAACCCATTTAAATAAGGTACAAGCCAACAAAACTACTTTCAATACGACTTTAGTTTTGAAAAATCGTAGAAAATTTGGAAGATTTTTTAATTGATTTAAATTGAAAGAATATTAAGTACTTTTCAATTGAACACTTTTCCCTGGTGTTATGAGACAATGTGTTAGTGTACACAGCAGTGTGCATTACAAATACTGCTCCTTGGATAGACATTGATTGACACAAAGGGCGCCCTCATACTGCAGTGCTCTGACCTGATCGCCCTTCAGCAATGAATCCAATGTAAATTAGCCGTATCAAGCATTTTGATTTACCTTTTCACTACCAGCTAAATCCACCAAGTAGAGCTTTCCACTGAGTTTTTTCTGAGTTTCAACGTTTTCTTGTTTGACTTGGATCAGGAAGATGCTGTGACTACGGGAACTGTGCTCATTCATGTCTGAAGAAAAATAAAAGGAAAAACAAAATAACCTAAAAATTAAGATTTTAAAATTTATTCATACTTTTCTACACACTGAAAATTTGTTAAATGCTTGTAAATTTGAAGCATTAACATAAAATATTATTAAACTTTTCAAGAAAACCAATGCTCCAATCTAATAGCTGAATGCATCTAAATGGTAACCAGTGAATCCTGTGCACAAATACTCCATCCTTCAAAACTTAACAGTTGTGGTGTTTTGAAGGATCAGATAACTACCTCCCAAGATTTCTTTACGCAGACAGACTTACTTGTGACGGCTATATGTCTGTTAGATTTCCCCTCATCAATGACCTCCATGACCTCATCAGGGCTGGAGACAAATCGTTCCGAAGCACCCTTCACATAAGGGACCCTGTTCTTATCTTCATGGACGGAGAGATTCGTCTTGGAAACTGTAACAAGACAAATCATTTTATAAATCAGTCTCTGGATCCTGTCAAGTCTCTACAATCACTAGATATAAACCTATCCACCTCAAATGATCACATTTTAAAGGCAAGGGATACCTTTAGTATTTGGAACGGTACGTTTGTTTCTATCCTATATAATTGTAGATATATACCATAAAACTAACCTCTACAATTTTAGTTTTAAAATATGTTAGCTTTCTTGAGATATCGGCACAAATACAGAGTTTGAGGGATAAAATAAAAGGTAATAAACCATATTCAACTCATAAAAATAATTGCTATTAATATCAACCATATATCAAGTCCAAAAAATGTAATGTGAAAAAATACCACTTCATATGAGTGAGTGATAATTCCATAAACAGACAAAAGGTAGCTAAGGAAGTCTATGTTAAGTTATTTTGTTGTGGAAAAACTTACCATCCAGCAAATCCCGAATGCGATCCATGTAAATCTCAAAATAAGAAACCTGTAAAAATTAAAATAAAAAATAATTCCTCGTTTACTCATGAATTATTATGAGTAATAACCAAATATTCATTTCATTGACCAATCACAAACTGGCTGCATGTATATTTTTTCCAGAGCTTATCAATCCATGTAAATTGCATAACAAACCTATAAAGTAAAAAAATAAACAAAAATAAACTCATGAATAATACATGAGTAAAGAGTAACTGGTCATTTGATTGACCAATCACAATTCGGCTAAAGGTATATCTCAAAATAAAAAAAAACATGTTAAGGGGAAAACCAATCAAAAGTTTAACTCATGAATAATGCATGACAAAAAGAGCAAGTAATAATCTGATTGACCAATCACAAACTGTGATTCTAGGTAAAGCGAGTCCGAGGGAAAACAAATCTATGCACAACAAGTGGTTGAGGGAAGGTATGTCAAGATTAATATTTAAAATGTTTCGTTCTGTCGGTTCTTAAGTACCTTGATGTGGAACTCTAGGCTTTCATCCATCTGGTAAATGTGATTAAAGATGTCTTGAACGATACGAGGAATAATTCCCATGTACAAGTCATCATTGAGGACACCCTGTCAAAGAAAAAAACACAACAACATTACACCTTTAGTTCTTCATTGTCCGTTTATCAAATCAAGAAAAGCATCTTCAGGACCATGTCATACCAGGCAACTTACAGGCCACCAGTTCCTGGCAATCTCAAAGAAGAAAAAAAAAACAGTCACTTTTCAATATTTAAAATCTTTTCTTGAAGGGAAAGTAAGACAATATTAGAAAAATGTCTCCTATGCAAATGAAGTGTTCCTTTTACTAGCAGTGCAGTTAATTGCTGTTGAAGACACATGTAAAAATTGGCTCTGTGACAAGGCCCATAGACTTATTATAGAGCCATAATCTTTGTCATGTTCCCTTCGTTCTATATAACAATAATGGATACTGATATCATACTCTCAGGGTGCCAGACTGTTTCTCCACACAGCCTCAATCTGGTTATATTGATTTAAATGTTGAAAAACAAAATGGCTGAACCATTATAAATGTCTATTGATACTAAAAGAATAGGAGTTCAAATGTCAGTTTTGAGGACATGGCCACAAAATGATTTCAAAACTACAGGTTTAGTTTCTGAAAATGGTACAAGTACATGTAGTGTACATGTACATTACCAGCTATCATGAGAACTGTTTCAGTTTAGAGTGGTCTCTATCTTCAAGTAAATAGGGAGTTGCTGTGTTGACATCAGGTTTTAAAAACATTACTGGTTGGTTTCTGAGTATGAATTATGCCCAACCTTTCAGTTGTGGGTTATAAAAAACACCAATAGTATGTAAAGCTCCATATGTACCTAAACCAGGCACTTCCTGCCCAAACTTAAAAACGGGTTAAATATTTGCTCATCAAATCGATAAAAAGTCATCATCCCTGTACTGCCGCTTCCCAGGTTGTATCATAAACTTGGATGTGATCCCTGGTTACACGGCAGTTTCAGGTTGAATGGCTTCTGACTGGCACCCCGCCGAACAAAGACATTGACAAACTAGAAATTGAGAGTTTGTGAACAAACTCACGGTGTTCGGCTTAATTACGTAATTTTAAGGTCATTATTGTGTGCAGGTTTTTTGTCTGTTTGTGCTATGCTGACGGGCGAAATATTTATTTGTACTTTTTTATCTTTATGCATGAAGGTTTGACATATTAAACTTCAACTTCCGGTTTGACAGGATTTAAAGCTCAAATGGGGTCACACTTTGTGCATAACATCTAGAATTGCCAGAGAGCTCAAAATTGATGTAATGATTATTAATGTACCACGTTTCATTAATAAGATACACAATTTTGTATGTACAAACTTATACTTCCGGTTTCGACCGGAAATGAAGGTCAAATGAGGTCACACATTGTAAACATTTGTAGAATCGTCGAAGGGCCTTAAAATTAAGTTATTATATTAATACACAAAATAATATTATACAGATACGATTTTTTATATAAAAAACTACTACTTCCGGTTTCGACCGGAAGTAACGGTCAAATGGGGTCACACCCTGTGTAAGATTTGTTTAATACTTCATGACCTTTCATATGGTGTAAAGATCATGTATGTAGCATATCTGATTCTGGAGATATGAGTATTTTAATAAAAAACTTCAATTTAATATAATGACGTCATCGATGACGTCATCATTCCAAATTTTGTTCTTTGTCATGTACACGCTTTGGTCTAAGTACGTGGTAAGTTTCAAGTCCGTACATGCTCTATTTTTTGAGATAGCAAAATAATTTTTTTTTCGACCTCGTGTACCAATTTCGTTGTGACGTAGCTATGACGTCACACATCATATTTTTAGAATGCTCTTGAGTTAAAGAAAATATTATGCATTGAACATTTTTTCATATTTTCATTCACTTAGGCTCTAGAGCCCAAAATAACATGATTTGTTACTTTAACTTCCGGTTTCGACCGGAAGTAAAGGTCAAATGGAGTCACGTTGTGCACCGCATTTGTAGATCTTTATAAGAGGTTTTATGTAAAAAAAGAATCTTGAACGTAGCTCTTTTGGTTTTGAAGATATGATTTTTCAAATTATTTAAGGTTTTTTTAACGTTTTTTTAACGTAATGACGTCATCAATGACGTCACCATTCCAAAAAAGTTGCGGTGCCGTCTACTCACCGAGGTTGATGTTCATGAGAAGTTTCAAGTTCATACAAGTTTCAGTTTTTCTCAAAATTGGCGGAGAACGTTCAGGCAGAAGAAGAAGACGGAGAAAAAAAAACAAAAAAAAAAAAAAAAACTTAACAATAACAATAGGTTTTCGGCTCAAAGCCGAACACCTAAAAAGGGAGACCGCCAACATTAGGGCTAGATAGCTCAGTTGGTGGAGCACCGGAAGTTGCAGGTTCAAATCCTGTTCTATTAAATTTGTCTTTGTTCACCCCAAAATCAAATAGATAAGAATAAGAGTTTTCAAATAACACTACCTGTACATACATGTATGTAATTAGGTTCTTTAATGTGTAGTATTTCTCAACATAAAGTATGGATACATAGAAAGTTTGAAGACATCACATCACATTGAAATCATGGCTAATGTTTCGGTAGTCTTCACTTTTGATAGCCATTTCACTATTTCTGAGAGGTGCCTGGTTTTGGCAGAGGGCATCGCATATTTCCTTATAACCAATACGGAAACATATGAACTATTATTTAACAAGCCTTTCCATTTCTTTAGTGCAAACTGGGGATTTTCGTGTTATTTGCAAAATGATTCATGTACGAAGCAGGAACATTTTCAATATTTTTTTCTGGATTTAATGAAGAGGACATTCAGAAAAAAACATGTCCTCTCTAAAGATAAAAGCAAGAACATGAGACATGTGACTCAAAGAGACGAATGTTTTAATTGAATCAATGATTTGCAGCTAAACTTAATTGAAACTGAAGTCTGCTCTTTGCTTGCCGTGATGTAAATGTCAGGGAGAAAGAGAAGTCAAGATGCTCTCTTAAAGGGGCAGTCTTCAGACATATCTAATGATGCCATAATAAGAGAAATTGCTTTAAAGGACAGCGGATGTCCATTAAAATAAAAAGGCTAAATTTGTTTTCACTGTGTGTTTTTGTTCCATAAAAAAAATGAGTAAAACTTTTTTTTTTTTTTTAAGTTCATTAGGAGTGTTTATCCATTGATTAAAAAATAAATGCGTGGCGGTCTTGATGACGTAAGGTCAGGGAAAAAAGAAGGCACTAGTCTGGTCCCTTGATATAATACATGTAACTTTGCTGCATTAACACTTCCAATCGACTCAAAATACACACAAGTCGCCAAGCCCCCACCCCTCCTTCATGTCCTACCTTATCCACCTCATCCCCAAACACTATCTACAAACTCGCTCTCTTACATCCATCAAAGACCTTTTCTCAACCCCCCCTATCACATCCATCTTGCTCTATGATCCATCCAACAGCAAAGGTTTCTAAACACATCCACATGTACTCTAAGATTAGAATGCAACAAGATATCTTAATTATCAGCATCATTGGCTCAACAAACTCAGGCATGTCGAGTTGAGACTGATTAATGATTATGTTCGTGTACTCCCAGGCCAGTAATTTTATGCAGTATATTTTCGTCGCCTAGTTTGCATAGCCGCCAATCCAGACAAACAAACGTCAACACAGACTCCTTTAAGTACGCAGCTCAGATAAATATGTGAAGTCCTTTGCCCTTTTCTGGAAAATAATTCACTGCAATACATTTCATGAGACCCTGACGGGAGGGATGATCTTGTGTTTTATCTAGGGGGGTTAAAAGATTGAAAGCAATGTTCATCAGAATAGACCTGTACTTTTTGTTTTAAGAAGAGATACAATTCATCTTTATTGGACATGTCAGAAGTTAGGAGATGAGAGGTGTTGGGGAGGGGGGGGGGGGGGGGGGGGGAGCAAGCTGAGAAATATGACAACAAATTTATAGCAGTATTACCTCCATAGTGAATGTCTTTCCACTGGATGTCTGCCCATATGCAAATATCGTTCCATTGTACCCTTCCAAAACATCTGAAAATAAAAAATAAAATCATGTACATTTTTTATTTAACATAATCCCCATACTCTTCAAAAAGATAACTGAATCCTTACACTGACATTTCAGTTTGAATTTTAGTTTCAATACATTGACATTCAGAAGTTGGATGAAAAGACTGCAGATGATGACAAATCCACTGGTAACTGTGGAAGTAAAAATTCGTAAAAAGAAATAAAAATAAAAAACCATCACGAGATGCAATCTTTCAAAAATGATTCACCATTCCTTTAAAATGTTGATATCTTGAAGAAACCTGTAAGACAAGACCTGTTAGATATTCAAATTCATCTGCAGAGTGGAACTAGAAAATCTCCACCATAAAAGAAGCAACCAATCTATGCACTGGTTAGTAGCTGGGCTTAATTTAAGAGACATTACAAATTCATCTGCTAAGTCAAATTTAAGCAGAGCATCAGTCACAACAATGTATAAATGCAATGGATGTTGGCTGGTAACTCGTTTGCCGCTTAGCATGATTTCTCTACACTGAGTACATTTTTGCTCAATGAGCTTTCTGGTGCTGACATCTAATCGTTTTTTCATATTTTGATCTGTGTGAAGTGATGTTAAAATTAACATTTAAATTGGCGTTCAATTTTTTACTGCAATTGTAAAAGTTATAACATTATCATCTGGCCCTACATCCATGTTCTTCAATTTTGTCTAAACTGGGTTAAGGAAATACTTCATTTCCATTTATTGTGGAGTGTTTTAGTTATGTTTTATTATGAATTTAGGTCACGATCAAGAACGTGTGTGTTCTGCACGTTTCATGACAATGTCTGAGAGCTCACAATCACACGTGACAGATGGTAAGGAAAGAAATTGGCTTGGATTTGCGTCACAGAGTCTGGGCATTTTAAATGAAGATGCACATTAATCCCCACAGCTTGTGGTTTTTTTCTCTCTCCCTTGTCCGTTTGTACAGTATGTTAAATGTTTCTCTTCATGTGAATTAATGGTTAACATTCTGACGACAATAAATTCACCAAAGTGCTACGCACATAAATTTGAGAAGCTCAGAAAATTGTTGCTAAGCAAAAGAGTTTACCAACTAAGATACCATTTGATTACTGCTCATGACTGGGTCCCATGTCAATTCTGTTAGCAGTTTCATGTCTTGGCAATATTTCATGCTTATCATGAAGGCCTGCAATGTAATCATTGAGAAGGCAAGGCCATTTTCGAAGAGCACTTTCATTGGAAAACCTTTGAGTCTAGGGGGCACTTTTGAAGGGTCACCAATGCCCAATCCAGGGGAACAGAGGCCATGGTCACCGTGTAATGCCAGGCCAACTTAACAGTGCTTTCTGTCATCGTTTGTTTGAGGATCTTTAACATCCTAACCGACCCCAACACTTTAAAGTCCAACGGCATGTTTTCTTTCTGTTGGACTGAGGATCGTTAATACTAAACTGATTATGCTTTACATGGGATCAGGCGTACCACCATAACCAGAATCCGGCAGTTTTAGTGTTGAGTTACCACACTGTGTTGCTTTTTGATGGAGTAAGAAAGGATCCTAGTAAATCACTCAAGGGAGATTACATAGGGTTAATGAGATGCAAACCCTGACGAAACATCAAGATAAATGTGAACATCATATGTAACACCTGTCCTACTATAAAAACAGAGACAAAAATTGCCTGTAAGTTTGGAATTCAACATCATATTTTTAATCAGAAACCTGGCAAAGGTAAAGGAAACTCATCAAAGTATCAGTTTTACTGGATTACGGACAGGTTTCTGATGTATGAAACACTTTGACCTTGAGGCACTTTCAGTTTATTGTTTAGTTATTACCATCGGAGCCATCTGCGCTATGTTCGTGACATTCCAGGAACTAAAAATGGATTCATTTTTAACCAGTGGGAGTTTTGATCAATAAAGATATATAGATTTTAATTCAGTTTGTAATCCAAGTGTAGAAATGTTTGCCATCAGTGAATTGGGAAATACATTTTGGGGAAGATGTAAAACTGTTACATGAACTTTTTTAAAGCTTTTGTTTTAACTGTCTTTTGTAACTGTCTTTTCTTAATTGTCTTTGTAATTGTCTTTTTAGAACAGGTTTACTGGAAATGAAAACTAAAATTAAGCCAATATAATGACACAACTTCCTTGAATTCGGGGTAATTAAAACACATACGTTTTTATTTTGTAGACAATTTAACAAATGTGTTACATCAAAAAATAAATTCAGGTGAGATAACACATTTGAAGACACAACAAATCACACATGAGAGTGTAGAGCTGAATATGTCTAACCATTTAACTACATAAATTATTCACTCAAAAACCACTTGTGGTTGGGTCGTTATGCTGTGCCTTTTTTTCTTATTACGCATACAGAAATTCATTTGCCTTCAGGTTAGACGACAAGGAGGTGGTGAATAAATAAATCTGACTCATTCTTCGCCAAAGAGGAGTACTTAAAAAATAAGAATCTACAGAGCATCTTCATCATAATTTATCATCTTGTGTAAAACATGCACAATTCCTGGTTGCTGTAAACAAATTATTGTATAGGCCTATAGGACTATCATACACAGAACTAAAATACTATTCATGGCTTGAAAAGTTAGAAAATGTATTTGGGAAAGGCAGAGGTGATGTTGAAAATCTGAAGAAATAATTTTATCTGCAGTCTGTAAATTTTCAACAATTAATAAAACATTGTCGCGATTTCAGTCCCCGCCCCCACTTCATTGGATACAGTCTACAATTTTACAAGTTTCAACTTGTTCAAGATCTTTGCTTTTAAGGTGTCGTACTCCACAGCAAGGTGATTTTATTCCAAACAAGTCCAATATTGGTTTTTGTCATTGCTCTTTTCCTTTTCACAAAAAAGAAACATAACCCAAAGGTATGTTAAATGGACTGCCAGGCTGCACTTCTTCAATTGCAAAGTCTTGTTTACACAAAGAGCTATTTCCAGCATGTGCCTGAAACCTAAATCAAAAATATTTCAGCTGAAAAAACCCCACCATCATCTATGTTGTCTCCTATGTCAACTGGACTTCGACAGGACTTTGACTCTAAAAACACCATTAATTTGTTATTTCCTTGTTGTACATCTGCAGGAGCTATCTTAGTATCACATAACATCAATTTGTGATATGTACTGTCATACAAAATGTTTCTAATTGCTCCTGTTTGTACATTTGTGAAAATCTTTTTGTACAACCTTGGAAAAGATTGAAGACGTTTACAATTTCATTTTTTGTGCAGCCAGACTGAATCATTCAATGAGGCGACAGAGGCACTTGCCTGCATGCCCCCTGGTCATTGCCTTGGTGTCCCTTGAAATGTTCCAGACTTCCTTCATTTCCTCAAAAAATTCAATGCAGTCAAGCTGAGACTGGCAGGGATTAAAGTGAAAATAGACTGGAGCCTTTGTGTGTAACAGTGCGGTGATCATTACAGCGTACAGGGAATCTGACTTGCTCTGAATGAGTAAGACATCCATTACTGTGAATCACTGTGTGCCACTGTCACTTACCAGGCTTTCATAGATAAATGTGAGGTGTTGATGAGTCTTAAAACAGTGCAGTATGAATCATAATATACAAACTGTGTGCCAAGGTCTATGCCTATTGGAGTATCTACACAGCTGTGACCTCAGACTTCAGCAGCCATGTTGAATTGCATTATAGTCACATACATACAGTCACCTACCCATAGCCACAGCTGAGTGTCTTTGGCTATGGAGTTGGCTGTAGGCTTTAGCAGCCATGTTTGGCTTCAGCAGCCATGTTTAAGTATGTACATGTAGGCAGATCTTAAACTGTGATCTACCCATAGCCACAGCTGAAGCCAAAGCTGAGTAATTTCGGTTGTGGCTGTAGCTGCTTGTATACATGTCGTAGCCAAAGTTTCAGCCATAATATCAGCCAGAGCCACACACTTCGCATTGATGATTTCCTATTGAAGCTCAAACCAGACTATAGCTTCTTTCAAGCTTGGGTTTGGATTACACAGCTTTACATGGAACAGAATCAAGATGGCTGTCCTCCGTGAGAAAAGATTTCAAGTGAACTATGACCTATTTTCAGGTCTCTAGAGCTGATGATTTATAAATATCCTCCTGTCAGATTGAACTGTCTCTTTCTGAGAGATGTCTGCAAGTCAGGAAATATTAGTTAATGTATTCCTTGACTTGTTCTCACAAGACCTTCAAGTTGAAACCCCTGCTGGTACATGGAGTCTATGGATGATACGGGGAGGGTCAATGTAGCGGAACAAGAGTTCCGAGAGGGCCTGGTTTTTACCTTTGAGTGAGCAAGGACATTTTCATTTTTCGCAGGGGCAATTCTATTGGAAACTCTTAAAGACTATGGGTAACTTTTTAGGGGGCATCAAGGCCAAGACCAAGGCAACAGAGGCCGTGGCCTCCCTGAAATTCTAGGACTGTTATTATAAAATACATGCAAACTTTTTAATACCAAATGTAGTGTATTGTTTGACATATACCCTATATTTCAGATGTCTGCTTGTGAGAGGTACATATGTACATTTGTACATGTAAATGTAATGATAGGGGGCAGTGGGAAAAGACAAATTTTCCAGATTTCAAGAAAACCCTGTGAAAAGTAAGAACTGCACATACTGCAAGCATATTATCTTGCTTTATTCAATTAATATTAAATTTCAAAACATGACAAAATCTTCATAGAGTTCTGAAATCTACAAGTGTGCAATAGCTACATGTGTGTCCATTCGATCTACACCTCTGCCACACAGGACCTTTGACATTTTCACTGTAATCTATAGCGCATAATGATCCCTCTAATACAATATACAGTGTGTTAAGGATAGCTTCATGTAAGGAGCATGGATTTTATACAGGATTTCACATGGCTAGAATTTTTTGTTTCTAAAAGAGGAATCGATGGCAAGCATTTATGCTCCTCGAGTACAGGTCATGAGAGGAAGGTGGGCAACCCATTCTTATACTACTTCTTGAATAAAGTTTTAGTTAAAAAATAACTGCAGTGGACAACTTGGTTAATTTTAGTAGTACATCAATGTCAGCAGACTTGGCATGTACTACAGGAAGATGCGTTGATTAGTCAGTACCCTTTCCTAAAAACAAGAGAGAAAAAAAAGAAGCTGCAATCAAAGTATTTTTTCCTCCACAGATATTTGGTCACTCAGTCACGTTTAATTCCCCTCAAAAATCATGACGTTTTCTACCCAAGATAAACACTGCATCTACTACAGAGAGTGTGTTTGGCAGGGAAGCAGCTTGCCCCTAAAACCCCACACAAGTATTATGTTGATTCTGAAGGCCAAGATGCTGCCATGATTTTACATTCATGTCTGTGTTCGAAAAACCACAACGGGCTCACTGGAATTATCAAATCTGTAGAATATAAATTCCAATTTAGTAAGTCATGCGTGGACGCATAACATAACATCAATAAGGCTACGTCTTACAAACAAACTGGGAATACGTCATAGGTAGGAAAGTACCAAAAAAAAAAGGAAAAAATCCTTCTAAACATATATCCGGAGGGATGCTAAAAATACTTCATAAAACATGCAAACAAATCTAATATTTGAGGCACCTGTGAAAACATATTTTTTTGGAATGCTGTTTTTAGACTGACTGTTTTTTAAGGAACAGGGTGCGGGGTAATCCCTCTGGTGTTTCTATCAAGTTTACAATGAACATGATTTAACCTTATAATATTTAGATGGAATTTGTGTGGATGAGGATTTTTAAGCGTACACAACTTCTGTTGTTTAGTCAGGACAAACTGCTCATCTATTACCATGAAAGTCAACATTTGAAAAGTCACCAGTCCAAAATTGGTCACATTTCATTTCATTACAATTAATAATTCTGGTTGTGAAGCCAAGGATTCTCAGAAAAGCACACTTACATGTAATCACTATATTAGCCAAGAACCCCATGGAGAGAAAACAAGGAACTTTCACTTTCAGATCTGGGAGGAAAACCCGCGAGATTTATTCCAGGAAAGATACCACTACGACAATCCGAACGCCCACATGAGGGCCTGATGAACATAAGGGACCAATTATATGGCTCTGCTTAACGTATTAAGCAAACAATCAATGCTTACAGAAGCGAGGTTTTTTGCATTGATGTCAGCATTCTTCAGAGGTTAGCAAGGAATTTCTGCTTGTGCGCACGCGTCCTTCAAGTTACTAAGCATTCTCTGCTTCCACACCTAGCACAGAAATTTAGAACTTACTGTACCCTGCAAGCCAAGAATGTGGATTGCAACTGCAGGATTCCCCAGTAAGTAGAGCCATGAAATTGGGCCCTCCTTATTTAAACAAAGAGATGAAGCCTGTTTTTAACCAACATTTGTTTTTTCCACCATAAGTCAAGTTTTGCTCTGTTGGATCTTTTCCCAGAATAAACAGTGTCAAGTAACACTGTAGGGCTTGGTCACTCTGGACTTCAGTTTGTGTCGGCTGCTCCATTGATTTATCTAATCACTAACCCATTATCTGGGGTGACTGATCTAAGACACAGATTTACAGAAGTAATTTACAAGATGCACCATCTGCACTGAATTTGTAGTTTTTAGTTTTTTTCTACATGTGCTTCTCTGTTGTCAACTTGTACTCTTCAATGTCCATAAGTCAGGATGTAGACTTATCCAAGCAGCTATGGGCGTTTACACCACCGCAGCTATGGCCGTCGCAATTTTAACTGATTATAACAATCGTCCAATTTAACTCAAAACATGCAAAATTGCTTTTCAACTTCTGAGAGCTAGTTTTAAGGAATCTCCTTTACACAATTGCTCACTCCCTATACATTTTCAAAAATCTCAAGGTTTTATTTTCCCAGAAGCACTACATGTTTACCTAATTCGTCCATCTATTACCATGACAACAAGACAGATCTTACCATTTGTTTGGTTGGTTCTTATTAGAGAGAAGACCTTCTGTGTAGCCTTGTAGCGATGAAAAATTGCTTGTGACCTTAACGGTATTGGGGTTAATTGCAAAATGATATGTGTACAATATCTCCAGTTTCGGATAAATCTTGCGTTGGTTTTTTGGGTAAGCCTTGTTGGGCAGATGTAGGAGGATGTTGTCTTGTATTTTGCAATTTCAAACGGACTACAACTAGGAGGTTTTTAGCTGGCAAAAGCAAGAGACATGAGTGTTTTTGCATGAAAAAGTGTCCCTGAGCCTAAAATCAAGTTAATGGAAATCTTAGAATGAGTGATGTCTTGAAAATCAAAACCCAAGTTGGTGATTTTTTTTCTTCTTTTCTATATTAACTTCCCATTGTAGTTCTACATGTAGGTCTATATGATTTGTTCTTTAGAGGGCAAGGGCACCAAGGCATTTTCTCCTTGGTAAAGGATACTTCTATGAGGAAATTGCAAGTTACTATTGGACCATTTCAAGGGCATCAAGGCAATAGCCAGGGGCAATGGAGGCAATTACCTCTGTTGCCTACATGAAGTATCAGGCCTGTAGTTCCATCTAGTTTCCATCATAATATATCCGAATTTGAAATGAAAAGAAGTGATTCTACAACCAGCTCCCCAGGTTCTGTTTTAAGAACATACCCACATACAGTTGGCATTGAGAATGAGACACGGCATACAATATTTTTGTTTCCCTAACCTCACCCAACCTTGGCATTATTCCCAGCGCTGTTAACTCGTCTATAGTTTCGTGACAAAAAGAATCAAATTTACAAACCCCGTAATGTAGTTAAATCAACATGTTTAGAAAGGGAGTCATAGATATCCATGGACTGTTACCAAACCACTGTAAATAGTGAAACGGTTTAGAAAATGAAATTAAGTGTGAAGCGAGAATTCAACAAAAATGGGGTGTGATTTTCCTTTATCAAGAGAGGCAAAGACGAGAATTCAACAAAAATGTGGTGTGATTTTCCTTTATCAAAAGATTCTTGCAGGAGACAACAAAGGGGCTTTTACAGAACCTCAGCTAAAGCTCAATCTCCAAGCTCCATTTGATGTGGAAAATTCCATGCAAAATGTACACTGCTTTAAGCTGGTGCTGCAGCCCAAGCCTCGATTTGGAAAAGGCCCCACTGCGGGCATTATGTGCAGTAGACCCAGTCCTGAAGAAGTAAAAACATACTCTACAATAAATGTAGAAATAAATGCTGAATGAGTATTCCAATGCATAATACATATACAGCACATTGTATCATGATTACAAAGAACAAAAAATATGCAGTTCGTTATCTTGAATCTTTCATGTTTTCACTTTTTAATATAGGCCAACATTATGTCTTTTGAGTCACATGTACAATGAAAATGTACAGACTCCTTCCAGACTGAGTTTATCAGACATACATGTACATGTACATGTACGTCAGTTTACATAAGGTCTGGGCACAAAAGTTCATGTTTGTTACAAAAGCTACTCCAGAAAGAAAACAAGTTTTTTGTACTAGGGTAACACATCATATATAATGTGTTTCACTTATGTTTACAATGTTATTTCAAAACTAACTACATGTATTATAGTAAGTCAACTTGTATACAAGTCTGGGGTTTCTTCTTTTCAACTTTATCTTGTAAATGACTTTTTTTTTTAGCACAAGGGGATTTTATTTCTTCCTTTAAAAAATGTGCAAAATGTACAATAATATGTATTGTGACCACAGGTGTAGCACATACATGTACATGTACACTGTACATGTACAGCAGAAATTACCCCCCCCCCCCCAAAGTTAATCCCCAGCCTCAATTTCAGAATCCTACTTAGCAGAGAAAAAAATTTAAACTAAGCAAATACATGTTGTCTGGTACGTTGTACATATAAAATTGAAGCTTTTGGATATTGTAAGAAGTGTGTACACGCAGATAAATCTGGCACGTCATGTTTCATGTAAATACTGCCCAGGCAAGATGGCCTACACACAATTCGTGGATTGTATTTTATGCTACACACAGTCATCGCTCCGTCATCATCAACGTACAGAGTAACGGCGATGACTCACTCTATGTTCGCTTAATTAAAATATGACCTCTATGCGTGACCTCTAGACTAGCTCGCTAGCACGTACACATCTAACTTGCATAACATGAGCATTTGTTTCATGTACACATACAATGTATGTGAAGTAAATGAGAATTCTGACCAACATTCATTTCTCTAAATTAAAATAAGTGCATTGGTTTAACCCTCAAGGTAGCATGCATAGGTACATGTGGAAGAACACATAACAGATAGCAAAATATCGGCACCCAAAATTCATTATAATAAAAAAAAAAGTACAGGACTTGAAATTTTCAATTTTAGGGGATTAATTTCAATCTGAAAGCTCACTCATTTATTAATTCTACATGCAGTTCATTAGTTCTTAATTAATATTATTACCAATCCTCAGAGGGAATATTTCTATCTGAAATATTGTTGAGGAAGTAGCATCTCCCCATAATCTGACGGCCTCACAAATCACCCATGATTTGACTGCAGCAAACAAAACCATTTTCACTGTTTTTTGCTTAACTAACCACCAATTTGCAGTGTTTTTGACCGTTTGAGGGCATGAACCAAGTTTACATGTTACAAACAATTAAAATAAATTAGTTTTCCATTGTTGTTACTTTTGTTGTTATTTATTTGGCTGTTCATACAAGAAAGCACTATAAAAGTAAGATAACACTGTATTGTTGTGATGAAAGGAAATAAGCTGTTGAAAGTGCCCTCATGCAGTCAAAAATACCGTCAATTGTGATGATATTTCCACAGGTTAAACTCACGAATTACAGTAATTTGTTCTTCAAATAACATTTAAAACAAAATGATAATCCCCTTTAAATTAAATCTCATCAGACAAAATAAATCCTTTATTTTTACAGCCTGTCTATCAACAATTTCAGTCTCATCAAAACTACTTTTATTTCAACACAAAGCAACTTTCATTTTGTTTTTTTCTGCAAGGCCATTTTGCTTTTGAATTGAAAGTGCAGTGTTCATGTTGACAAAACAACGTTTAATATTATTGTGATAAGAGTACAGGTATTTGGTCAGACATTAATTAAATTTAAAACCAGACACAACTCTTTTATTGTGTTATGTTCTTGTGGAAGGAACAAATGTAAATATTGACTTGTTTCTTTTTTTCAATCTGAGTGACCATGTTTTGGTAACCCTTCCATAAAATAATTTGTTTAAATATTAAAATGTAACAAATAAGGACAACTCAAGTCAAGTACACAACACCGATCTCCCGAGGATTTTTCAAAACTGAGGGGCATCCTAGACCCACATTTTGCAAGTTTGGCCAAAGTATGCTGAATTGGAATGAGGTCCTTGAAATGTTTATTTAGTTTTAAAAGCTCTACTGTGCACCTGGAGTATTTAAGTGGTTTTTATTTTATAATTTTATCTTAAATTATAAAACAAATACTACTACTACTATTACTTTATTTTTTTCTGTATTTTGTATTTTTCTTTTTATTTTTTTGTGCACTAGGGGCTTATGATGGGACTTTTGATTCAAACTAATACTGTATCAGATGCATTTTGTTATCGACGTTAACCCTAACCACCCCAGGTCAGTCAAAATCCAACAGGGGGTATTGTTAGACTTTAGATGGTTGGGTTCTGTGAATCTTGTCTCTGCTGTTGGACTATGGCTGGTTGAGTACCAATGGTTCAGGGGACTAGTGTTGGACTCTGGCTGAGTGTGGAAAGTACTATGATATATGCAAACTATAGTTGGATATTGATGGGCTTGGTACTGTACTTCTCAAATAACCAAGATATAATCCATGTCATAACATACTGTACCCAGTCTGCCAAAATCAAATGGCACAAGACCTGTTGGAGTATGATGGGTTGTGTACTGTCCCCATATGTGTACTGTGGGAGTATGATGGGTTGTGTACTGGCCCCATATGTGTACTGTGGGAGTATGATGGGTTGTGTACTGGCCCCATATGTGTACTGTGGGAGTATGATGGGTTGAGGAGGTCTCATTGTAAAAATGCTTAGGGGGCTACGGTTAAAGTTTAAGTATGAAACGAAGAAAACGGAAACGGCTTTCCAAACTCTAACTACTTTAGAGTTTATTTCACACCTGGACAGTTTTGAGAGAATCAAATCAATTTCTTCCCAGAATCTGAGGCTAGAAAATTGAAACTTATTAAGAAGACGATCTTTACCGTCTAAAATCATATTACTAATGATTTTATGCGGGCAGGCAACCACATTGCCCCCAAAGTCAATCAGAATTCTCAACATAAAAAACCTAACTTGTTTTCATTAGGGATCCACCTAATAAATTTGGGAATGGAAACCCTGCCCTTGGCTTGTATCAACGACGCCAACCGTACCACGAAAAAATCAGAACAGCAAAACAAAAACTGCCTCAAACTTGTCTGTGTTTTATAGGTCTCATTGACGCAGAAGCAAAAAGAAATTAAATTAGCAAAATAAAAGCAATGTCTGCTTGGTCCACAGCCAGGGAAAGATTTTCGGGAGGATTTCAAGTAGTTCCAGTCTGTTTTTATTGAGCATTATCGATAATAAAAAAGACTATTTTTGATATTTTTTACCAAAAGCCCATTGTCACTGAGAAAAAATGTATTCCCAATAAAATAATTCCACAATAAGTTGTCAGAATGACTAGTGACTTGAAATACCCTGAACACATTTAAGAGTGTTTTCTTTACCATAAACGCTGATGGGAAAATATGAGAGCATTTCATAAGGTTTTAGTTACAAGATGTTATGGAAAAGCATACTGAACTTGACAAACATTGCCCACTGCCACTGGCAAGGTGTCAAATATTAAAATCTTTTGCTTCACTAACAAGTCCACGTGCACAGCCCAAACTAACATGCACAATCTGGCTAATTTGCATATACATGAAAGGTGATTAAAAAAACACAATTAATCTACAAAAAAACAACAACATCAAATGACAGAAAAAGCAATGCACAGTTTGCATAAAATAATCATGTTAGCTTTGATGAAATTTGTACAAAACATTTTGTAATTCAGTTCTTATTAAATGTAAACCCAGAAGGAAATGCCTTATTTTTTCTTATAATGTATTTTGTCTTCATTATATGCTCTTCAGAATAAGTTGTCATTGTTAGTGAAAGAAAAAAACCCCAAAACAAGTACATAAAGAGCATTTTTAGATATGAAAACAATGGCACACAAACCAGACACGACCTCTTCTGCACCTCACAAAGTTTTTTTGTATTATCCTTTCATTTGATGCACTGGGGCATTAATTAATTTTGCCAACAGCTGTTAGGGCATACTACAAGAGCGTGTGCCACTTTATCAACAGCAAGTGTCTGCGAGGCAGAATTTTTCATTTTCCTTCTGTAACACACAGCCTCATAAAATGAGTCAAGTTTGTCTGACAATGATTGACTTTATTTTTCTCTACATTATAAGGAATTTCATGAAATCGGGGTAGTACAATATTAAATTTCTAATTTAAGACAATCTCTCAAAATCTTTTGCTGCTCATAAAGTATTTGAGACAATGGGGACAAAATTACTTGTCATATTATGGGTGCAAAAACATGTAAACGGTGTACACCTGTGCTGCGCAAGTACAAGACTTATAATGGGATAGTACAATATTGAAAATTTCTTTTAATCTTACAGTTTTTAATTTAAGAAAATCTCAGCTCATTGTAAAAAGTACCTTTCAAAATATATGTATTAGAGATAAAACACAAGGGAAAAAGTTATGCTGTTTTGTGGTTCATATGTTTGTTCCAATCAAATGTTTATGTACAGGAAATATCTCTCCTTGTCATGCTTGTAAGCCATTGTGTTTATCTCCCATTCAAACCAATGTAACAAAACTGAGGCTGGAAGGTAAAATAGTCTGGTTCTTTTTTGTATTCATGATGACAATCAGCATTTACATTGTATAACTGCTGATGCATACGGGTAACATGACGACATGGTGATAAAGGTCATTGATTAAGCAAGGAACTGTGTAGTGTGTTAACATAAACATTTGGTTCTACCATGGTTCTACATTGTAGTTGATCTACTTTTACAGGCAACTTTTTTTTTGTCCCACGCTTTATTGTTCTTGATCCAGAAACAACATATGGTATCACAAACAGTTTTATGTAAATTGAGTTGTCAGTTACAGTCCCCTACTTTTAACTGCATATTCCTGGTATTAGTAAAATTAATGTTGTCTTTATTGTTATAGTAACAATGGATTCACAAGGCATTGGTAATGAATGGGATTTTATGATATTATATCCACCCCCACACCCAACACAAGTAAAAGCAAATAGTTACATTATGGGAGTAATATGCACCGCACACTTAATACACATAATGTACTTCCTGACGATCCGATCCCACAGAATGTTTATCTTCCTGCTAATTAACTATTCATTAGCTAAACTTTAAGGGATGGTATATGAAGGAAGAGAACAGTTCCAGACCAAGAATGTCATTTTAAAGAATGAACCAAGCTTGCCATTTCATATTGAAGCAAGCAGGACTTCTACTTCTACTTCAATGAGACAACAGAGGCAATCGCCTTCATGCCCCTGGTCATTGCCTTGGTGCCCCTTGAAATGTTCCAGAAGAAATGTACATGTATGCTTTCCCTCACAGAGGTGCCCTTCATTTAAGGAAAACTGCCTTGCCCTGACAAGAACAAAGTATTGGGCAATGTGATTTTTATTTCACAAAGGACACCGGCCAGACCAACTATTTGGCAAGGTGTTTCAGCCGGTCCGCTGCCACAGACCACCAGTAAGGTCAAACCCTGGCCCGAATTCCAGTGCTACATTGTAACTTGTACAAATTTCACCATAGTGAGAGTTTACAGTTTTTTTTCACAAAACACAGTAAACATGAGCAGGTTTTTCATAAGTTATTGATATTTTGCAGACAACTTGTTGTAACTCTTTAATATTTGAATAAGTATATCACATTCATACAATTGCGCATTCAAACATTTTTTTTATTTGTGAAAACTTGAAAAAATTTGTGAAAAAAGTCTAGTTGATCAGAATGTTTATATCAAAAAATAAACCAAACTTAACAACATTGGGTGACACCAAAATCAACAACGAATTGTTGGTTTGAAAACTTTTAGGATATTTATTTTGTATGCTGAAATGTTTTTAAATGTTTCTAATTTAGATCAGGTACTTTAGCAATAAAAATGAAATATTAACTGTAGCATCCACAGCTGTCACTGCGATCAATAGAAATAACAAAATACAAGGTCAAAGGTCATACATGTATCTCAGGCCAGGGCAGTCAATGGTAGAAATTTGCATGAACAAGGCAGCCTAATGAACTTTACATGTATGTAAATTAGGTATCATTTAGAAACTTTAAAAAGTTTAACTGACAACTTTGACCATGTCTGCGTAAAGTGAGTTTTTATTTGACATATTTGAGAAAAGAAGGAAATCAGGCTAGTGTTGAGATGGGCTATTTTATTTATTTAGTTGTTCAAACTGAGGAAATTATAGTTTTAAAAATTAATCTGACGCCTAGGATACATCAGATTAACATGACATGTTTCTTTGGTTGCTGTATTTCAAATCAGAAACATTAGGAAGGACGAGGAAATATTTCCATATTTAAAAACTGCATCTTTTCTCAAAGATATGTTTTCATAATGACATGTATGGTTTGCAGTTGCTCAGTAAACCAACCACTCTTCAGAATATTAATTTTAGCAATATTATTTAACCTCATTCTCCTTTGAGTGATTTACTAGGATTAACAAAATCCAACACCATGGTAACTCAACACCAAAACTGTAGGACTCAGATTAAGGTGGTATGCCTGATCCCATGTACATGTACGTGCATTTACAAGGAGTTTTTTAGTGAAGTCTTCAGTTCATCGGAATCAAATCAAAACATGCTGATTGGATTTTGGTAGGTTAGGAATGGTTTGCTTAAAAATACATACACAAAAAAAAGTCATGAACGTTCCTTCATCTTCAAATGACTGTTTCCATACCTTGGTTGGTATTTATTTGCACCTAGCAACAGCTTAGCAAAGCATGTCAAACGTCTGCCTGCCTGCATGACCTTGCCTATGATGGCCATTATAAATTTAATACATGTACTTGAATAAAGTTACTTTAATCATAGAGATAGACTGTGATGAGGGATTAGGTCAGGAATGAGTCATCACAAATGTCCTCAATCATGGAACGGAGAAATTTGTCATAAAAATGTTTCTTTTACGATTGCAGCCAACAATTCCTGACGTGATTGCATATTGTATCCATGAACATAAAGAAAATATCTAAGGATGTCATATTAAAGTATACATTCATCACAAGGTTTTAGAAAAAAAAAATTCTGTCTAACGTGTCCATTCAAAACAAAGCAAAGCTTCAAGACAAACTGGAATTTCAAATTTGAGAGGGCAAGGCCATTTTTATTTTGCGAAGGGCACTTCCACTGGAAAATCTTAAAGTTTATGGGAAACTTTTGAAGGGGCACCAAGGCCAAGACCAGGGCAACAAAGGCCATGGTCTCCGTGTAATTTCAGGCATGCTAGCCGTTTTCGTTCATCAACATTATTCATTGTTTATTACTTGGATTATGTAATATAGATATAGATGCAGGCTTTTATCTTAACTGAGGCCACCGAGGCCATTGGCCTCATGCCCTGTCGAGTTGGCAGGCATGCCCTTCAGAAAAATTGCACTGTCACTACCAACTTGGCCAGCATGCCCTTGTACAATTTCTCTGATTTGGCCTTCAAAGGCCTGCCCCCATTTTTCTTAAGATCGAGGCCTGTAGATGGCTGCAGCAGATAGAAGTTTATAAACAGATACCTGTAGGTATACTGTACTATGACTTTTGACCACTTTTAGATCAAGGTTAGTTGACCTATCATGAGAGAAAGAAACAAACTGAATACCTTTGACAATGGCCTTGGCACATTTGTTGTATACTTCTTCCTGTGTTGATATCGGTCGGAATACCCTGTCAAAGACGAACACTTTTCCCTGAAGAACAACAACAAAACAAAACAAGCATCCGTCAAGCACTACATTTGAAAAATGCACCTAAACCATGTAAACACTGTATACAATTATTGAAAAGCATGGGAAATGATAACCCTGGATTCAGTCAGCCACTGCGGTTTTATCATCCACAAGCCTGCAACAGACTTGCAGCCCTGATACTTCACGGAGGTAAAAGAGGCAATTGCCTCCGTTGCCCCTGGTCATTGCCTTGGTGCCCTTGAAATTTACAATTTCCTGATAAAGGTGCCTTTTATTAAGAAGAAAATGCCTGGGTGCCTTTGCCCTTTCAAGAACTGAATTTGACTTGAGACAACGTCAGGCCTGGAATTTCATCTTTGAGAAGGCAAGGCCAGTTACAATTCAAAATGGGCACTTCCACTGGAAAATCTTCAAGTCTACGAGCCACTTTTGAACGGGAACCAAGGCCAAGACCAGGGCAACAGAGGCCATGGCCTCAGTGTAATCACAGACTTGCCATGTACACAGTGCTAACGGTGAGAACCTTTTGCTGAAAAAAGATGAGTGATAAAGTTCACTGTGATGATAAGTACACTGATCACACGTGTACATGTCTAGTGATGGTGAAGTTGATAACAGTTTGCAGGGTTTGCCCTTAACACCCGGACCAGTCAACTTGTCATTTAGTTTGCCAGCTTTTTCACTTGTCCATACTTTATATAATCAAATAGTGTTACTTTTCAACAATGAACTAGCCAGCCGGACCACTTGGGAGTGAATATTGAGTGGTCCTCAGGTGTTTTAAGGCGCTTTGAGGCGACCATTGGGTGTGATAAAGCGCTATATAAGAATTATTATCAAGATTATTAATATTTGGCCAGTGCTTAACAGTGGTAAACAGCGGTTAATGGCGAACGCTGATCTGTGATTGGTGATGAGGGCAATGATTATTTTTATCACCATCATAAATGATGATTACAGATGATGATGATCTTGATGGTACATGATAACAACTAGATAATGATAAAGAAAGTTTTAAGAGAAGCATCTACTGATCAATAACAAGGATGCTGATAGTATGGATGTTGGTCATTTTTTATGCAAAACAAAATTAAGACTACATAATAAGATGACTCAAGTTGAAACAATGATGGTGAAGAATTGCTTGAGGTGACGATGTTTAAAAAGATGGAGATGATAATTAAAAATGATGTGATACTTGGCTAAGTAGTGTACAGTACGTAGTTAATAAATAACTTCTTGATACGATAACCACAAGAAACACTTTCACGGTAATATTGCTCAAGGGGCACATTTGCGTGTTTAGAACCCCCATTTCATGCCAGAGTTGTTGACTTGAATCATGCAGTTGACTTGACTTGGACTTGCAAAAAATGATTGAGCGACGCAATAGGCCTATCATTTATCAATTCACGCATTGCGTGCATGAAGAAAATCATCGGGCTTGGATAAGCCCGCGGCTTCCACTTCAGACTTTGAGACTGCTGCCTTGACATTAGTATAAACAGCGTCCTCAAACGTCATCACTGACAGAGCAAACATAGCTGCTTCTGGTAGTGGTCTCTTTCCACGAATGGCGAATTTCGACTTGCGTTGTGTTTGGACCAAATGACTTGTATTTGTAACTTGACTTGAGACCAAATGACATGGACTTGTGACTTGACTTGTGACTAGACAAAATGACTTGGTGTCATCTCTGCTCATTACCATCTCAGATGTGCGACTCAGCGCTCGAACTTTTACGCACCATTCAGACGTGTGAAGTTCCAGCGCCAAGCTGCAGTAGACGGCAACAGTTGTTCAAATAAAAAAATCTGCCTCTTACCTTAGTTTTAAACAAGATGGCACATATTAGATTACCGCAATAATTAAATAGAGTTTATTGACATGAAGTTACATTTTACAATACATCATCATTCCTGTCATTTACGACAGCTGTTCAAACTTCAAAATAAATCAAATTTACGACAAGATATTAAACTTAACAGAAATTACATTATTGTACTATAAAAACGTATCAATAAAAATAAAAGTATTACTTACTCCCATAGAAACAGTATCATCTCCTTGGAATTTGGTGGCCACAGTTGACTTCGAAGCTAGCTCACTGCTGTTCATCGGCCGCACCCGACACACCACTTTAATATTGCACTCATCCGCATCTGCCATGGTTGCTCTTTATGTCTCAATTCTGAAGTAAAGGAATGTGGCTCAATTTCAATCTTTGTTGATGTTTGACACAAACTACACTAGATACACTCAATATTGTCGCAATGTCAATGTCACTGGGTGTTCAATGCTAATGTAATTCAACGGTTCCTTATGCACACACAGCCGGCGATTTTCTGTTTATCATCATCGGGTATAAAAACATCAGTTTCACCCTCAAATCGCCGGGATCGAGACGTCAGAAGGGTCTACGGACACCGTGGATTCCTCATCACCGACATGGCAGGATTTTAGTGGTAGTTTACGGCACTTTTGTTGATAAATTTGCTATTTACAGGGCAAAGTCGGGGCGACTTCAGAGTATCCACCTACTTGCCACTGAGCTAAATGAATGACATCATGTGCTGTTTAACAATTCTCGCGAGGTTATGAAAGCCCATTTAATTTATTCCAATTATTTACTGAAAATGCATTTTAAACTTACAACATTTCTGAAATTTTGACAAAAATGCTATTTTAAATAGGTTTTGATATATTCAGACGAAAATTTTATTTTTTACTGAAAACATTTTGCCCTTTTTCTGAGATTCTCGTTTGCCTGTCACGTGGCAAATAAATTAAAGATGGCGGATCCAAAATACGCAAATTTACCGGGAATCGTAAGTAAATTGACGTTAAAATGCTGAATGAGAACAAATTTTAAGTCTGTTTTATTGATGTATATCGTTCATAAGGATAAGAGGAACAAGTTGTTTCAATTATTTTGTACAGTGTTTCATTTGTAGGCTTTTTATGATAGCTTTTAGATTCGTCTGTGTGGGCGCGGCAAAAGTTAAGACTTCGGAGTGCGGCCCAGGGGCGCAGCAGCAGGCAGAACGTAGTCGGGTACCGTGTGTACTGCACGTGAGCCCGGTTGTCTCCCCACCACCAACATGTCAAAAGGCACACTGTCCTCGTAGTTTATACCAACTCGACCTAAATACCAACCGTACTATTCTGTATAATAACATATTTTAATTGAAATAATACTTTTGCTTATTTTATTTAATTTAATCATTGACATTGATAAATTTTGAAAAATCAATCCTTACTATTAACTAGTTAGTAATACTAAGCTTAAGCTTAAATTTAAAACTTGGTCGGGTTAATTTAGCTGGGGCGCTGGCCGCTGTGTGTGTGTGTACTTCCTTTTTCGAAATTTTGTCTGGGTTGGACCTTAAACTCTAGAGCAAGGACCAGATGTCCTTGCTATATGCTATGGTATGGTTGGACAGCCATACTCTCTTACTAATAAAAAATACTATAGTAGACCCAGTTAATCATAACTGGGGCGCTGTGCTCCTTTTTTGAGATTTTGACATTATCGGTTGTACTACCGGTACTAGCGCCCCACTCCGTGATATATTTGGGAATTGTGACGAAGCGGATTTTTTATGGATCAGTTATAAAATTGTCAAAATTACGACAAAGACTCAACAGAATTTCTGGCTTCTCAATCTATCATGGATGAAACATTTTTAATACCCACAGTGCTAACTCGAAATGCATCACCTGGTTGCTGCCGTGTGGCCAGGGATCTCACCCCATTATCTGATTATTCAATACAACCATAGAGCTAGCTCTGTGGATATAACCTGGGAAGTAGCAGCACAGGGATATACCATAAGGGTGATGTGACTTTTTATTTTTAAATATCAAGGTAAATCTTTTAATCAATTTTTGATTAATATTAGTTAAATAATTTCCTTTTTCGGCATTCATTTTTTGAAGGATACCCAACCGGACTTGTATGAGACAAGTGATCTGCCAGAGGATGACCAGCAGCAAGACACGGTAAAGACATTCAACATTTCAAATGGAAAACAAAATATATTTTTTGTTTTGACCTTGTAGATAGCTATATAAAAATGTTGTTTTTTGAAACGTTTATCCCTGCCAACCACCCTATGTGAAACTGTGTGCACAGGCCATGTTAGTACCTTTTGCCTGTATTTTGTCTCATTGTCGCAAGGAACTTGGCTAAAATTGAGCAGGCAGCGTGCAGAGTTTCAGGCCTTGATCTTAACCGAGGCCACTGGCCTCTTGCCCTGTCGAGTTGGCCAGCATGCCCTTCAGAAAAATTGCACTGTCACTACCAACTTGGGCAGCATGCCCTTGTACAATTTCTCTGATTTGGCCAGCAAAGGCCTGCCCCCGTTTTTCTTAAGATCGAGGCCTGGAGTTTATTTATTGTGCTCCACACAAAAGTTCATTTTTTTAATTAATTACTCGGTTATTATATTCAATTTTTTTGTTTGATATCTCATTTGAAAGTCAATAGCGTTGGTCATCCTACAGAAATAGCAATTCATTTTTCAAGGTAAAATTGGCTAGAGCACAGATCATATATCTTTAAGACTAAGACTAATGCTCCTGTCAATTGCAAGATGGATTACGTGACTCCCAGGAATGATGCGTCATGGTTGCATCTTGGCTGGAAAAAGTTTGACCAAGGGGCATGTACAAAAAAATATCAAGCATGGGCGTCCTGGTCTGTCCATGTCCGCAGACAAATACACAGCTTCGCGAAAATGTCTCTTGTAACTTAGTGTTTGTGTGGATCACAACCTTATACAGGTACAAATTTCAAGTGATCAATCAACTATTTAATCCTCCACAAACAACACGACAAGATACTCCAGCATTTGTTTTTCACAAAACATTCCGTTTCTCGTCAACATGTTGTTGAATGTACATTATTAAAGAAGTAAGTGTTAAAACTGTTGCTTATTTTCTCTACCAGGAAGAGTTAAAGAGTGAGAGTGTGGAACAGCTCAATGTGGACCCTAATGTTGCCTTCAGCAAATTCAAAGACAAGAAGTTAGTGAGTGGCAAAATAGGTAAGACAGCATCAGAGTCCACAGTTCTTTATTTTTTAAGTTCTTTTTTAATTTTTACTAATTATATCTGCTAACGATTGCACTGTAACCCGTAGGTTTAAAATACCTGCAAAGAAATCTCAGTTTTAAATCTGGAAGGAAAACCCAAACTCGGGGAAAACCAACGCACTTATGTAGCATGCAAGGCTTGGGTCCAAGGCGGGTTTTGAACCAGGGTCCACAGGGGTGAAAGGGAGTGACAGAAACCATTTAGACCAACGTGAATTTTGATGAAGTCAGTGCTGTATGACCAGACCACAGACTATAAGGCCAAAGTACACATTTATTGAAGATACATACATGCAAGAAGACTGACCTAACTTGCAGTAATTAAACCTTTGCCTAACTTTCATTTGTTTCAGATTTCTCTGATCGTGTCAGCCACTCAAGAAGAACAGGTTACTATGTGCCAAGGACAGAGTATGAAATAGTAAGTACACCAAGAGAGTATGATTACAGTTTAAACTAAAACATACTTTATATTGCATACTCAAGTTGTAAATCACACATCAAGTGGACATTCAAACGAGAAAGTTCCTGTCTTTGTTTTTGTAGCTTGAGGATGGGACGGAAGTTAAGGAGACACCTGTTCAAAAATTCCAGAGATTACAGCATGAGATTCGAGAGCTCTCTGATGAGGTTGAACAACTCAAGGTAAACATTCAAATAATGCTTAGCATTGATACTCTGGCCTAACTGAACATGGTTACCAGCCAAAAGACTAAAACTATGTGTACTAGTCTGTTGATTTTCACTGGTTCCCTTACAATTCTTACTTGTCAAATACATTTGTTAAGCGAATCTGTCTGCTTAGCAAACTCCTTCATAAAATTGTACCTTGGATAAAACATCGTAAATGTTTCATGTTTTCCACAATTCAAACATAAAATTAATAAGACTCAAGTTCCTGAACAACTAAATATTTTATGTAGACTTTACAGTGAACTGCAGCAGACCACTTCTCTTCAATTGGCATTAACAGTTGAACTTTGAAACTCTTAAATTATTTTATTTGTGATTTGACTGAAACTGTAGTGTGTCAACTATTTGATGTCTAACGAATGCATTATTTCTTGACTGTGTATTGAAATTCAGAGATCACTATATCGCTAGCATTACTTCAGCTTTAGGAGTAGTGTAAATCTTTGTAGTTGCCCAAAGGCAGAAATAGAAACTGATTTGGCAGTATACTATCACACAGCAACTGCCAAAGTATTTCATTGTTATACTTATTTCTGTAAAAGCACTAAATATCTGTAGAAAGTGAAGTAAATGAATCAGAACGGAGCAGAGTGGAAGACTGTGTCACTGCTGCCCTAGATGTTATATTGTCGGCTCTTCACGATAGTTTAGAGTCCTCCAAGTAGACATTAATTAACTAAAATCCCCAAACTGTTGAGTTTTTTATTTGGTATTTGACAGCAAACAGCTGAGGATTCCAAGTCTTCCAGTGTGACTCCATCAGTCATGGTGGAACAAGTTGGATCACTCCAAGAGCAGTTGTATGGCCTTCATTTGGAGAAGATCCTTGGATCTGATGCTATGATAGAAGCTGCCGACCCTCAAGGAACTCTACCAAAGTAAGAAAACCTTTGTAAGAAAATCTTTATTCTGACAATACACAATGGCGTGTTTCAACGTCACCCATTTGCTGGCTCAACAAATATTTTCATGGATACACGTCAGCCAGCTCCATCTGGTCAAGACAAATGTATTCTTTCTCAGACGTAAGATTTCAAAAATAACTTTGAAAAAAATGTCTATTTCTATGTTTATTTTTAAATTTTAATTGCAGAGCAAACATCAAGGTTGATATCACAATCTTTAAACAAAGGTTAAGATCATATCTTTTACCCTCTTGCAGGAAGCTCATCAGCCAACTTGAAGCCTATAAGAATGTCAGTGTGCAATCATCAGGGAAAACTCCATCCAAGTCTGGCCAGACAACCAAAGATGGTTGTATCACATATGAGCTTCATTATACCCCAGAACAAGCCAAATTTTCACAGCTCTCCAAGGTGAACATTTAACCTTGTTTTCTGCATCAGTAAATTGAACCTTGTGTATTTGGAAAAAGAGAACTGTCTCTCCTTTCAGCTGTTGTTGTTTTTTTTCAAAAACCTGAGATAACACGATAGATATATGTCTATGGGATTTGACAATTGTTACTTAAAGGGGCTGTGTTCTTATGATTATAGTAGGCCTGTGGCTGTACTTGGAAAGATGAACGCTCATCCAGATACTGCACAAGCACGTTTGTGGTCAATTCACAAAGGCTTCCGTCATTGTCAAACTGTAAAAATGGTCATATGAAGACGTCATTGACAACTTGAATTTTATTGATGGAATTGCATGAATTTTTTCACCAGGTCTCAGAGCTAGAGCAGAGGCTAGCTGGCCTAGAGGCAGTTATCGGAGAAGATCTCAAGAAAATGGTAAGAAAAATCTCAAGATTTTAAAAGAAAACAATTTCATTCATTCATCGATTGATTGATTTGTAATAGATGTTAATTTTTTTTTACCCTTACACCGATGTGTGTTAAGGGTTGTATACTCAGTATTTTTTCCTAGTCCTGTGAAAAAAAAAATCCACAGGCGTGTTCCTTTTGTATCGTTAAAAAAGACAAATAACGATTGAGTTGTGTTTACTACTGCATCCTTTCATTGAATTAATTTTGTCCTGATTTTTGTTGACAGTCTTTTATAACGGCTGACACAAGCTCCAAGACTCTGATGGTAAGTGTGAAGTTTAAAAGATGACAATTTTATGAGTTAAACATTCTGAAAACTCTTCTGAAAGTTCAACCTTGATACTGTTGTTCATTGATATTCAAATGTTTATTTTGTTGTTTACTTATTTTCCTGTTTGGATTACTTTCATGTTTTTATGCACCTGTGTTGTTGTCATTTTTGTTTGATTTGTCTTGGTCAATTGATGTCCATATTAGCAAGGGCCCAATCTCATAAACCTGTTAAGCAGACAATTTTGCTTAACAAGTTAATTTACTAAGCAGAAATAAGCAGGGTTTCAGTCACAGGCATTGTACATTACATGACATTTTGGCTGGTAAACCTGTTTTTGCTAAGCACTTTTGTGACTCAACAGATTTAAAAAGTAAGGTCCAGAATATATCTGATGGGTTGTTTGCTTCTTTAAACAGGAAGCAGTGAGCCAGCTTCAGGCACAGATGAATCTTCTTGATCCCGTCCAGTTGGACCATGTTGACGCTCGCATCCAGAGTCTACTCCAACATCTGAATCAGGTCAAGGAGAAGAAGAAGACTGCAGAGGAAGCTGGGAAGGAAAGCAAGGTCAGGGGTCAAACTAAAAAATACTAACGTGTGTTGATCAAGTGAGCTTTCAAAAACAGTTTAACAGGTTTTTGGGTTTTTTTTTGTACAACAAACCCTAAAAGATTGAAAATTGTCAGTTACAAATGTAGTAACATTTTTTTTCATGGAGAATAAGTCTGTGTGACTAAAAACAAATCTGATTTGTTTAAAGTTTAAAATAATGTTTAGGTGAACAATCAAAACAAGACTACCTCAGGATTTGAACCTGTAACCTGTGAATTACCTGAACAGGTGCCTTGTATCTTAGTAATGATAAAAAGCAATTGTCCTGTTGGTAAGTGTGATGTACATGTAATTCCATTGTAAGCCATGCCCACTTCACACAAACTGGCTCCACTGATTACCAGAAGCCCATAGGAATTGCATTGAACTGGTTTTTGCACGAGGATTTATGTAAGTAAATTTTAATACGTGGACTTGGCTTTTACAAATATGTTCTTCAAAGACTCTAAGTCTTCTTAGAACTATATGTTCTGTCATAAGAAATGCCTTTCAGCGATGAAATGGGGGATTTTTGGTAATATTACATACAAACATGTGCCCACTTTGGAGCCGGAAGGAGCGAAAACTTTGGGAGTGCAGCAGATGACATAATTGCGTGTGACATAATGACTTACGAACAGGATAGTTGAGAGTCTTGCTCAAGGACACAAGTGTCTAGACCAGTATTTCGATCCCAAACTCAAATTTCTTTCCCACCAGAGGTTGAGTTTGTTGCCCTAGACCGCTCCGCCTCGATACGCTACATAAATGTTTTGAGATATTTTTTTCTTACACTGTTGCCAATTTGTTTCTCATCTTAAATCTTTTGTTCAGGAGCTTCCTGATAGTGTGGAGATGAAGGTATACTTAATCCCATCACTAAGAAAATAAAATACTCATCAGTTTTGCATGAGACATGGTTATCATTTATTACAGTAGATGCTGGATGTCTTATATGCATGGAAATATTGTCCAAGCCAACAAACGGGTTACGTTTAAACATGCCATTGTCTAAACTCGGAACACCAACACAAAGGGCGCCTGGACATTTGTTTCGGAACGTATACACTCAATGTGCAACACCTCGTTGCAAGTCGTAGCCAGTGTTTTGCAATTTACGGTGCATGAATTTGACAATTTCTTGAGAAAAAACCCAAAAACGTTGCTATAAAGAGAATCTTTGTTTTCTTGGCTTTGTCAAGGTTTCTTTGTACCAGCAGTACTCTCAAAGGCCCGACAGCAACTGGTTAAAAAACCTTTTCTTTAAAATTTTAGAAACCATTTCAAACAACATTTCTTCCATGGAGAGATTATTTATGTGCGTGGTGTAACCTGCAACTCCCATCTGTTTATCTCTGTTTGGGAAGAATGTCCTTGCTTCTTAAAAATGATAACCCTGCTCTTAAAGATTGACTTTTCCCTTTGTGGATTTAATTTAATGTCCTTGATTTTGCTGTGAAATGCTTGATTTATGGATTTATTGGGACATTTTTAAATTTTGTAAGGTGGTGTCCTTTTTTGTTGTCATCAATTTCATCCTTGATCCCAAGCATGTTCCTGCATATTTGTTTTTAAGAAAATTAAAAAACATGTTTGTTTTTTTCCATTTCTCGGTGTTCCATGCTTTTGCCCGGTAATGGTGGTAGGTCATACAAACTGATCTAATCAATGTGCTTTTATTTCAATTATCAATCAATAAATATTTATAAAAGAGGTTCATTGCACTTTGACTTTGGTCAAAACTTGGCATTCACTCACTCTTCCAAAGATTGGTAACCATGGAAACTGATTAAAACCCCCAGGGAAATTAGTTTGAGTGGAACCTTTCATTCATTCCTCTAACATCTCGGCCCATCGCGCTTGAGCGGAGATCGTGACGGAGCGTATTTACACAATGAGTTTAGAATCAGATTAATATGCTTGGCAATTTCCAAAACACTGACCTCAAGATTGTCTTGCTCAGCGAGAGGTGGTTGTGCATGTGATGGGATTTTTACGTCAGGTATATTCAAGCTTGACTTTGTTTCTCTTTGTCAGAAATTTTGTCTCAATATCCTTAGAGCTATTCAGTAGAAACAAATCTGAGCAAATTGTTTTCTTAAGAGTAAAAGTTTGTGGTTGTGAAGAAATCTGACATTAAGCATATCAAACTAAAAATGCTCTCTGTGTCAAAATTGGTCTCAATATTCTTAGAACAATTTCTGCTAAGAAAAATAAAATTGTAATCATATAAAGCAATTGTAATTATTTGGAACTTCGGTAATGCTTACAAGATAACCTAAGCTCAGAATGTTGTGTGTAGATATATTGAGCTTATATATCGAACAACCAAGGTTGTCAATAACTAAAATTTGTTTTTCAAAATCACTTGTTTTTTGTGATTTTGTTTAATAATTGTTTGAGATAGTAACTGAACATAATAACATCACACTGTATTTCTGTGCTTTTAGAATGGTCAAAACTAGCACATTTAACTTTTGGCTTGAATTTATACAAAATGCATAACTTGGGTTAACTCTTTTGCATGAGTAGGCCTTTTTAAAATTAACAACGTTCACCCTACCCCCTCCCAATTCCTTTATATCCTCTTTGCAAAAATGAAGGATTTAGAAAGACTGAGGGCTGTAGGCCCAAATAACAATCCCTCATCACTGGGTCAGGCATTCAAAACTTATCTAAGTTCAAACAATATGGTGTGGAGTGACATTAGGAGAGGACGGTATTGAAGTTTGAAGTCACCTGCAGGAAAGGGGGCAAAGGGAGTAAGGGTCTTAATGCAAATTTAATCTTGAAACAAACCTTTTTTGCTCATTAGCAAATTTTTCACGTCTGAGCAACTATTGTCAATAGAGTACATGCAAACTTGATTTTCTTTAAATTAAAAGTTGTCAATTTTATTTTCCATGTGTTAGATTTCTGAGCTATATGACATGGTTGAGAAATGGGATGGTATTGCAGATACAGTTCCTTCTGTTGTAGAGCGTCTTCAAGCCCTTAAAGATCTCCATGAACAAGGTACGTCTGGAGATGTTTAATCCTGGCTCATATTCTAGTCTAATGTCAAGAAACTTGTGACTCTAATTCAGTGGGAGACTTTTGAGGACTCTAGGTGGCAGCAGACTTACCTGGTAAATCCATTGTTCTTGGAAATGTGCACATGCTCAGAACTGCGCAAACAATAGAAATTTACCTGGTATGTCTGCTGCCACCTAGTGTTCTAAAGTCTCCCATTTAGTTCAATTGTAGTCGAGTTTTGAGTTTTGAGCTTTCAGTTTGATGGATTTCAGTTAGTACAAATTGTTGTAGGGTGTGGTTTATGACCAGAATTTGATGTTGTCCAGACATGTTGGTTATTTAGCCTTGTCCAATCTAATGGCTTCGGCAGTGGCTATGGCCAGAACACCAAAGTCACTTGATTCAGATGCAGCTTTGTGATAATGTTTTCCTTGAAATTTTGGATGGTAGACAAGGAACTAGACCAACACTCCACTATTCTGTTCTCATTATGACAGCTTTGCAGTTCAGTCAGGCTCTTAGTCATCTAGATACAGCACAGCAGCAGTTGACATCAAACCTCAACAATCAAGACACACTTCTCAAAGAGGTATGTGCCCAAGAAGTCTATAAATCTTTACTTTTCAAACTTTTGCTCCTTTGCCTCCGTTCATCTTCGTGGACCTGGGTTGGATTCCAAACTGATCTGCAGGAACCATTTTCATGAATCTGTTTTAAAGTAGAAACTAATCTTTATAAAGTTGTCTTTATAAACTTCTTTATTTTTCTTCTTCAGTTGAAGGATTCGTTTGCAGCAAACATGGCAGCCATCCAAGCGAACTGTCAATCACTGGAGGAACGTATGAGCAAATTCCAGAAGTAACTCCAGCTGCAGAAACTATTTCAATATTTATTTCCTTGTAATGAATATGCGCATATTCATCAACCACGTCAGATGAAGATTTGAATAATAAGTAAGGAGGCTTCAGTGTAATATGTAGCTGTTCTATCTATATTGGAACACTTATAACACTAGAGTGATTAGGGGCGTATGATAGAATAAAAATGTCCCAGTTCAGTCCTTTTCATTCTACCAAAATTTGCAAAAATTTACTTTTTAAAATCTGGGTATGTGAAGCTTGTTCGTTAAAAACCTATCAAGAAATGACCACAACTTTATGTGTGAAATGGACCCCCCCCCCCAAAAAAGAGTATTTACAAATTCTGGCATTTCAGTTTTTAAAGTTTTTTTTTCAGATACCTTTCTCTTCAAAAATTTCATGGAATAGACCTTATGCAATGACGCCATCCAAGAGGTAAAACAATGATTAAACAATGGAACTGCACAGATTTGTACGTGTGGCTCACATGATTGGCCAATGAACAACCTCCTTTTGACCTCTAGTCGAGGGCGCACTTCTCAAATGACGTCATGTGCATAAGGTCTATTTCATTTATTGAACATAAGTGATGTCTCTCACACAAGCCACATGTTTGCCATTTTATAGCTAGTTATATGATAGTCTCCTTGAATGCATTTGGGTTTTATCAGTCAATTTTTACTTAAGTTATAAATAATTATTGACAACAAATTGTGGAAAGGTCATGAAGACCTGAAAACCTTTTGAAAGCGATTACATTTGTTCAATACTTTGCATTTTGTTCAGTTTAGTTTTGAGATATGGTTTCATTTATTGATTCTAGTAACTTTGCATTCCTTTTTCTTCCCCATTATTCTATAATTTATTTGGCATTTGTCAAGGTTGGTTTTGAAGTTTTGTTAATTTATTTATAATTTTCTGCAAGAGAGAGAATATACCAATATGACATGGTTTCAGGGTTGTATAGTCGTTATTAGCTCCACGAGGTATTGGAAGTTGACAAACTAGTTCCTGAGGCGAAGCCAAGAAAACTAGTTTGTCAATTTCCAGTTTACCGAGGGGAGCTAATATCAACTGTCCACTGGAAATAAACCATGCTTATTTTACTTTATGTTTTACTACACCTCATAACTTCTCTAGCTTGGAATCATTGAGCTCGATAAAACATGGATTGACTGACATTTATGTGTGTCGCGATCTTTTCATGTGTATGTTGCTCAGATGATATTTGTGCATGTGCACTACAAACGTATGACAGTTCAATGTGTGCTTCATAAATGCATGGGTAGAAGACCATTACACATGTGACGGTCTACTCCGCATGTGTATTTACCATGTGTGCAAATACTGGCATGCACGGCGCTTGGTAAACAGCAAAAGTAGCATCTGGCACATGGTGCCGAATGGACCAGTGAGAATTCAGCTCTCGATAGTTGGTACGAGGTATAGTTAATATTTTTTAAGGCTTGGAATTTTATTTTGCTTTGGATAAGACCGTTTCTTTTAGAAAACACAAATTTCTAAGAAAGTGCTTTAAAGTACCAAAAAGAAAGTGAAATTCAAGCCAAGACCTCTGGTTAAAATACTGTAAGAAATAATGTGCATAAAAATCCGAAGATATATTAAGAAAAAATATTGCAAGCAAAGGCGATCTGTAAATAATGTACTATCCATTCTAATTAATAGTGTCTTCAATGTGGTGGTTAGTGTAGTTTAGAATTCATCAAAATGTTATCTCAAGAAAAGCTGTCAATTACCATGTATTCATCAAAAGTAATGAATACAGATGTTCTTTTCACAAATCAGGCGCCAGACTGTTTATGCCAACCAGCCTCAGTTTGGATACATTGACTTGATCGACTTAAAAGTCAAGATGGCCACTCAATGATAAACAGCTATTAAGCACTAATGCCTGTACTACTCTGCTTTGGTTAATTTATAAACATTATGCAGTGCCTCATTATGTGCTCTTTATCATACACATTGATGCCATGGACATTTTTTGTTGGGTTCCCTGTGTATAGACCATGTAACCTGCGACATCACGGTTACAAAAGAGCCACAGAGCCTGGACTTCCTGCAGGCACTGTGCACAGCTCAATAGAAGAAAACAAATCTTACATTTTATGGAGATCGTACTGTGTAATTGTTATCAACTTTTATTACAAAGAATGGGGCTTATTTCAAAACTTGTTCAGCTGTTATTTTTATAACTCTTGAGTTTATGTGGAAATTATGACCAGTGCAGTATCTTGCCTGCCAGAAAGGCCCTGGAATGTACAAGGTGACTGCATTTGTAAACAAAAGGTTACATAGTCTATACATTAAGTTCTAAATACATTTACTTGTAAAAGGGGACTATTCTCTTTTTTCCAGCCAGTGTGAAGCAGCAAAGTGACCATACCATGATATATTATATCCCACTCTGCATTTCACCAAACCAGGATGCACAGTTTAGGAGTTATGTTGCCACCTGTTGGTAACCCCTGGAGTTATAGATCTCATGGAACTTATAGGGAAAGTATCCTCAGTGCTAGAGAAGTAGATCAAACAGCAGGGTTTCATGGAAAATGCTGAATTCAGATAAAAGTGAGTCTGAAATTTCTCATCCCTGCAAAACTGTCTCAACAATTTTGCGTATTAATGATGGCCTGAAATGTTGTGAATGTTTGCCTTTATTTGTTTCATTGTAGTTATGAATAAAGGGGCAGGTATTTTAAAAACGCTCGAAATTAATGAACATTGTTTTTTCTTCATCCTTTATGTTTTATGTTCTCATTTTTTCTTGTGTGAATGGATTGGAGGAGAATATTTTAGAAAATACGTATGTTTCAAAGAGATCTTGGACAAGTACACAACATAATTAAATCACAAAGGACACTTAAGACTTGTGTTGCACTACAATGTATGTACGTGCCGTTTATTTTATTAACTGACTAATAATCTTACGCCAGCAAAAACATAATTTACAGACCGCCCTAGAATCTCTCTTGACGTCCCAACGTTTAGAACCTCAGCTTGGTGAAGAACCACTTGTTCTTACCAGTCTTGTATCTGTACCAGAAAAATATGAGATGAGAAGGAAAATGTTTAAGGTATGGTTTAAACTACTTGTATTATTTCCCATACAGCACCATGTATACAATGTTCACAATGCCTAACACAGACTTAATAAGTCTGAATAAACAAAACTAGAAGCAAGCTTTGCCCTGAACTTTTGTAAGTAACCCTTCATTTAAACATCTTGCATATTACTTGTACTTCGAGATAAAACTGATACCAGTGTTGTGTAATCATTGTAGACAGCAGTGAAGAAATTGGTTTTAATGTATTAATGGTCTGCAGTAATTTTTACTTGACATGCAAGTGCTGAAGTCAAGGCCTGTAAATGCTTTCCCCACTTTACAGCTTCAGCAGCAGCCAAACCTACTATCAGAGTTATTTTAAAGGTTCTGGAGCAAACGTCTTTGCCAGTGACAAATCAGACACGGCAAAATTTACTTCACATTTAAATAAAGTGAAGTATAAACAAGCTTGTACACACAACATCAGTTGTTAAAATTGTTCCCTTGGCTTTTCCATTCACTGACCTTTCCATGAACTTGCCCTTGACCTCACGCTTGGCTTTCCGTCTCAGTGTGGGGTCCCGGAAGGCATCTTTGTTGACGACTTGCTTGTCAATGTTCACATCGACGGAGTAGCTACAAATAAAAACAACAAACATGAAATACAAATAACTACATTCTCATAAAGTTATAAATCATCTGTTAAATTCCCCTCCGACGCAGTACATTTATCTTGGTGGTTTAGTTTGTATGATAAGCAAGTCGTAAATGTTAGTTGTCCTGACATTTTGAAAATAATCTGCCTTTAAGACTACCACCAGAATTGCGTCCTAGATCCGAGATGTTTGGCGATTTCTTCAAACTTTCAAAACGAGCTTCCACTTTTTTTTTTTAACATCTGGTTTTGTAAATCTTTACAAAGAATATATTTAATACACTGTTGGAATCATTGACCTCTTCCAATACTTAAGAGCATTTTAGTTAGAAGTATTACATTCCACTTAAAATGCTGATAGGGTCCAGGTGCCTCAGATTGACCTGTGAACTTTGACATATTGACCTCAAAAGATGAGCTTACCGAGTTGGCATGAGGTGGTTGTAGTTGAAAACCTTGACGAAGGACTTCAGTTTGGAACGCTGCTTGATGCGCTTCTTGCTCATGCGCTTGGTCACCTTGCGGGGATATGTGGCTACACCAGCTACGAGGGCGTGACCATACGTCCTGTCAGTACTGCCATCATCGTGGTTCTGAGATGAAAAAATTACATTAATAATTACATGTAAAAAATTGTTCACAAAACAAGTTTATATTCACTATTTTCTCAAAACTTTGTATTCCGAAAACATGAACAACGTTGAATGGCATGTACACTGTGCAGAAACTCCAAATGCATTTGATAGAATTAATTACCTTGACAATGACAGCCTTGCGTCCTGCAAAACGTCCAGAAAGAACGAGAACGACCCGGCCTGGCTTAAGAAACTTGCCCATGGCTGTTCCTGCAAGAAGAAAGCAAACAAGTGAAAGTAACGTTATACAGTCGACTCTCGTTAATACGAGGTCCGCCGGACTGTCCTGTTTTTCTCGTATTAACCGAACCTCGTATTATCCGAGCGCGGTATTAACAATGCACAATGCATGACATAATGGACGCACGTGTATAAATGCACCCGTACTGCAATGGACACTGCATAACTGTGATGATTTACAGGTACATGTACCATACAAACATACAACATTTTGGGCAAATAAAACTGTTTTGATTTAATTAACTTATTTCGAAAGTCAATTTATGAAACAATTTACATTTTTCATGACTGAAAAAGGAACGCATATGACTTTAACTTGCCGTTCTTGGCAGCCAGTTTCGGTCGCAACGGCCAACATGACAAGTTGAATGTTGATTTTCATTGGTTGTCACACCGTACCTTAGTAAGTAATGCGAGATAGCTCATAGCCAAGGCGGGATACCAGCGAACAATAAACGGTCTGGTGTCCACCTCTCATCTGCGTTGTACAATTACTACCATTTAATAGACTGGTACCATTGCCAACGCTCAAATAGCACCTCTATTGATCATGATCAACGGAGCGGTAGCACATGTTTTGAAAGGCTGGGACGTCAATTTTTCACCTCCATGAAGGTAAACTATCGATGCCCAACAATTGATTCCCCAAACTCGCTATAAAAGTAAGACAAACAATACATTTGCTCGTTACGGGGCTGCAAGAATACCTCGTATTATCCGTGTTCTCGTTATGACCGTGCTCGTATCATCCGTATTTAAATGCATTAAAACACGCACGGGGCAGTTCGGGACCGGCAAAATACCTCGTATTAACCGGAACCTCGTAACATCCGAGCTCGTATTAACGAGAGTCGACTGTAGTTTTTTATTTAAACACCTACGTTTCAGGGCTAACTTTCATCGACCAGTCCATGGCTTAAACTATACCAACTTAACTTATCACAAATTACTTTGTTAGCATTGAACTTTAACTTCAACCAACTTGACCAGAACTACTGTACCAAGTACTGCCATGACGGCCCATTCAACAACAAGGACTGTTATAAAAACTCTTATCTGCCTAGAACTGCCGTCAACTATGCACAGCTGTTTCCCTATTTTTTTATAGCCTATACAGTAAACTTAGGCCATTTTGCCCTCATATGAGGGCGCTTCTGTACATAAGGAACTCATGACGTCAGACGAATGTCTGTTGGAAGGGGGCTCTCCACACACACAAAAAAACGTAAATATGCCTTGTGAGCCAGCTGCATCTATGCCATGTGCAAGATATCTGTCTAAAAAAGGAGTTCACAGTCACTCACACTACAGTTTTCAACAGATGCAGATGACTCGGTTGGGAAGTTCAATTGTTTGATGGTTCATATTTCAACAGCTCTGAATTTACACAGAATGTCACAAACTTTTCTTTTTTTTCTGCCAAAAAGGGGGTGAATCAAGTCATAAGACCGACAAACTGACAAATGCATGCCATGACTTGATACTGAATGATATTGATAACCCCTCCTCCTGATAAACCCTGCCGATCTTACTTTTTTTAAGTGAATAACTGAAAGCTTTTTCGTTGTATAGGATCATGAAAATAAGACAAAGATACTACTTTGACGCAATCAACATTATTGTAAAATTAAAACTATTCTTTATTAAATTAATTTATTACAATGAATGAGACAACACACGCAAAACCCACTTCAACCCATTCGGTTTGATCATCGATTTGTATAGTAACTCGAACGGTGCATAACCATGGAGCAACAAGCAGCAACACTAAGGTTTATTTAGAGTATAACACAAATGGCATACGCAATAAAACTTCTAGTTGTATTTCAAGAAATACTAAGCAAGAAATTAAGTTTATATTTGGAATTGATATCCTTCTATAAAAGTGGATGTTGGACGATTCTTTTCACCGTATTTTTCTCTCTTTACCTCATCTATTTGGCGAACCGGAAGAAAAGGTCAATTGTAGAAGTGCATTGTGGGAATAAGACAGGCATTTGATACCGACGGCTGTTTAGTGTCGAGTGCCATTATTTTATAAGGGCGCCACCTATAGACGCGCGCTGCGCCACCTTTGCTGGGACGCCTACCGCGCAATTTTTTGTACGGTACACAAAAACATGTACAACTGTGGTCTGTTTTTATGCGAATTAAGAGTCTTCCTCAACACAATTTCCCTGTCATGACAGCACGAACATAACGATGTAGAATGTGTTTGCAGCTAAACAGAAAGTGACAATTCTGCCCCCTACTCCATGCTGATGTAACGCGTCAAACCCGCGAACGTGCAGTTTCCGTTTCGATATTTCAATAAGAACATCTTACAAAAGCCCTGACTCAACAGCAATTTATGTATGGTGCCATTGTTGACACCAAAAACATCTTCACAAGAAGCTGGTACGACCGCGGAAACCTCCGCTCAGGATTAGTGAAAATATATGTTATTTTTCGATCAAGACATTTTAAATGATTGATTATAATTTTCTCCATACACTATGTACTTGCTGGTTTTAACCAGATTTTTCTTTCTCATTATTAATTTTAAAACTTAGAATAATTTATTTTGTTGTCTTGCTAGCATTTATCTGTCCTCTCAGGCTTATTATGCAGTATAAAAGCAATTATGCAAAAACAGCACGGTCTACACATAATAAAAACAAGAACAAAAGTGGCAAATTAAGCCAAGAAATTAAACAGTTAACTTCATAAATATAAACCAAGGGACTTCATTTATATATATATATATTTTTACATGAAACAGTGATATAAGCACACAGATTATAGAGACGAGCTTCACAAATTGCACATAGAAGTTCTGACCACGTGACACAACGTAAATGAATTTGTTGTACTTTGTGTATCCTGGAAAAATCGACCACTTGAATAAATCAAATACAACTAAACACTGAGGAAACTCTTAAAAAAAACTCAACGAATCTAAGGATCGAATAGGAGGGAAAATGCATTATTGGTGAACCGGTGGCAAAACTGTCTGCAAAATGATACACTCATAAAACTTACCATTATCTGTTTTAAACATAAACTTAATCAAAGAAAACACAGACAAAGTAAAAACTAAACAAAACACAGTAAAAACTAAACCATGACCAAAACACAGAAAGCAAGTTACAAATTAAAATCAATAGCTTTGCAACGAGTCCATATTCTGCAGATAACTCGAAACAGACAAAACTTAGTAAATGAAGGTAGGGTCCTACTGTAAGTAGATGTAACTGGAGAATGTATTTGGAGAACTTCAAAAATGTGACGTTCCCCTTGCGCTGCCTGGCTGCTATCTAAGGTTAATTACATTAACTAACCACACTACCGAGGATTATACAAAGTTGTTTATTTCAAGAGATTTCTAAGAAATTTACCAAAGGGAGAATAGCTTAAGGGGGAAATATAAACAATGGAAAGGTTATCGCTGTAACATAAACACAAGCTTTTTATACCCTGTCACATTTGCACTATTTATCTATTCATGGAGTCGTAAAATATAATTGTCTCTTTTTAATAACGAAAAAGCTGAATGACCACCGGTGTGCTCATTTTGATATTAGTGAAATCCCCCTTCAATGCTGTATTATACTAATGAACCTATCTAAACACTGACAATCCTGACAATCCTAAACAATCCATGTGAGTCACGATTGAGTATTTAGAGTTCACTTGATCCGTGAGTAACACGACTCCATCTCAATATTTCTCTTGTCCACTACAACCACGTTTCTTCACTACGGCCCCACCCAGCAGCATCCGAAACGACCATGGGAAACGTAACGTGTCCCTGGTATTCGGTTTGGACATACTTTGTATATGATGGTGCGTCGCACCAGTGACAGACTCGCGTGATTCAGTATGTGCGTGCATAATGGCATGTGCAAAGAATCAATACACACAGAACACTATACTGAACTAAGCCTTTTCTTTCATTTACATTACATTGCGTGTATATGAGACATGTGCAACAATGGCGGGCGGTTTATCTGCGTATGTTTTAAACGAGCGATTTTGGTTTCCAGCTAATGTAACCTGGGCCGATCTTCGTAGTACGGACGATGCAAGATATCCACAGATTGATGATTTCAAAATTGTGTTGATGATGGCCATTAGTTTGGTCATAATTAGGCTATTCTTCGAAAGGTGAGTGTTGGAAAGGGTGGTGGCAGTGGCAGTGTCATAATTGTGTAATGACTTCTGAGATGTTTGTTCGACAGTTCGTATGGTAAACGGTACAGTACCGTTTCTGTGGGCCGGGTTCGAACCTCTTGATTGACCTTGAGTGGCCTGCTGACAGTGGCAGTGCTGCCAACATGTTAACTCCCATCATCATGAGGAAGAGCATTCCACCATGTTTCTAATTCTTGATAGACATGATAGATAAATAAGACTAAGACTAAGAGGTGACTGGCTGTGTGACTGTCACTTTTCTCAATTTATTTGAGCAAATAATTATGATAATGAAATAATCAGACTCAGACCAAGAATCAGACGTGGACTGGAGTGCTTGTGTTACTTCATCATCTCCAGCCTTCAGTGGTAAGACCACTGGTCACCAATGCCCATTGAATTTTGTCCAACCAACCATGATTTTGATGGATGTTAAGCTTTATTTCCCTTTTATAATATTCCTCTCAAGGAATTGGTAGCAAAAACGGTAATTATTGACCTTAAAAAAAGAAAACCAAGCGGACATTTCATCGCACGGCTGGAACTTTCACACATTCATGCCCAAACGAATGAAAATGGCGTTTAGTGAGTAGCGTTGTCAAGCCAAATGTAGATGTGAAATTGGTTTATTTTTCATGATTACGACACTTTGCAATTGTTCAAAGTGCCTCTTCCTAGCTGGATATAGTCTTCAACCCCTAGATAGGTAAGGATCAAAGTTTACTTTAAGTTAAATTCCATGGATGTAAAGTGACAGCCGGATACAGCATTTTAGCTGAGAAATTTAGTTCAATCATGGAGGAACAAGGAACCCCCATGGTTGTTTTTTAGTCCGAATGTAAAACCACTGAGGTGGAAGTAATCCGTCAGTAGAGTAAGTATTGTGGCCTTCCATGAAGTAGTAGAGTAGACCCAGGCCTTGATCTTAACCAAGGCCACCGAGGCCATTGGCCTCTTAGTCTTGCCCTGTCGAGTTGGATAGCGTGCCCTTTAGAAAAATTGCACTATCACTACCAACTTGGCCACCATGCCCTTGTACAATTTCTCTGGGGGGGGGGGGGGGGGCACGTGCCCCAGGCCCCCACCCTGGCTACACCGCTGCTCTAGGCGCAGGTGGTATGTTTATAATTCACTGAGCAATTTGAAGTACTGGCTACCATTTTATTTCCGATAAAGAAAGGAACATATCTTGTCCGACTGAACATTTTCTGTCAAAGTGAGAAATTGTTGGTTTTGATTCAGATTCAGCACGTTCATCAATCATTCTAATTTAGTTAGATTTTGTATTGATAACCTGTTGATTTAACAGGATATCCTTAAGCAAGGGTACATCGTAAGGTCATCATGGCCAAGGACAAAGGCCATTGTAAAGTGGCATGTTTCATGTCCTTGAATGATGTCAACATTGTAGAGATTGTATTTATGGGTTTTTTGCAGGTACAAATAACTGATAACAGAAAAACAGTTTTATTTAAAGGGACACACCGGCTTACTGTTTACCTAATTTAGTGATGTGGAATGACAGACAATAATTTTTAAATGGTTGTTCTAAAAAAAAATCATCAAAATATCACGTAATTAACGAAAAATGTGAAAAAAACTAAACACGGTCAAAGGTCAGCTTATACGCTTTTCCAGCCGTTGCAACTGTCAAGTTTACGTGACAATGTTGCGCAATAATGTAAGTAGACTGGTGCTCTGTTTATGTATGAATTATTACAATGACGAGGCATGAGGATCCAGACTTCTATCCATTTAGTACAAACTCACGTGTAAATAAAAAACAGACATAAACAGACAGTGTATTCTGTGTACAACGAACTGGACGAACTTACTTGCAATATAGAATGTTTCTTCATTATATTGTAAGTAGGCCCTATGTTGTAAAAAATTACTTGGACGAATGCCAGTTGGGTCCAGGACTGATCTGTGTTGTCAGGTCGTGTTCTAATGTAGAAAGGGATAGAATAAGCTTGGCATAATGTGGACATCACAGACATGATGGACCATAAATATTGTCAAAATGTGAGTCTTCATGAATTAAAATATACGCAGGCATATTCACAATACAGTTCTATGACACAAACCTGTCCATCAAAATTATGGCAAAGACCACATCCTTCATGTTCTCATTGTGACCAGCCTGCTGCAGTCTAAAAACTAATGGTAGTGTCCCTAATCTTGGACCATATTTTCACATTGGCTTGGCCAATAACAGTCATGTGCCAAGCGAGCCTCCCGCTTTCGCTGCAAACGGATTGCCAATCCTGGCAGCTTTAGCGAAGGCATTCTCCTGTTTTTCGGGCGATGACTTCACTTGCCGGCCGCGGCCACCGCTACCGTTTTTTTGTTGTGGCAATTGGGGGGAGTGGACATTATGCAGCTATCATAGAAGTAGATAGATCAGCTGTATGGTGTATGGGATAAACATTCCCTGTCGTCGTCCCGCGTGTGCGTATAGCACAGGCAACACGTTACAATAGTTAGGGGATAATAGCTAGGGGTACAGACTAAAACCCTCGTAAAAAACCATAATTGTTGGTCTGGCTCCCTACCCCTCCGACAAGCTCCCACGCTTACGGCTAGACCGACCGGCGAGCTGGGGAGTTCATGCCCCGGAGTTTGTCCCTCTGGCCCCACGAGACACGGCACTGGCTGTACGGGATATGCCCCCAAGGTTTACGTTCCGCTAGCTCCCACGCTGGTGCGCCGTAAAACACGCTTCGGTTGCACGGACACCTCTGAATTTGAATATTACGTTCGAGTTTTCATCATTATTTACAAATTGTTACAATAATCTGAATACACAAGTCTTTTATTGTCAAATACTCATGAATAATTGTAAAAAAAAAGATTTAAATTTGGTTCAGTAATTTGCTTTTGTACGGCTGGAAGTAAAACTAACTCCGAAGATCACATGATTTATCCGAACCACTTTTTTGGTTCGGATAAATCGTTTTTTGAAAAATGCTCGAAAACGGCAAATTTTGATGATTTCTTTTAGGAACCGTTCTTCTCCATTCCTGAAAGACATTTAAAGTCATATGTTAGCCTATTTTGTAGCCCAAATAGCCCAACGAAGCCGGTGTGCACCTTTAACTACTGATAGATAAACAAGGACCAGCTTCACTGTTTTTTTATGGTGTTTTTCTTTCGTTTCTTTTCAACATAATTGATAGGTTTTTTTAATTTGAAGCCTTATGAACAATCAGTTTATGGAGTGGGTTATGGACACAGACCAGTTGTACTCCTGGCCCTGGGGGACACAGGACTAGCGGGGACTTGGCCCAGGATGTAAAATTGGCCGGACTTGATAATCCCAGCCATGTCCTGTTAGCGGGGCACTTCATTTTTGTACATCGCTGGCTGTACCCTTGCCTTGGCATGCGGGGCACTATTTACAACCCCAGCACGATCTCAGCCCTGGAATGGGGGGCATTTGCCACAACTCCTGCACGATCCTGGCCCCTGCATGTGGGGCGTATATCACCACTATTGTATTTGACTCCACTATTGTTCTGGTAGGGCGGGGCAAGAAATTATACAACCCTGTCCAAGTCCCTGCTGTTGTCCAGGCTAGTGGGGCATGTTTTTTTTGCACATCCCCTGCTACTTTTTCCAAAGTCTCGAGTCTCTCATAGCCGTGACTACAATTGATACATTACTACATCTAGTAGCTTTGACAAGCAATGAACTGGCCAGCTGGACCATACGGAAGTTTGCAACTGGTACTTGGCCAGTGGACCACTGTAAAGGGAAAACACTGGATTGAGCTGTAGAATTTTTACATTGTTGATCAGTTTCGTCTTGAAATTGTCCAATGGTCTAATTTTTAATTTGCCCTAAAAATAATTTGTATGAGCTTCTACATGTATGTGGTAGTCCATACAATTACTGTAAGCCTGTATTCCCGTTGGTTTTTACTTGGTCTTTTTATTCGAGCAGTGTAATGCCTAGGAGTGTTTCCCTGAATCTTTGGGTTTCAAGTTGACCCTGTTGTCATGGTAATGACCTTAATCCCTCTGTGAATATATAGACTCCATTGTTACTCAGACTTTTGGTTACATTCTCTGCAATCCCTCCCCCCCCCCATCTTACTCTCTTCATTCAAGCATAGAGCTCCATGATTCAAGCCTCACCCAGAGTGGTCTGTTAAGATGACCTTCATAAAAAAAAAACAGTCCCAAGGGATCGCTGCTGTCCACAAAGAAACCACAAATAATTGCTTTTCCCCATTGACATTTTTAGCTGAAATATCTACAATGCTGATGTACTGTATCAAAACCTGAATGGACAGAGATGGACTTCTTGATTAATGATATTTAAGGTCATGCATCTCATATTGTGTGTGCGCATAAATAAACAAGCTGGATACTCTAATAAGGTCTTCATTCATAGTTTATTCAACACGAAACATATTATATACTATAGTATCTAGACCTAAATTCCAAATAGCTGTTTACTAGTAGAACAATATTTGTGCTTGCTGAAGCTGAAAATGATCATTTTAAGCAAGATTGTGTTTCATAAAACATCAAGAAGAGTTGGCAGTGTATGTGGTGTGTTCACAATGGATTCACATTGTTGCGTCACTATTTGCTTATGAGAACCACCAGCAAGTTAGCATGCTTTGCTTACGGTAAGCAGTGGTTTTGAAATACAAACTGTGTTTTACCAGTTAGCAGATGAGGGCGCTCTTTGGGGTAGATTGGGGGTCAACGATAGAAATAGTGTGGTAAACTAGATGCAGATAGACTAAAAAAGCAGTTAAAATACAACTTTTGAAGGTTTTTTTTCATTGACAGTTTTACAATGTAATCAGTGTAAGAAATTTGATGGTTAATTTGTATTTTTAATGTTTTGAAATGTTTTTGTACTTTCAAAATGGACTTAGCGCCCTCTTGCTGTCAAAAATGTAACTAATTACTGTACCATGTAGAATCCATTGTTTTCAATAATCACATGGCAATAATTATGTAAACAATGACACATTTACCTGGTATGTCTTCAAGTGAAAAACGATGCAACGTGTAGGCTTTATTGTGGGGTACTCTGGATGGATGAAAAAGTTATTTTACACTGTAATGTAAGATTTGGTCTTTTGTTTTTGTATGTGAGGTTATTGCTCGAAGTGAAAATGCTGCGATGAAGACGTATTGATTTGATCATAAGCGCCGTTGTTGTGTAAGCTTTTTTTAACTCTAAATTTGGATCAGTCAAACCATGGACAACAAATCTGGCACTCGGCAAAATCACATGCTTAGGAAAAATCCAGGTGTGTTTTTTTCCCAATGCCTGTGGTTTTCAAATCATAAGGACTGTTCTACCATGTTTCCTTTTCATTTTTAAATTGGCCATCAATGCTCAATCAGACAGCGATGTCAATATTTGCATAACTGTTTTGTTTCAATGACAAACCTTGCTAGACCCTTATGTTTAGCTTGGGGATTAGTGTTATGGGGGATTAGTGTTAATCCTGGATGTTTGAGCAGTGATCACGTCTGATTAATGGTCAATACTTGGTAATGTATCCTGTTGATTAGTGATGTTTTTGGAGCCGGAAGTGCAATGTAAACGAATAGTATACTGTACATGAACATTGGTTACACTGCACTTCCGGATCCAAAATGTCATCACTTAAGTCAATACTGATTATAGGTTGTATATGTTGTTAGGCTGTTAACTGTGCTTGTCATTACAAGCATGAGATAATTTAATAAACCTGTAGTGCTGGACACTGGAATTACTTTATAGTATTCTCAGTCAACAGTATTAGTAATGGTCACAAGCAATTTGTTAGTCTATATGAGTGGGAAGTTTAACTTTACATGAGTGGGAAGTTTAACCTACATCAACCCCAACTATCCCCAACCCTTCAAAATCTAAGGCATGTTTTGTCTTGATTAGAGAGGAGTATTTGAGTCACTTCCTAAAACCTGAGATGATAAATCATTAAATTGGGTTACGTACAACTTCTGTACATGAGTTCTCTGGATGTTTTCCTGATTGGAGGATTTTTTTTTCAAAAGAATCAGGGAAAACCAGGCCCGCCATTTATCGTGATCTTATTTGTCTAAAATCTGATCCTTGGTAATGTAAATCAAGGTGTGTATTAACTGTGGTGTTTTCTGCACACAGGAACGTGTCTTTTTGTGTCAAAACTAGCACACAGTTATGAGTCTTTTTTGGATGTCTTGGCCGGGCGGTTTTGTGCATCGGACTCAAGTCATCAAGATGTGGGTTTGAATCCCGATCATGACACTTGTGTCCTTGAGCAAAACACTTAACTATATTTGTCTCACAACAGATTCATTTATCCCTCCCTGTTCTCAGCTGTGCCGTGAAGAGACTTGCTTTTATATCTTGCCATGATTGTTTCTGTGCATTGGAGTAGGTTTCTATCCCTTTAAAAAGTAGCCCATGCCGCGTGGCCTTTTGGGCCTTGTGATGGGCGAATTGCATTAAAAAGAAGAAGAAGAAAAAAACTCTTCTCCAGTTAGACATTTTGTAAGATTGCACCATTCTGTTTAGACTTGTTAATGTTGTTCATTCTACATGTTCTACAGCTTACATGTATACTGGATTTCTTGTGTTGCACCTTATGACAAAACCAGGCCATTGTCGACCTTCATTCTAACAAAGCTAAGTGCTTTGAAAGAGCCGTTAATTTGATACTGGGAGAATTTTATCAAATAGAGGGCTCAATTTTAGTCACTGGAAAAGCCTGAAATGGTTTCCCTGGTAACAGCCTGGTGCTTTCAGGCTTTGCTTTGATTTTGAACTGACAAAAATAGGTCTGTAAATATATTAAACCTGCAATGCAGGTGTCATCGTTGTACAGTAAAGAGTGGAAGTCTTATTTCCAGCAGATATGAGAGAAAAAATTTTACTAAAAACATAACCAGCAGACAAAAAAATGAATAATTCACTTAAAAAATTAGCATGCAGAAAAAAAAAATCATGAACAATTAACTATAAAAAAAAGTAACAAGCTGACGTAAAAAATGAATTCATTCATGAAAGAATAAAAATAAGGTTCACAAGCAGAAAAATTGCCATCGAAAATAAAATTATAACAAGCAGACGATCTTTCAATAAATATGTTGACTGGATTACAGACAAAGAGGTTTCCTGTAGAACCATTTTCCGTTATTCAGTTTGTGTAACAATTACTGCAGATGCCATTACCGGTAGTTGTTCATGTAAGTGATGATGCATTTGTTATACACCTAGCTTCACAATCATTGCCACATAATGGAAATTTGTCATGATGGGGGCGGGGGGATTTTCGTAATAATGTTGTAGCTTGAAAATATATTATGACAAGCACATTCAAGCAAGACATCAGTATCAAACAGATGGTGATAGGTTACAAAATTAATGATATACATGTACATGTAAATTTGACCACAGTCAACCTGTTTATAATAATAGCGGCTTTCACCATGCATAAATGCCAAGTCATCAATGTATATTGTAAGAAAACCTTCAACAACAAATTTCTTTGGCGGCTGCTTGATCATGAAATTGAATTTACGAGATGCATTCTACCAAATATCAATACCTTTGTCTTATAATAAATAATAATAAAAAGGTTTAAATTAATTGACAGTAATTGATGGTTTCTTTTTTTTCCTCGTTTCTTTGTATTGTCTAAGATTATGTAAATGTTTGTAAACGATGACTAATAAAAATGCCAGAAATGGTAAAAAAAAAAATAATAACAATGAAATATGACAAGTACATCCATCATGTCGTCCATAATATATGTATGTATTTATTTGTTATTTATTTGTTATTTTATTTATTTTAAAGAATATCAAGTTTTGGTAAATCAGTGGACAGAATCAATTTGGTGTGGATTGATTTTCCCCAACCAAATATGCTGGGGGGGGTTGGAAATTGATTGTAACAGTTATGTCTTGGGATGAACATGAATATAACATTGTCAGCATTATTACATTGACAATTCCACTTTTGTTTTTTGATGATAACATTCTGAAACCAGACAACTGATACTTATTGAACCTCTTTTTATGTCTGTTTTTTATAGGTTAATATTCTCGCCGATCGCCGTGGCAATTGGCATCCGCTCATCCAGCGGCTACAAACCAGAGTCTAACCTCATCCTTGAGAAAGCATTTCTGTCTGTCACTCGTTCCCCTGATCATAAACGTCTTGAAGGCCTTGGGAAGCAGTTAGATTGGTCAGTTAGACGAGTGGAGAGATGGTTCAGAAGAAGAAGGAACCAAGATCGTCCATCGCCACTCAAGAAGTTCACTGAAACCTCGTAAGATCCCTCAAGTCACTCAAAGTTTCATTCTTAAATCCACTTTATTGATTGAAAAAACACATTTATGTTTTTTATTTCTTATATTTGCCATAAGGTTTGCCCTAAAAATTTTCCTGAGTTTGATGGCTTCAGGCCTCTTCAAATTTCATTAATTTCATTCCTAAATCTACTGTTGTCTTATTTTTGGTAAGATTTGTCCATAATTTGTCTTGAATGGAGTTAATACGACACGGTGTTTAGGCAAACCAATCCTTACACACCCTACAAGACTTTGTGTCGTCAAACAATATGCTAAAGTGTTTGGTCAAATTTGGGAAGGTTCACAATTAATCACCAGGGATTGTGTTTTTATTTGCCAATAATTTCAACACTTTTATCCCACAGCGTTCCTTTTTATTTGAGATTGCACTGAGGATGTATTTTCCTGATGAATTTTTATTTCTTCCATTCGTCTCTAGGTGGCGCTTGGCATTTTATTTGGTGGTCTTTCTCTACGGTATATATTATCTCCCACAAGAGGATTGGTTCTGGAACTCGCGTCTCTGCTGGATCAACTTCCCATACCATGTGAGTCTTTGATGCCATCTATCCACTTGAAAGACTTAAAAATGACATCAACTACTGCTCTTGCATTCTTCCACTTTTATAGGCTCAACATTGTTGTTGTTTTGATGTATTGAATGCATTCATTTCAAGTAATTTCTACTTTATCAACTCAATCGTGATGATTTTTCAATTCAAATGTGTGGTCTCGCATTCAGAAATTTGCTAAGCACAGTTAAAGCTTGCTTATAATTATTGGGTTACCTGCCAACAATGTGACTGATGCCATTCTAATTTTTTGATATTTTGAGTACAAATCTGTTTTTGATGCAAGATTTTCTACTTAACAGCTCGGTGAAATCAGTCTCTAGATTCTCTCAATAGTACTGTAGTGCCATGCATCATCATTAGAGTCTGGCTTATTCTTGAAGACATTGAAACGATACCGATCGAAATGTTGAGACATTACACCTACAACTGAATACTGCAGTGCATTATACAGAGCCTCTTCAACTCTTTAACCAGTTGCCGCCAGGAATCTTGATTTTTTCCTGTCCAGCCCGACGGGATCTTTGAGAGTACCGCTGGCACAAAGAAACTTTGACTTGAAAAAGCAAACTGAATAAAGATTCTCTTTCAACCACCTGGGTTTTTGTTTTTTCTGTTGAGAAAATATATGACAAAACCTCGGCCATGAGCTATGGCTGAAGCTTGTTCTTGAACTGGAAACCATGGCTGGAAACATTGTTCACTCTGACTTACTTCCATTGAGCCAAAAATATGATGAATGAACAATGGCGGAAGCCTCTCAATTTCTCAAAATCCTCTTCTTGGAACAAAAGGACAAAGGTCTGAAATTAGGTATTACACAATAATCTGGCATAATGGGCAAAAACCGAAATATTCAGCACCATCTTCCTCTATGTGTGGGTAAAATAAAGCATTGCACAATGAGTGCATACTCTGCGCACGCTCCAAAACAAAATGTCTGATTTTACACAATGGCCTGTTTACATGACCTCCATTTGTTGGCTCAGCCAGTATTTGCATACACGTCATCCTGCTTCTACTGGTTAAGAAATATTGGTATGGTACCCAATTCTGTGAATTTCCACATAATTATATTTTTCTGTTGTTTATTTACAGTCTCTTACGACCCCCCTCTTCAACTACTATCTGATAGAACTGGCCTTCTATATATCCCTGCTGCTCTCTATTTTCACAGACGTTCGAAGAAAGGTTGGCGCAATTTTAACATTTTTGTTCCGTATTTATGATTTGCTCCCATCAGAATATAAAACCTACATTTATCAGTTTGAATTTTGTTTTATTTGATTTAATAACTGCATTAGGGATAAAGAATATTATGTTGGTTTTATCCTTACACAGAAACATTGTTGTGTGATAAAATTTAAACAAAGTTTAAACAGAATAATTCTGATTTTCTAAGATTAATTTTCTCATTGTGATTAAGGAACTAACTACTTCATAGTCAAAAACTTGTCTCGTTTTTGCTTGGATTTATTCAGACTTAGTCTGGGTCTAGCGCATCGAACTCAAGTTTACTACTATAATTACTTTTCATCACCCAGGAGTAAATGGGTACCTGTGAGTGTAGAGATTGTTGATGTAAATGATTAGCAACCTGCGCGCTGATTTAGCTGTCGGTGCTGCATACTCCAAAGGAGTTGAGATGGTTTTAGAAATGTTAAGGTGCTTTGAGAGGCCTTCTTGGCTTGACAAAGTGCATAATAAATACACATTATTATTATTTTTATTATTATGATTCTTCTTCTTTGATTCTCCAGGACTTTGCTGCCAATTTTGTGCACCATATCGCCACAGTGGTGTTGATTGTGTTCTCCTACACATGTAACTTCACTCGTATAGGTGCCCTTGTCATGGTCATCCATGATATCTCCGATATCTTTCTTGAGGTGAGAATAAACAACGGGATCATTTTCTTTATTTATAGGCAATTGATTCTCAACGAGGTAGGGAGTTTGAATCGGTGAAAGACATGCTTTGGTTCAATGGTGCGAATTAGCATTTTCATGGATGAAATAAGTGATTTAGTTCAACCTTTCATTTGATTTTTTTAAAACTTAGTATGTACCAATGAAGATGTGTCTTCTTGACCCTAAATGGGACAATTTTGTTTACTTCTTGTAACTTTTACATTGACTCTAGGTAGTTTCTGGCAGTGAGTAATTGCTATGAACTTTTCCCTTCCCCCATTTATCTCTCGCTCATTTTTCAGGGTGCCAAGATTGCGAACTATTCAGGGTATAGCATATTGGCCCATATCTTCTTTGGCACATTCGGTGCTGTGTTCTTTGTCACCCGGGTTATCATGTTTCCATATTGGTAAGTTTAATGCTGTTTTCCATTTACCAGAAGTATTTTTTCAAATACTTGTTCAGTTCAGTCATTCATATTATCAAATTTGTGGGTAGGGGTTTGCCCCGGTGTTTCTGGTTTATAGCAAGCACCCTTGTTTACAGGTTTCCTCAGGCTTCCAAGCTACAGTGATTTTTAAGTTTGCTGGAAGAGTATGTTTACCCCGGCGTTTCTGATTCATCATAGCAAGCACCCTTATTCACATAGGTTTCCAAGCTGCAGTGATTAAGTTTGCTTTTGAAGTATCCCAGATTTCATCACAAGAAATATATATAATTGTTGTACTTTTTTTTGGTTTCTTTTCCCAACTGTGTGTGTTTTATTTGGTATTTTTTGTCATTGTAAAGCAACAGTTTTTTTAGTCAATGTTCTTTTTGTTAGTTTAAATAATTTGATAAACTTTAAATAAAATGAAATGAAACTAATCTAATAATATTTTGTTACAGGATCATATACAGTGTGTTTATTGAGAGCGATGAGATCATTGGGGCGTATCCCTCCAAGTATTTCTTCTCTTTATTGCTGTGTGTCTTATATCTGCTTCACATCTACTGGTTCAGTTTGTTTGTCAGAATGGTGTATGGTGGACTCAAAGCAAGAAAGGTGGGTACAGTTAGCTTTAGTTGTTCCTTTGAAAAGGTGCTTCCAAACAGACGTTGATTTTTTATGAATTGACTATAAAATATATATCAAGGTAAACTCTGATTTGAAACTTTGCATGGGAACATTGGAATACAGTGATCCCATACAGTCTAGTAAGGTTTGCTTAATGTCATTTAATTTTGGGCGATGCCACAATATCATCGTCAATTGCGATACCTACTTCCATTGGATTATGATATTGGAAGGTTTGTTATTATATCGAAATATTGTCTTATCGCGATGTCAATAAAGTATCCAATGGATATAACAAATCTTGGTGAATTGTCAGGGGTTTGGGCAATTCTTTGTGGGTCAGGTTTATGTATGATTACAGGTACGATTAGAAGTAAAATTTGACCTTTTGTTTTATTATACTCCTTGAAGAAACTTGAGAAAGATGCTCGCAGTGATGTGGCAGAAAGCACCGATATTGGAAGCTCTGAAGAAGCTAATGGCACAAACAATCACTCCAAGACGAATTCATCTAACTCTGTAGCCAATCACCATTAAGAGCAGCTATCGGGAAGGTACTCATTTACATAGTAGGTGTGGCCAACTCTTCATGGACAAATACATCATACTCGGTGTACAATCACCATCAAGAAAAGCTGTCAGAAAGGTACTTATTTGCATAGTGGGTGTGGCCAACTCTGCATGGACGAATACTTCATACTTGGAATCCAATCACCATTTAGAACAGCTATCAGGAAAGCATCATTTACATAAGTTGATGTGGCCATGCAGCCGTTCTTGAGGTAAATTTACATAATGGCTTTGTTGTACTCGTGATTAATTGTACCATAACTTAAAAAATAATTGAGGAAAATATTGTAAGATGAAAACATGTAAAATATTGGGAAGTCAATAGGGGTTCTCCTACCAAAGAAAAGATCATTTTCACAAGTTTTATTTAGATTCGGTAGTCCAGAGGTAGGTCTTATGTTGTAGTTTATTTTATTTTTATGATGGTGCCGAAAACGGTTTTGCCCAGTTTGTTTTTAAACACATTTTTGAAGTGGTTTTTTATTAGTTAACAGGACGATTCTGCCAAAACATTCTGACAAAATTCACATATTATCATGCAAGCCGAACTTAACAAATAATTTTGAATTATTTTATGCAAATTTGAAATACAGTATTTTATTAGTTTAAAATATCTGCCACTGTTCTTTTAGAATTCATCTTCTAGAAAGTACAAGATATAAAGGAATCAGAGTCTTTAAGAAAGGGCATGGTGCCTTGAAGGCTGACTTTATAAATTGGGTAAGCTACTCTGTGGCTTTAGCTTACCATGTTTAGGGCACAAGTCCATCTCTTAAAAAGCAATCTCAGTTTATTTATAGGCCATGTCCGAATTGGTTGCTAAGGCTATGGCTGCGGCTATTGCTAAGGATGTTGCTATGGGCTATGGCTTCAACACAGACATGGTCTTAGGCCGTATCCAAATTGTTGGCTAAGGCTATGGCTGTAGCAGTTGCTAAGGATGTTGTTATGGGCTATGGCTTCAATGCGGACATGGTCTTAGGCTGTATCCAAATTGGTGGCTAAGGCTATGGCTGTGGCTATTGCTAAGGGTGTTGCTATGGATGTGCTATACTTCATTGTATGATGATGCAGCGATCCGGCCGTAGTTGTAGCAATAGCCGCGAATCAGAACCAGGACTTAGTTTCCACAAAGAGGCTGATCAAATAGGCTGGTTTCTTATGAACTGCAATCAGTTACAGTTGATTTTCAAGACAAGGTATAAGACTATTTTTCCTCCGTTGTTTTCCTTCTCCAAGGTTAAGTTTTAGGGTTGTAAACCTTTCCAGTGCCCCAGCTTGCTTGTTTTTGATTGAAAGATTTATTTGGTTCTACACTTCCATCCATTCAGAGTAACATGTTTGGATTTTTGTTGTTGATAAGTTCATACAAGTTACTTTTAGTTTTCACAGGTGTGTGAACATTTTATCGATGTAGTGACAAGGCATTTGAAAAGTTTGTGGAAGTGAAGCATCGATTCAGTTGGAATGAAAGTCCCTTATGATGTACTCTGTATACTACAGGTTATGAAAATGGTGACAATTTTGAACAGCTATAGGTACTTGATGGATCACTACGTCTTCATATCAGATCATGGTGTTACCTGAATTTTAGTAAAAAGCAGGCATCAATCAGTTTTACCACCGAAGAGTTTCGGCCCAAATATTTAAATGTTTATATCTATTTTTGATCTAATTCCGTGTTGTCCAGCATTGTTTCACAGTACATTGTTTTATGTCATAAGTGCAAAAGACTTTTTGTACTTGAAATACAAGTCGGTTTGAAATTTGAGGTTTTACAAAGACTCCGCAGAAAAACGAATTTAATGAATTAAGCATTTTATTCAAACGCCTATCTTAAATTCAGAGAGGCAGTTTAATTTTAAGTAAGTCACATCATTGATGCTGAAATAAATCATTGAATCAACGGATTAGGAATGTAGGGCCTATATCCCGTAATTATATCTCTCTGCAAGAAAGCTTCCATTAAAAATGTCTTTTTTTGAAATTGTTTTCTTTTTACTGCTGTCAGTACTTTGAATTTAAAATTGATGATGATCTTTGGTAATAACTAATTAAACTGTTGGCAAAAGTTTTGAGAGTTGTCCATATTATGACAAAATTCATGATTGCCTCCATTTAAGGGGCTGTGTCTTCATGATTACTGTGGCTGTGCATGGAAAGATGAACTCTCACCCAGATACTGCACGCGCGCGCGATTGTAGTTAAATCACAAAAAGGTGCTGTCTTTGTCAAACTGTGATGTGCCGCCTGCGCATAGTAACTGGGTTATTCCATTTACTGCTATAATCATGACAACATAGCCCCTTTAAAAACAAAATGTTAAGGGAAATTTTCAATCATCATTTTTGTCATTTTCTGTCAACCACCCAGTTTAGATCATATGTGACCAAAACATTTCTGTGGCACCACGTTAAGCATTTGTAAAGGTTAAACACAGTTTGCTGTGAATGTTGAAATGTCACATTCTGTTGGATTGGTCGTCAAGAGCGAACTTGCATTTATTCCACTAAAGGCTTCAAAATATATTATTTTTACCAAAGGTGTTCATTTAAAGTTATATTTCAATTTTATTCTTTCATCTTCTATTGATATTATGTTACTTATACCATTATATTGAAATGTATACTAACTTTAAGTTTAAAATTGATATTAAAGCGGAATTAATATGAATTTGTAAAGCAGAGTTTGCAACTTTGCAACTTGTATTCCGATGAGGAAAACTATTTTTTATTTCGAGAAAGAAACAATATAGGGCGTTATATCGTATTTTGTTACACTCCACAGGTATTCTTTACCTATTTATGATTTTTTCGAAGTTTCTTTCAAATCTTTGTAAAGCTTTTCATACATCAACCTGTCGCATGATATGGTCGCTGAAACACTTTGGAGAACTATTAAAACAATTACCATCGTGTTCTTCAATAGCGCCCTCTTTTGTTGTAGCATAAAAATTAATTGAATGCAGCGACTTTAGGTTATGTGGGAAATTGTAAGTATTTCATGTAAAAACACCTGCTGCTGAATTTATGGTTGTATACCAACGTCATATCTTTAGGATAAATTTTGCCTTTTTTGGTGGTTGAATGGTGGAAGATCATTGGACCATGATAATTATGTGCCTGTGCTATGCACAGTCCAATCAAATAGCGTGTTGAATAACACTGGTGCTTGTTTGTTGGTGTCTGCACTATGTTACAATGGCCTTGATTGGACAAGAATATTTGCAACTTTTTGGAAGTTATTATCGTCTGCTCACACACGGGGTTAAAATGGATCAATGCTGTAAGCTAGTAAAATAGCCTTAACTTTTTGTACAGTTATCCAAGTGTGTAAGAATTGTTTACAAAGTTGCTTCACATTTCTCTGAAGGAAAAGGTATGTACTATAATTCTTGTTGATTTTTAAGAGAATTTTGTGATGTGTTGGCAGTGAAGGTAACTCAAACAATGTGTTGAGTTACAAGCTTTAAAATTACTCGTGGATTTTTCTAGCTCAACTAATGTGGCGCGGATTTCGAACAATAACCAGGTGTCAAAATCAGTACCATAGTACTTAGAGTATTATTTAGACAAACACTGTCTGTTTGTGAAACTTGTTGAAACTAGTAATGGTTTAACCATCCTGACTCTGAATCAGGAAGGCCCCCAAATTTATCGGTATTTTTTAAAAATATTGGGTTTTCTCATCCCATGCATGATCATTGACATAAAGAATAGGCCTTATGCGTCTGACGTCACTGTAAGCATTTATTATGGGAAAGGACAACCTTGCGCTGAAGTCAAAATGGCTACAACGCATGTTGAATGCTGCATTTGACCTCAAAGAAGGTGGCGAACGATCTATAAATTGGTTAGCATCCTTGCTGCCAATCTTTTGTTCTGAGGTAGAGTATTTCTGTTTGATATTTGAACTGTGTTGGCACAGATATCAATAAAAATAGTTTGAAGTAGTGAAGTGTGAAACTCTACGATATTGTTTTGACAAGGACATGTAAATGATGTATAGACCTTATGCATTCGCCACCATCTTTGAGGTCAACTGCAGCATCAAAGGTGCGTTGAAAACTGTTTTGACTTTAACTCGAGGGTGTCCTTTCCTGTAATAAATGCTAATAGTGACGTCAAAAGCATAAGGTCTATTTACTTTGGAATATTGCCACATGATGAGATTTAATATTTGGTACTCAAATCAAAGTAAGGAAGTGACCAGACAAAATAGTTAAAGGCTGTTGTGCTTATCAGCTGGTAGGCCAACACTCATGTAACACAGACTCGGCAGTGTGAACCGCCAACTAATGCATTGTCTTACACCAAACTTTCCTAAGTGATTACAAAAATCAACACCATGACTCTGATGGTGGTGGTATCTGATCCCATGTAAAGCACAGTTGGTTTAGTGCAGATGTCGGTCTAACATAATCAGTTAAAAGCACACAGTTGGGTTTCAAATGGGTTTACGAGTGGTGAGGATTATTTTGTAGAGTCATACATCACTGTACATGAGAGTAATCTGATTAAAAATGAAAACTAATTTAAGAGATTTGGGTTTCATGTAGTCCAAACTTTTGAGAGTGATGCCATTTAAACAGTCGCATCGAAATCCTTTTAGGAGTTATGAAATTGTCAATTTCTAAGTGTTTATCCTCAATGTTGTATAAAATGTGAGTGTTGTGTTAGTTTTAATCAGTCTCCTGAAATTTCTGTTTTTGTTAACTATCCTGCCTTGATATTTTCAATGTTTTGTGCTAAAACACTCTGCTGTTAATGATTATTTTGTTATGGTCATTTTTTGAATGTTTTTGACATGTTAATTCAAATTGATGCTGCTACAATCATATGAAAACCATATTAATTTGGCATTGTTGGACCTTAGTTCAATGAAAGAAGGTCTGGAAATTGGTCTGGCCCCACACAAGTAATTAAATTTCAAGTGCAACAGTGTATCGATCAAACAGTTCTTTTGAACTGCGGAAATCTGCGCTTACTGGCTCCATTCTCTGCTTACAGGGTTAGTTCTGAATTTCTGTGTAAGCAAAGAGTGCTTTGAAATGTAGCACCCAAAATTGCTTGCTAATGTGAAATACGCTTACGCTAAATGCATGGTAAGCATATCCATGAAACTGGGCGGAGATTCGCATATTTAGCTCTGAATAATTTTGAATAGAAATCGCATATTGCCTGGCCTATGACTTGCATATTATGCAAGCTTGTAATACCAGTAATGGTCTTACAGTAGCATGGTGCCTATACAGTAATTCACCACATGTTGTACACAAAACCTGTGAAAACATATGACAGTCAGGAGACAAGACAAAAATATAAGTTTCACTCTTGCATTATAACCATGTATGTTAATTTGTAAAATATTTTGTACTGTTGCCATTGGTTAATACATGTATGTTATCCGACTTGTTAGCAAACTGTAATAAATTGTTCATTGTAGAGTGACAAATTCTTCACACCTTGAGTCCTTAAAACTGTTATGAAGACATGGGTGAAGGAAGAACCATGGGTCCAGAATATCTCAACACTTCAACGAGGGGTCTTACTCCTGTAACTGGCTGGGTCACTAATGTTGATACATCAGTGATTCTACTAAAAAGGGAAACAATAGTCCCACTACACCATTCTCAGTGGCTGAGACTGTTTCTAGATATATTATTATTTTTATAGCCAGCCAGTGTTGACCTGGTTATTCAGTGTGTGTGACGTGTGTGTGTGTGTGTGTGTGTGTGTGTGTGTGAGGTGGGGGGTTAGGGGTGGGGGGCCGGGTGCAATCATGCATTGTCTGAGCGATAACTCAAGGACTTGGCCTATCAACTCTAAACTTCGTGTGTAAATTGGTCTGGGGATCCATCAAGAACCTATTGTTTTTGGACCCTATGTCAAATGTCAAGATAATTATGGCTAAAACATAAGAAATGTTGTCTGAGCGATAACTCAAAAAGGATTTGGCGTATCAACTTCAAACTTAGGTGTGGATTGGTCTTGCGGGATCTTCCAGAAGGTTATTGTTTTTGGACCCCTAGGTCAATTGTCCAGGTCATTATGGTTAAAACAAAAGAGTTGTTGTCCAAGCAATAACTTGGGAAAGACTTGGCATATCAACTCCAAACTTGTTGTGTGCATTGGTGGTCTTTGGATTCAACAGGAGCCTACTGTTTTTGGACCCCATAGGTCAATTGTCAAGGTCATTATAATTAAAACAAAAGAAAGGTCTGAGTAATAACTCGAGAAGGACTTGGCATATCAAATCCAAACAAGAATCCTATTGTCAAATGTCAAGGTCCATTATGGCTAAAATAAAAGAAATGGTATCCGAGCGAGACGGTGTATGAACTCCAAACTTGGTATGTGACTCGGTCCCCAAGAAGCCCATTGAAAAGCCTTGGACCCCTTATGGGGTTGTCATAACAGGCCATAATATGGCACCTTTCAATCATGAATCACTAATAAATACAATAGCTGTATGAACATTTACATCTATTAATCTCAAAGAATGAGATAAATCTTAACTTGGCATTTTATTTTGTCAACAGACCCTTCGAGTTTTATTATGATTGGAATTTTGGAAAGGGTTTATAGATTAAGCGGTTTGGTTTGGCAATAAGCAAAATAAGTGACCTTGGAAAGAAACGGGTTGTAAGTGTGTCAAAAGAGGGCGCTGTAAACAGACAATGTGGGTGCACCACACTAAAATAATAGGCTCCCATAGTAACAAATGCTAAAAGCTAAATATTCAAAAATACTCAAAAAATACTTGAAAGTCTCTCAGCCTATAGAAAACAAATTGAATATTCTTTTTCTGACAACTGAACTTCATTTTTCTTTTCAACTTTTAGCAGGTTTAACCCTTAAGAGTTTTTGCTAGATTGATCCAAAATAAAAACACCCCTGAACGAGTAAATTGGCCAGACTTCATCTTAGAAAAATGACCCTTCACTGTTAAGCAGAATGTGGTAATTTACAGAGGGCCAGTCTACCCAAAATGAAAGTCAACAACCTCAGGGGCACAATGTAGGACCACTTTTCAACAATCCATAAAAGCAAGGACCTTCAAATTTTTTGTTTACAGAAAAAGTTGTGGGTTTACATTTTATTAATGAGGCTCGGTGCATGGATTTCTCTCTATTTAGTGTAGTGCACCCATGTCACTGACTGCCAAGTACACGTTTGATGGTCTCCCGCTTCACTGTGCTTACAATACCATGGAGGTAGAGATAGCCCAAGGCCATTGACATAATTATTCTCAAATATTTCAACAGTTGCTTTTCTCATCAGATTCACAATCTACTTCCGGGGATTGAACTCAAAATCCCCACACTTATCAATCCAATGCGACCTTTCCTGTTCATCTTTGATCAACGAGAAATCTGTTTGCTAAAATATAAGGTTACGGTCTTTTCCACCCGGATCTTGGTCGGTTCAAGTTCAAGGTAGAGGAATGTTGGTTATTGGCGGAGATGCGTCACATGACTTTATCCGAATAAAAACCTTGTAAGTAGCGTCGGGGATGGGGTGGGCTTAAGTAGCGGTAGTGAGTGGGGGGTGGGGGCGACGGTTTGTCATCCCTTTATTGTGATATTTCCGCCTTTAGGTTTCCCTTTCATTTGAATCTAACTCGCTATACCTCTTTGCTGTTCTGGTTGGTTATAATAATTATTGACCGAATATTGGTCACTTTTTGTCACTTTCAGATCGATTGTCAATTTCAGATCGATTGTCAAGTTTCAGGGTAACTCGGTGTTAAAAATGAATAAGTCCACTTTCGATTTCTGTCGAAAAATTAATTATTTCTCCCATTGTTCATAAAGACAATAAGATTGAGAGTGAAATATATATCCTGAATCCCACTGTTTCCTAATTCTTTTTAAGGACATACTTTGGTGTTAGTTTCGACCAAGGGGGTTAGTTACCGACTCGTGTTTGATCTTTAGTCTTTCTGGCCGTCATTGAAGGCGGAAATCTTTTAGAAAGTGTGTTGATAAAATAGTCAGCATGTCTTTGAAAATGAAAGGAATAAAAGTGGCAGTCACACGAGCCAATTTTTTCACAGAAAATTGTTGTAGGCAACCACTGTGCGCTGCATGCTAAAGGAACACTTCGAAAAGCACAAAGGGAATATTTTTTCGTTTAGAGTGTTTCCTTTTCACAAGAAAAATATGTGTAAAGTTAAACATAAATTTATTTCTACTTGGAGAATGGATATTAAAGCTAAAAATGATTGACTGTAAATTGTCTCGTGTGACATGATCCAAAAGAAAAGCCCCAACTTGTGATAAATCACTGAACTAACCTGGTGTGTTGTAAAAATGCTGCCCTCTTGCTGCAAGATTTGGGTTTAATTTGTACAGAAAGTGTGTATGGTGTGAAATTTTAATCAGTGAGCGACCTTTCCGACTGAAGTTAATGTTATTTTTGATAATTTCCAATACTGTATTTTGTATACAAGTAACTTTGGGTTTTCAACAATTCTTTGCCCAAATCACTCTTACCGGTAATCTTTGTGTATACTATACATGTATTTTCCTGTATGCGCTTAAGAATATAAAGTATACTTATCTCTATTAGTTACAAAGAAAGTACCAGACTACTTTCTCACTCAGCCTAGGTTTGGATACTTGTATTTAAATGAAAGGGAGCAACATGTCATCGGTTTGAAATTGTCAATAGAATCATAGAGGGAATGATTTTTTATAATATGATAGTGAGGCTCGTGTATGTTATTATTCTGCCTGGTTTATTAAAAATATAAACAAGATTGGCAGCCACGAACGTGGTTGAAATAACTATAGGTTAAATAATAAGCTTGTTTTATTTTTTTCATAATTATACAAAATGCGTTATATACACAAAGTAAAACGTGTATGGCCTAACAAAGTATTTAAAATAATGTTTTTTAAAATTACCATAGAAAATAACTTCAGGAAAAAGAAGTGAAAAAAACGACACTTATTTTGAAGTGTTTTGTGAGAGATTAACACATAGTAAAACAAATTAGTTCACACGGATACCAACGGTCGAAATTTTAAGGGGAAAAAACACCGGAAGGAAGCTAACAACATGAGTAAGTTTGCGGTAATGTACAGCCGTTGTTGTGATGGTATCCTTCGATCGTGAATCATCAGAAGGGACGATGCGTCGAGCAGAAACACCGCGCACGTTTACAATTTCAAACACGTACACCGTCCATAAAGTTCAATTTGATGAAAATAGCAGTTTTTTAGAGGACGAATAAAATATGTCGTCTGATTTTGATCTTTTGTATCTGGATGAACTATTAGAATAATGTCTTTTTGGTGTAAATGTTTGACGGGACAATACGCCCACATGCATCCTGAATTTTTACGTAAATTGTATCCGGGGATACCAAGAATAATGAGGCGCAAAACTACCCCGTTTTCGGTGAGAACAAAGGTTTAACTTTTTTTTAAACATAGAAATCACGTGGTATACAAATGATAAATGAGAAACGGCCTTTTAAATTAGACAAATTGCCGGACAGCACCCCCGTTTTAGCTACCTCTTATTTAAAATGAGAGCGCTTCCCGTCGTCAACGGATATTGTTGGAACGTGGACAAAAACTGTACCACTCAAATACGGATATGGATGTGAACAAGGAATAAAATATTAAAGAATAATATATTACTTGTAACCTTGCCAAAGTGCAAATGTTTTTCTAACTATTAAAAGGAAATAAAAAATCTAAACCACATAGCCAAGTTACTTCTCATATTATACACAGTATTTTTCATTAATGTGAAATCCATTGCCAATAAATTATAGATGGAGATACAGAAGTTACTCAAAAAATGTAAGAGCATACAATGTAAAGAGACTTAATAAACAAACAAATTAACCCGTTAAAAGAAAGACATAAGCATTTCTGAATAAATATGTATAATGATAACTATGTATAACAAAACTAGGATCGAAACGAAACATTCATATACTAGATCTAGTTTACCATGACTGGGACGGACGTATCTATTTCCATACTGTGGTTTGGGCATTGGCCTGTGACAGGTCTTTAAAACAAATTTTCCATTTTTCTGTGTATTTTAAAATGTGTTATGCGCTCTTGGTTATTTTATGTAAAGAGCGCAATATCGATCATTGCTATCAATTTGGACTGATTCCCTAAACACAGCTATGTAAACTCCTATAGTATCGTCATATTCAAGCAGCACCAGACTATTAATTTATCAACCAGCCTCAAAAATGCAACAAAAAGATCTCGCTTGAGAGTACAGTTTTCCCCCCGTTTCATAGTTTAGAACAGCAAACTGTCACGTTTTTAAGGGCATCAGAAGGCTCTTCTATCTGCGAGAATTTGCACCGCAACATGAGACGCAGAACCTTCTTAAACTGCGGATGCTTCGCTGCGTATATAATTGGGTTGACGCAGCTGTTGCAGAGGAATATCACACCGCCAAACAGAAGGAAACGGTCGTTGTTCGGAATGAAGAGGGCCACGCAGTATGGGGTTATGCATATGAAGAAAGCACAAACTGCAACAAAGAGATTTTTAGTGATCTCCAGTTGCTGTCGACTGATCCGATCCCTGCGGCCGGCACGTAAGACGGCATTGCTGTCTGATGTCTGGAAGCTAGGGTTCACCCCGGAACTGGAAGAGCCAGGGTTAGTGGCGTAGGCATCGTTACCGATCTGCTTCTTGAAATGGCGACGGACGTGGATGAAGATCATGATGTAGCTGGTGATGATGATGATGAATGGGATGGGGTAGGAGGTGAAGGTTTGAATCCTTTCAAACGTCTTGGCCTTTGGGTGGGTGTCCAGGTCGCTACATGAATGATGCTGCTTGTCGTAGCCAAAGCCACCAATGCCAAAAAGTGGAGGGACTGTCATGATGGCAATGGCGACAATCCAAATGACCACGACATTGATAACGAGGTTGCGTTTGATGTACAAAGCGCGGTACCATTTCATTGGACTCTTGATGAGGATCAACCTGTTCAGAGCGATTGATGCGAGGTTGAAGAGACTCGCGCTGGAACTTGTGTACAGGAGCAAGCCTGCGATGTAACACGGGGCTTCTGTCGACCCCGGCCAGCTATTACCGGGGCTGAGCAACGCAACGGCGCTCATTGGCATCGCCAGCCCCGCCAAAAGGTCTGCAGAGCTAAGGCTGACCACGAAGACGTTAGTTGATGTCCGGAGTTTCTTACTGAAGATAACAGCAGAGATGACCATACTGTTACCGATAATGTTTATGACCGCGATCAGGAGGAAGAAAAAGCCCGCAACGACTCTTTGAGGGTAGCTGTGAAGAGACGGGCTGACCGTTGTAGTAATTGTTGTGTTTTCCATCCATGAAACTGTCGTGGAATTTAACATTGTCTCGTTGGTATCCATTTGAGGGTGGTGTCCTTGTTCTTAGATGAGAGAAAACTATTAGAAATCTGGAGGAAAAATATCAAGGACGAAATGTTTAAGCTATAAAGATATGGTAGTTGAAGGCCTAATCACTTGTCTTTCGACTACTTGATGTTTCAATTCAGCGGTTTAATTTAACAAACAAAAAATCTCCCGGTACGCGCGGTCGTCTTATATGGTATCACGAAAATCATAAAAGCAAAGGTGAATCTGTGGGTATTGTTGATAAATAAGGGAGCGGCGTGTGTGATTCCGTAACCAACGTTGCACCATGCCAGAGTTTTAGCTGGACACGCTCTGAACCAAGGTTGACATCGCAACCTCGTTCGAGTCGCCCGCAAACTCCCTGGATGCCCACCAGAGCCCGGAGTAGCTCGGAAACAGTTAACGATAAGTCAAATGCGCTCTTTCTAAATGCAAAACAGGTCGAAAATTATGAATGATATAAATTAAAAGTACCAACCTTTACTTTCCATACAATACCGCTTAAGTTGTGCCAACTTTGTAACCTTGGAACTGAATGTTTAAACACACACGGACGCCGGAATGAACAGAATAAATCCAAACAAGCTCTCTGCGACAATCGGGATGGCATGAATTTGTTGGTCCAGCTAATTTATGAAGCCAGTCGCGTGTGGGCGGCCTTTTATAATATCACACATTGGTATAGTCATCACTATAACAGGTTCCCGGAAGTCGGTGTCTGGTTATACCATTCAGTACGGTATTTACCCTGTAAATACTAAAAGAAGGTATATGTTGTAATGCTATGTACTTTGGAAAAAAAATGTGTAGCCAATAGCTATGCCTCCGGGATGGTTTGAAAGGTCCCAATATTATGGGAAAGAGATTAAAGACTACCACAAATTTATTAGCTTTTATTGTTTCAATTTAATATTAAGCAAACAATATTCAGTGTCTGTGTGTCCATCTTGTGTACAAATATGAAGCAACAGCAACAGCAACAGCAACAGCAACAGCAACAGCAACAACAGCAATACCAACAGCAACAACAGCAATAGCAACAGCAACAACAACAACAACAATAATAATAATGATAGTAGAAATTAATGGTGTTTGGGGGAGTCCACATTTTTAAAACTTTTTTGTTAATCATTTAACAGGTGTGTACCGTGGGGTGACATGTATAACGGGTGAGGTAGCAGAAACTTTGTATTTAACACATTAAACAAATAAATCAGTCGGTTTAAATGTAACATTTTATATTTATTTCCTCATAACACACTCTTGCACAAAAAGTATAATTCTGGTAAATAGTTTGAAACTTCATTCAGAATTTATATTCGTCCTTAATGTAATATCAGCTGACTGAAAATAACAAAGTTATTGCTTGAAACTGAAAGTGTCCCGGACAGTTTTAACTGGTTGAGAAGTCATCGCATGGGCTGTGTAAACAGCCGATGTGAGACGTTCAGACAGTGGCAGCAGACCTGCTGTAATTCTCCCTCATTTACGTTGTTCTGAAGGGTGCATCCGACTAAACAGGGAGCAGGGCGTCGGCCTCATGATCATAGGCCCTTAAAATTGTCTATACTAGACAGATTTGAGAACCAAATAAAAGGTGTACGTGTAAAAATTGTGCACTACATGTGACCTGTTGACTTCCACCTTGAATTATTTTGGATGACGCCTATTTGCTGAGAGGTTTAGGAACATTTTTTAACATTGATGAACGTTTGGAAATTTACACAAGTAAATAGATATTTTTCTATTTACTGTAAAAAGCTGTACTTTTGTGACAGTTTTTACATTACACAAGATTGGTAGCCACAAAAGTGACTGAAATAACCTGTTCACAATAAAAAGCTTTGCGTACCTATACAAAAAACCCAAACAACAACAGCAGCAGCAACAACAACAACGAAACAAGCGAAAAAAAACCCAAATATTTAAAATTAAAACAGAAAGTAACACTTACAGAAAACAACAGATTTAGAGGTGTTCGAGAGAGATAAACACGGAGTGAAAAAAGATCACACGGATACCAAAGGTCAAACATTTTTAAGGCGAAAAACACCGGAAGGAAGCTAACAATGAGTAACTTTGCGGTAATGTACACCTGTCGGCGGTGTGGTGGTATCCATCGTTCGTGAATCACGGGAAGGAACAACGCGTCACGCAGAAACCCCGCGCACGTTTACAAATTATAAAAACGTACACCGATAGCATAACGTTCAGTTTGATGAAAATAGCATTTAGTTTTATTTTTTTAAAGGACCAAAATAATATGTCGTCTGATTTTGATGTATCTGAATGAACTACTTATTGGAGTATGTATTTTTTGGTCTATTTTGACAATACGCTCATGCATCCTGATTTTTTACGTAAACTTTATCCGGGGTTACCAATGATCATGTGGGGCAAACCTGCCCCGTTTTCAGTAAGAACAAAGGGTCAACTTTGTTTTTTATATAATATAAATCACCTGGTGTACAAATGAGAAATGAGAGACACGGCCTTAAAAAAAACTATTAGCAAATTGCCGGACAACACCCCCATTTTAGCTACCCGTCTTGTTTAATAATAATAATAACTAGATTTATAAAGCGCCAAATTACCTAAGGATGCAAGGCGCTGGACTGTAATAAAACACAAGAGGAGGACAACCGTACAGTTTGGGGAAAAGTTTTTTTTTGAGACCTTGCTTGAAAGAGAGGAGAGAATCTGAGTTTCTGATTGGGACAGGCAGAGCATCAGCGGGAGGCAGCAATTGACAATGCTCTGACACCGGACTTTTTACGGGACTTGTTGACCACAAGGGAAACAACATCATACCTGCGAAGGGAGTAGGAACACTCATAGATTGTAAGGAGAGAGGATAGATAGTCAGGAGCTCTGTGGTTTAATGAATTGTATGGACGAGTGTGCGGAATTCAATGCGTTGGGCGATTGGGAGCCAGTGCGGTTGTCTGAGAAGAGGTGAGGTATAATGAGGGCGCTTCCAGTCGTCAACGGATATTGCTGGAAGATGGACAAAAGCTGTACCCCTCAAATACGGATATGATTGTTAACAAGGAATCAAATAGTCAAGAATAATATAGTACTTGTAAACTTGCCAACTTCAAATGTTGTACTAATTGTTAAAAGAAAATAAACAATCTAAACCTCACAGCCAAGTTACTTCTCATACACAGTATGTTTCATTAAATTGAAATCCATTGCCGATAAATTATAGATGGAGAGACGGAAGCTGTGACTCACAATGTAAAAGCATACAACGTAAAGGGACTTAATAAACAAATCAATGAACCCGTTAATAGAAAGACACAAGTATTTCTGAATAAATATGTATAATGATAACTCTGTAAAACAAAACTAGGATCTGAAACGAAACATTCATACTGTCATTTCTGTTGTTTAGATCTGGGTTACTATACTCCACGACTGGGACTGACATATATATATCCCTATACTGTGGTTTTGGGCATTAGCCTTGTAAACAAATTGTTTTCCATTCTGTGTATTTTAAAATGTGTTATGCCCTCTTGGTCATTTTATGTAAAGGCGCAGTATCAATCATTGTTATCATTGTGGACTGATTCCCAAACACAGCTATAACTTGTCATATTCAAGCGACTCCAGCCTATTAATTTGTCAACCAGCCCCAGTTTGGTTTAGGTAACAGAGCAACAAAAATATCTCGCTTGATGGTATAGTTTTTTTTTTCGTTTCATATTTTGCCACAGCAAGCTGTCCACTTTTTTAGGGCACCCGACGGCTCTTCTATCTGCGAGTATTTGCACCGCAACATGAGACGCAGAACCTTCTTAAACTGCGGATGCTTTGCTGCGTATATAATGGGGTTGACGCAGCTGTTGCAGAGGAATATCACACCGCCAAAAAGAAGGAAACGGTCGTTGTTCGGCAAGAAGAGGGCCACGCTGTATGGGGATATGCATATGAAGAAAGCACAAACTGCAATGAAGAGATTTTTGGTGATCTCCAGTTGCTTTCGGCTGATCCGTTCCCGACGGCCAGCATTGCTGTCTGATGTCTGGAAGCTAGAAATCACCCCGGACCTGGGACAGCCAGAGTTAGTGACGCTGTCTTCGTTACTCATCTGCTTCTTGAAATGGCGACGGACGTGGATGAAGATCATGATGTAGCTGGTGATGATGATGATGAATGGGATGGGGTAGGAGGTGAAGGTTTGAATCCTTTTAAATGTCTTGGCCTTCGGGTGGGTGTCCAGGTCGGTACATGTGTGCTGCTGCATGTCGTAGCCAAAGCCACCAATGCCAAAAAGTGGAGGGACTGTCATGATGGCAATGGCGACAATCCAAATGACCACGACATTGATAACGAGGTTGCGTTTGATGTACAAAGCGCGGTACCATTTCATTGGACTCTTGATGAGGATCAACCTGTTCAGAGCGATTGATGCGAGGTTGAAGAGACTCGCGCTCGAACTTGTGTACAGGAGCAAGCCTGCGATGTAACACGGGGCTTCTGTCGACCCCGGCCAGCTATTACCGGGGCTGAGCAACGCAACGGCGCTCATTGGCATCGCCAGCCCCGCCAAAAGGTCTGCAGAGCTAAGGCTGACCACGAAGACGTTAGTTGATGTCCAGAGTTTCTTACTGAAGATAACAGCAGAGATGACCATACTGTTACCGATAATGTTTATGACCGCGATCAGGAGGAAAAAACATCCCATGACGACTCTTACGGGATAGCTGTGAAGAGGCGGGACCGTCAATGTAACCATTGTTGTGTTGGTTTGGGCCATCCATGAAACTGTCGTGGAATTTGACATTGTCTCGTTGGTATCCATTTTAGTGTTTGGTGTCCTTGTTCTTAGATGAAAAACCCATTAGAAATCTGTGAAAAAATGACAAGGAAATAATGTGGAAAATATAGAAAATTATAATTGTGTTGTGCCATATATCTTCACACTTGTAATTACTTGTCTTTCGAACACGAAAGGTTTCAATTCAGCGGTTCAGTTAAAAAGAAGATAATATCCCGGGACGGTCATTTCTAAAATAAATTACATTTTAGTTTTTATAATTTTTATATAATGGAGATGAATATATGGGTTTTATTCAATAAGGGAACGGCATGCGTGGTATTTCTTATTACCAAGGCTGGGACGTGCCATAGTCAGTATTTTAGCTGTGGAACGCTCTTATAGCACACATCAACTCCAGGAAGGTTTAGAATTTGAACTTCACCTGAGTCACCTGAAAGTTCCAGTGTTGCCCAATTAAACAATTAAACAGTCAATCAAGGAAATGATTAAGCTGATTTCTCTCTCCCCAGAAGTAAAACAAGCCTGAAATTCCGACGGAATTAATTAACATACTTGCCTTTATTTTGTAGTCAACACCACTCAACTTGTATACCAACTTTGTAGCCTTGAAGTTGAATGTTTTTGAACAGGAATGCCGGAATGAACAACAATGATTAAAAACATTTCCTCATAACTCAAGTAATGAAGTAAGTCATGCGTATACATGTACACTGCTATGTGGCTATGTATTGCGTATTCATAAAGTCATGATCACTGCCAAGTTGATACCATTCAGCATCACCCCCTCCCCCGGTTTCTCTCTAAAAAAACATGAATAAAAGAAGGCACGTTGCAGTGCTTCGTTGGGGGTAACAAAGGATGTTTACAAACTAAGCCTCTACCACAGTCCGAAAGGTCTTAAGGTTTTGGAAGGAATTTGAGATTAACAACAAAACGTTAGCAGTTTGTATTATTCGATTTTAAAAGGAAATAACACAATCCAAATATGATCTTGTGCACTTGAACACAACTTGTTTTCCCAGGGCCTGTGTTTATTTTAGGCCTTAATTGTAAGTACTGGTGGTTCTGGGAGATTTTTGTTAAAAACTGAACGTTTAAAAATTGCATGTTTAGATAGTGGCGTGCCAGGTACTTATGATGGACGGGTAAGGAAACGGACAGTTTGTAAAGACACATTGAACAAATAACTCAGGGGGTGTAAAGATAACATTTCAGATAATTTATTTCCTCACACCTCAGTCTGTAAAGAGTTTAAAATTCAGATAAATAGTTTTAAACTTCATTTAGAAATCAATTTAAAAAATACCTTGAATTAAGTTCATCCTTTAGGTAACAGCTGACTAAAAATAAAATAGTTATTGCTTGAAACTAAAAATGTCATATCTAATTGGTTGAAAAGTCATCACATGGGCTGTGCCAACAGCCAATAGGAGACGTTGAGACACTAGGTGGCAGCAGACAAACTGTGTAATTCTCCCTTGTTTCCATTTCTGAGTATGCACACATTCCTGAGGACATGGGATTTTACCTGGTATGTCTGCTGCCACCTAGCGTTTCCCAAAGTCTCCAATTGGACCTAGTCATCACCTGGGCTCAATTTCATACAGCTGTAGTTTGCTAAGCAAAAGTAAGCAAGGTGCTAGTCACAAGTAATGTACACTGCATACAATTTTGATTGGTAACCTGTTGTTGCTGTGCTAAGCAGCTTTATGTGCTTAACATTTATATAAAAATGGGCACTGAAAGTTAACTTAGTTTTTGAAATCCAAAACATAGATGAAGATGGTTGTTTACTGGTTGAAACTTTCCCCTTTCTCTCTGCAAAGTTTCTGAAGGTGGTACTTCACGCCAACAATACTTATCTATTATTTTTAAAAACTAGTGTGATAGTTTTACTGTATTGCACGAAAAGTTTGTATGCACACAATTATGTTACACTGCCGAGCATAGATGTTCTATAAGATTGGCTCTGTGTTATTCCAGTTAACCATAGCATCTGGCCACCTGCATGCAAACAAAACAAAACAAAAATAGGCAAGATTCATTTGTCAATGATAGGAGAGAATGTCTGGGTGGGTGGAGGTGGGTTGAAATCTGGGCTGGAGGGATACGAGCACAAACAATGCCTATTAAGCTTGAATATTCTAGAAAGTCCAAGAAGAAAAACATTCAAATTTCTGTTTTTGTATAATTTTGGGGATAATGTTGAAACACTGCTGGAAAATTGTCTTCTGCACTGCAAAGTTGTTCCTTTTGTATGTTGAGCAGTTGCTTCCCTAGTTGCCTGTCAAAATTGCCCAGTGTGACAAGCCCATATTTTCTGGGAGATAACTATTTGGTTTATGAACACAAAAGGAAAACAAAAATTGAAGATATTTTTACTTTGTTCTGATGCAGTGCTCAAGTGGAGGTACAAGGTCATCGTCATGGTGATCTGGGCAATTCTGGGTTGTGTCTAAAAAGGAAAACAAAATAGCAGCTTAATTGTAAATTTGTTAAATTGCTGTACAAGAGCACTGACTAACTCGGTGACAGTAGATTGACTTAGCAGGAAGAGTTCTTATCAAAACAAAATCTCCTCAAACGGTGTTCTTGCAACCTGAAACTATACCGATATTCCACCGTGTGGCATCAGATATTCTTATACTGAAAAAACTCCCCCCCCCCTTCCTCCAACTCTCAAAAGATTCTCAACTTACCGATACTGAGCTTAATTTCATCCTGCTGTCTGGATAATCCATCATAGTAATACAAATCAAAACGACGTTCCACTTTCCAGTCACTGAGTAACTCTTTCTTCAAGCAGAAAAGAACGCTAAAATGACTCTCGCTGCAGACGACCCAGATCGGATAACGGGGCGTCTTATAATTACTCCCAACCTGTATTGGAATCAAAAGAGAAAATAAATTCATGGAGCAGCATCAGAGATTTCCCTTGAAAATAGAACTCAGAATATCTGCTGAACGATCCATCTATCAGAAGTAAAAAGTTCAAAATGAAGTCGTGGAACAGTGCACCCTTTCTTCCTTGGAGATGGGGTAGGGTGGGGTTAGGTGTTGGGTGGGGCTCATAATACCTACTGATGTAAATCAAGTAAGCTCTACTCGAGACACAACTCTTCTTTGACTTAAGAATTGTGACCAAAGGTTATTTCAGTGTTTGGACTTCTTTCGGTTATCCAGCTTCAACCGGCTATCAGATATCCGATACATGTAACTGTATTACATCCTCACCTTGACTGACCCGTAATGTTCAAACAACGACAGAAGACCAATATCGCTTCGACTGTTCAGACCTCTCAGTATCATCTTATCCTCAGTCCCAGAGTCTAACTCCATCACATCATTGAAGACATTGGAGACTGCTCTGCCCGTGAGAAGGAGGTTGACCATGTCCTTTAAAAAAAATCACCATTTTAATTTTTCTAATCAGCACGAAAAATTGCTTTCCAAGCAACAAACTCCATTGCTTTATTTGTGAATTGAATACTATGCTTTTTGTGAAATATTACTATTACCATGGAAACCATAGATACTACAGTAACAATGTCATACCTGTGTACAGTAACCATGTGCTCCCATCAGCTTGTTGGTCGGCTCATCCATGTCGCTGATGACCCTTTGGAGACAATGTCAAAATGATCAAAATCAAAATTACTTCATCAAGAAATGTCCAATCAGCTTCATACTAAGTGATGTTTGAAGCTTCTCCATTGTCCTGAAGACAAGCAGAGTACACTGTTTAAAAACTCAATACCTTGCCAAGGGCACAAAAGAGATTTACACATGGTTGTACCCACAAGTTTTCCTAGCTTCATACTGGTATCGAGGATATAAATCCAATAGGAGCAAGACTAATTTTTGTCCTTAGTTTGGTTATAGTCACACCACAACAGACTCCCTGCATGGGCTTGCAATCATTGAGGACAAACAATGGAAACATGTATGCGCCACACACAACTCTCAGCCAACGAAAGGTCTGCTTTTGACCTCAGTGAGGGCGCTGTTTGAGCTAGTGACATCATGTGCAAGGGGTCTGTAGACTGTGCAAGACTTGTGCCTCTTCAAATGTTGAAAGCAATATACCTAGGATCACAAGTCTCTGGAAATGTTTGAATGAGCACTAGACTTGCACTACGTACAGATGTAACTTACTTCTCTATGGTCCTTGAAAGTATTGTAGAGTATAGAGCTAGCATACAGCCACTGCATGTGTTGGACTCGTAAACACCGATGTGTGCTGAAACAAACTCCAACAGTTCTTCTCTCTTCTCGAAGTGATTTAGAATCAGCTGAGGAAATTAAACATGTATTATCACAAGACTTTATAGTATGCAGTTTTGAAAACTTGTTTAAAGGGACTTAACAATTATAAACTGAAAAAAACAAAAACAATTTTTATATTTAACCTCTATTGTAGTTTTACAACAGTTTATAAATAATAATTAATTATAGTATAAAATAATCTCTTCAAAAAGGCATACTTTTTCTGTGATTCCATCATTTTTGTATCTCCCTGAAGAAGTGAATTGTGATCTTGACGACAGTCTGAAAGGTGAAAGGTCAAATAAATTTTACTTAGAATCTTAATAACTAACTTGTTTATAACAAACAAAATTAAGTATCATTGGCAAGAACTGAAACCACAAACTTGTTTTCTACAAGCCAGAAGGTCTCACAAAATAACCCCTATAAATAAAATTAATTCTTGTCCAAGTCTGAAACTTACGTAACAATGATGCCATGTTTTTTCTCTCCTGCTCTCCACACAATGTCACAAAGGGCCAAAGCTAAACACTGACTTCTATCTCGACTTGTTGGCTGTAAACTTGCCACAGTGGAGATCTTGTTTTCTCCAAAGAGTAAATGTTGTAAGATGCAGGCTTGGATGGATGCCAATACACCACATGGTCCTCCCTAAGATAATAAATAAGATTCGCAGATTGATGAACTAGTTCTAACACATGATGTCTTGACATTTGTTTACCATTTTACTTGTAGACAAAATGTTGGTTAACTATCTTTATTTACAGAAGATGTAACTTTGTTGTTTTTAAATATCTTGTGAAAGACTTGTCACCTGTGCCCCCCTTTTCAGAACATTTAAAGTTCCTGCTATTAGGAAAGAGTTTAACAAACAAAATCTCATTTTTTCTTTGCTTTTCAACCATTCTTTTCACACAGGCCTAGCTGTTGTTGACAAGACAGACACCAAAGTGGAGATACTGTTGTTAAAAAGACACTAATCAAAGTGAAGATATGACTCCTACTGACCTTGTGTTGTACGATGCCAAACTCCAACTTGTTGATGTCATTAAAGCCAAGCCCTTGCATCTTCCATTCCTCATTGAAAGCACCAGACGTAGAACCAAACAACAGATTCTTCAGTTCCTGGATTCAAATCAAGGTACAGAATATGTTTTATATCACAAACAACTACATTTCAAAATAATAAAAAAAGATGCTTTGGATTAGCATCAGTGAGCTCAGAAAAAGGTTTTGTAAAAGATGCAAAGAGTTTTTCAAAGATTGATACACTCTTAGAAACTGTCAAGTTTTTCATGCACCATACATTTGAATAAATCTAAGAATGTGTAACAGTGCCTCTCATCTTAGAGAGAAAACAACTTTGATATATGTGCTCATTTATCTTGTCTTACGATTGCCTGCTGTTGTGTAATGGGTCTTGAATCAGCTGCTTTTGAAGTATTTTTGGCTGTGGGTCTCAACTGCAAGTTGTTAAGGTCATCGTCAAGGTCATCTATATCCCCCAACTCTATGTCTCCGAGGGTTTGCTTTACTGCCGAGGCTCTCCTAAAATAATAAAAATTAGATTTCTTTGAAGGTAAGACAACAATAGCTGAAACTTTAGAAATAAATCGCTTCTTGAAGTGACGGCAAAAAAGGCAAAACGGCTTTAAGAAGCAACTAGGGAGTAACACTGACTCTGTCTACAACAACTGAAAGAATGACGCACCCTTTTTCTGTCTCTACTTTCTCCTTTGATGTCATCCCCTTAGTTCTGCCTGATTCTGGTCTAGGTCTCCCGGATGCAGAATTACTTCTTTCTCTTCCTCCTTCTACATTTTCTCCTGCTACACCGCCTTCCATCTCCGTCACAGACCTGCGGTTTCTAGACTCCGGACGTCGTGTTTCGGTTTTGATGATGGATTCATCATTTTCTGAGTTTCTTTTGGTAGGAGAGTCAAAGTTGAAGCCTAGATCTTTGAGACGGTTGCGATTTGATGAGGATTTCTCAGAATCAAGTTTGACTTCACGACTAGACTCAAAGGATGAGTTGAAGTTTGTCTTAACTGGTGCTGCCTTCTTTGATGCTTTCCTCCTGTCAGTGCTCTGAGGTTTACAAAGACAAAAATCATACTCACAGACTGATTTATTTTCTGGCATTTTCCACAAAATTAAGTTAGCAGTAAAAACATACATTTTGTTGAAAGCATTTCTCAGTAGTCTAAAGTAGCAAACTTTTGGTAAGACTTCATTTTCTACACATTTGTGATTAGAATATGCCTTTTAGCCAACTTGTCAACTTACATCAAGGCTGCTAGTTATCGGTCCACCGAGACCTCTGCTTCGAGAGGCACTCCCTGGTCGCACACTCCTCTTTGGTAGGGCCTCTTCTTTGACAAAAAACCCACTGCTGCCACCATTGTACGGTTTCCCAATCAGCCTCTCCTCTGCAGATCCTGGATAGGTATCAGGTTCTTTAACCATCGGTCGTTCCCTGATGGTAACGACCGGGGTAGGGACTCTATTCGGTCTGTAAGTGCCTCCTAGGTCTTCTTGAGGTAGACCTGCCCCAGGTTCTGCATAAGAAACAAAAAGTAAAGATTAAAAAATACAAACATATCCCAAACTGGAAGATAGCATAGAAAATATACAGTTTTACGTTTCATTGAAACAGTAAAAAAAAATTTGGAGTACAGATAACATACACTATGATAAATTATGTGTAATTTTTCAGAATTCCCAATAGGGGGGAAAGTTAATTGAAAGAACACTAACCGAGCTCATTCATATCATAAAGTGATGACTTAGCTGACTTAGTTGGAGAATTCTTCTTACTCCCTCTGTTCTTTTGACTACTGCTACTATTGTTATTAACTCCTCCATGCCGGATCCCCTCTGATGTATTGTCACTACCACTAGAGGTCGCACTGTCTCTTGTCTTAGATGAACCAGAAGATGAAGTTTGAACGCCATGAAGCGGGACAGAGTCTGATTTAGAAGAGGAGTTTAGGGCCCTCTCTAGAAAATATTTGGTGATGATTTCAATCATGGATCGTAGCGGATCGGACTGCTCCTAATTAAAAAAAAAAAAAAAATAGAACCCCAAAACAGCACATTAGTAGGCCTATTGTTTAATTTACTTTAACTAATGACAATGTCTTTCGGGATGTTGAAACTGAGAATGTTTTGACTTTTTAGACAACTTCAGATATTACTTGAAATGCTGGGTCACGTTAACAGAAATGACAAAGAATGATATTATTGGTCTAGCCTATAGAAGAAACAAATCTATGAAAATTTGTGGTTGGTATTATAAAGAGGTACTTCAGTTTCATTGTGAAGCAAACTAACTTTGTTTTTCTTAAGTAGTTTCTCAATGTTTACTTCTCTTGCTAACTGCGCTCTGTTACTGATGCTACCTTCTCTCCTCGGCATTTCTTGATCCATTGATGAAAGGCTTGATTTAAGTCCCTGAGTGTAAATTGTAATCAGGACGATTTGTTAGTTTTAAATAAAAAATGTTTTAAAAATAAAACAAAGTAGGCCTAGATAGAGTAGTATTTCAAAATCAACTCAATCCTCCTGCTGGTCTTCATTGCTTTGACTCTACTTTGGAGCCCAAGTAGCCCAATACATAGTGCAAATTCACTGGACGCCCTCCTTGAGTTCATTATTAATTATACAAAGGCTAAAATGCCGTATCCGGCTGTCACTTTATATCCATGGAATTTAAGTAAACTTTGATACTTTTGACGGGAGTTGTTGCATGGCGTTGCATGTCGTTGCGTTGGCACAACTTTTATTAACAAAAATACTTTTTTAGTTTGGTATATTGTTACCTTTCGACTGAGGTATTCTCTGACCAAAGACGCAGCCACATTCTCCACATACTCGTTTTCGATCATGCTTATAAATCTAAACCACAATAAGCGGTTTTTAAACTGCAAAGCCTAAAAACCTCAGCAACAGTGTTCTCAACTTTTACGTAGAAACTAAAATTGTTTACCAAACGGGGGGCGCCATTTTGTTGTGGAAAATCGACCCTACTTAGACTAAAGACATTCAACTACTCGATTAGCCGAGTCGATTTATTGACAGTCGAGGAAACTTTCTCTGTATGAAAACAAACCTCGTAATATTTCAACAGTTTTCAGGAAATATATTGGTATTAAATATATTAACATTAACATCATGAGTTAGAGCGGTTTAAACGTGGTTTAATTTGACAACTTTCCTACATTACGTTTGTTTTATTATGCATTTATCGATAGTGACAAAACTCTTCTCGGTATCGATACTGATACACTGCGCTTTTAAAATAATTGAACAACAGAGGGCGCAATGACTAAATTCTTAATAATTTTCTGTGTGTAGTTTCTGCAGGAGCAAGAAAGGACCGTGTGGTCATTTTTGACTTTCGTTTCTATGGATACTCAAAGCAAGGAGTGCGAACGTCATTGATGTCTTGGAGTGTCGAAATCTCTCAGAAAAACCAGAGTGAGTTTATTTATTTATTGATTTTACTTAAAAAACACATTGGCTGAACTGGGAAAACTTTTGGACACAAAAGTTCTACATTGGCAAATTTCGGTAGGCCCTACTTTTCACTAGCAAATAAGGGAAACAGATGAACACATTTTTCTTATTGTAGTTTTTTGTTTAATTAGTGTATATCTTTTCCTACGAAAGAATAGTTAAATTGTGTAACTTGGTCTCTCTGTATCCATACTTAAAACTGGCATCCAACAAGTAAAAAAAGTGCCACTAAGTAATTGATTCAAATGGGTTTGATAAATTCTGACGTGTATAGAGTGAACAAACATTACGTAAAAGCTTCACACATCACTGGCTTGTAAAATGATATTATAAGCAAAACATTGTCTGTATTCCCCTTTTTATTTATGTTTATTTTTTTCTTTGTCACTTTTGCTAGTTGCATGTCTCGTACAAAATGCAAACAATTATCCACTTTTTATGAAAAAAAAATTGTTCTAACAAATTGAAATGAAATCCTTACTATTGAAACAAAAGTTATCCCTACACATTGTTCATGAATTTTTCCAAATATCCCTTATCCCGAAATATAAATCAGCGTTTTATCACCACGGATCGAAGCATCTTATATTGTCTCGTTAAAGCGCCCTCTACCATCTTCAACCTCTTTTAAATCTCTGGGATATCCAGTTTGAGCTCTGTCATGAATGATTCGTTACTAACGTCATTTGAGAGAATCACTTGGCAGCAAAGGGTATTCGTTTGGTCTTTACCCATTAACTCGATGAAAACGTCATTATACCCTGTCACGTCTGTTGATGGTCTCGAGTGATTGTCCACTACAGTACCCACGGATTCAAATTGCGTGATTACATCTGAGCGTGATGAGCAGTGAGATCTCTCCACGAAACCATTCGCGTCTGTCTCACACTCAGCCATAATGCCCTTCACGTCACTGAAGTTCATCTCAACACTGAGTTCACCTACATGTGTCGCCACACTCCTTGCGTCACATTCGTTAAAGGTCAACAAACTTATGTTGTCCATGTTGATACGGTCGCGTCCCAAGCCGTCACACAACAGGCAGGTTGATTCTAAGTCATCCTCAGATCGGTTGACGTTATAACTGTCCTCGTCAAGTTTGCGGCTCAGAGTGAACGAGAATATGTCACTCTCACTGCTGCTCATCGTAGCTCTTTCTTCAATCCAAAACACACCCTTTGACCTGGCTCCTGGTTCTGCCCTTTGGGTTCTCAAAGAGATGCTGGAAAATTTTAAGAAAGAAGAGATAATTAAGGAAAGGGTTTGTACAACAAAAAAACCAAAGGTTATGGGAAAAGAAATTAAGTTTGGTAATTGGACAAATAAAACTAAATAAATAAAAACATGATTTTGCAAAAAAAAAAAAAAAAAAGATTTAAAATGATGAATTTTAAAGAAGATATACCCACCATCTGTGTAATATCAAATACAGGACTGACAAAACACCAGCCGGGATGACAATGCAGGCTAATACTATTAGTCCAATTGTGCCGAATAATCCCCGGTACCCGGAACGCTGCTGGTAACCAGATAGGATGGCAGGCTTTGGTGACGTTGACTCTGTACCTGAGTGTACATTAGGCAAACAATACAATACACAAAATATTAAAGTCGACGGCAAAAAGGTGAACAGTTTATATGTTTAGGGTGTGCACATTGCTACTTAACTTATAACACGATATAAAGATGGTCATGGTAGAAATTTCCCCTGAAATACAATTACCTGGAACGCTATACCGGATAGTTTTTGAGAAATGATATGAGTAAAACATTTAGTTTTGATCTCGCGAGTCCTCGATGTTTGAAAACAGTTAAAAAAATAGTATTATTATATAATATATATATTAAACTATTTTCTCACGACAGCGATGACCGATTGAGCTAACGCTTTTGTTATTTCATGAATAAGTTGGGTCACGCTAAGTGTGGATACTGGTCTTTGACATGATTGCCAATGTTGACCACATGCTTTTTAATAGAAAAACCTGTTAAACACCCGTCACAACTTAAAACTACTGTGCATTACCTTCTTGTGCAAGTGCCAAAACTGCATCCCGAAAAAGTAGCAGTAGAAAAAACGTCAAAAAGAGAGAGTATTTTCTCCAGAAACCTGCTGCGTTTACATCCATTCTCGCCTAAGTTAGTCGATTGTATAATTATGTTACCCTCGATTTATGTTTATGGACAAATCATGGATATGAAACACTGTTTTTATAAGTAGTTTTCATCTCACTTTTCAAACACATTAGAAATCATTATATGTATAAATGGAATTTTCAGTGCTTCAGTTCACTGCATAATCTGCAAAGGATAATACGTTTTTTCGAGTTGGGTTTGTGTATTTTTTATGTCGCACCAATAGCTTTTGAAATCATTGAAGGTTTTCTTTGATGATGGTGAACAATAAAGTCTCAACAATACATTTGTTTGCCCAATGATAGCCTGAAAAAGAACAGCCAACACAAAACATGACCATTTCGTAAGCAATAACAATAAAATAAAAATACATAAAATATTGTTTTCGCTTTATATTGAAATGCATAAACTAATTTGACAGGTACAGAAAAAAAGAACTGCACCAATTTTCTCGATTATTGACTTATTTCAAAGTAAAAGTTAAAAGCTTGTGAGTCCACAAGCTGTAACACTATTTTGCGGGGTGGGTGGGGTGGGTTTGGCAAGGGCATCCCTTGAATGGGCAACCAAAGAACACAAATAAGGCAAACCACGTGATTCGTCCTTTTGATTGACTTGTTTCAATTGGCAAACCAGTAGAATGGATGACTAGTTCAACCAATTTGCATTGATAAACATGAAAATTTTCTACACTATTTTCATGTGCAGCAGCGTGTTTAGTTTCCATTAATAGAAGACAGCCTTCATTTTATGTTATTGCAACAGTGTACCATCTTTGCAATGCAGTATCGTTTTCTTATTGTATCAAAATAGGGCAGCGTCGATTTGGATTTATTGATTGAAATTTATATACGTCTATTAAAAAACAGTGATTTAGCCAATAGCCAGTCAAAGTAATAGAGTGACCCCATATAGAGTCCCCTTGAATTTACTGTACGCTCCTTGTGCGGTGAAAGCATGGGTGAAAGTTCATCATCCAGTGTTCCAAGCCATTGTTCATGTTTGTGCGAGTTTAGGTGAGCATACGTGGCTGATAGGCACCTTTCAGCCCAAACCGCATCTTCGTATTCATGGGGTATACAAAAGAAGCTGATGTAGCAACAATGGGGATAAAACGTTCTCATGGCCACGAGTCAATCTGCTCAAAGGTTGGAAGTCGCCCACAAATCTACACCATTATACCAGGAGGTGAAGTCACCATATACCAGGAGGTGAAGTCCCTTTAAAAGATGGCGGCGATTCGCTCCAGTTTTCTTCTTCCCGTTGTTGTTTTATTACTTGCTGGAGTGGGGAATCTGATGTTCATATCATGTACAAGTACAGGTAAAGTACGCTTTTAGTTTAGTCATGTTTAGAGTTTTGGCCTAAAAAGTATTACTACACTGCACAAAGTATGAGTTTTGTGTTATAGTTTCTAAGTAGAATTAAGAAATTTTGCAGTGTTATCCTTGATTGCAACCATCCATCAAATAATTACCGACATTCTATTAAAAGTCAAAAACAAACTCAATTATTATTAAATTATGGACAAACGTTCATGCTTAATAAAGTTCAAGATTTCTCCCGATCACCGGACTTTGTTTGCATCTGACTCCATTATAATCATATTTCTTTTAAATTTCTATCTAGAAACGACGGAAAACCCACGAGTGACACTGGAGATCCAGTATTATGGTACCCAGCGAATCGGTACCATGGTTGCTGTGATCATGGCGTTTGTTATCGTACCTCTCGGAGTCTTCGGATTCGTGATGATAATTATCTGCAACATGTAAGTCCAAATGCTCGGCAAACTTGCCATATATCCGACCTCTTGCTATTTCCCTGTCAATATTCGTACCTTATTAGTCAGAAAGGTAAATAACTAAAGTATTTACCACAGTTGGTCGATATGTTTTTTTTTAGTTTATTATTAGTTAAATATTAAAGTTGCATGGCCCGATTTTCACCGAGAAATCTTTTAGCAAGAATTGTTCTCTCAGAACGAACGAATTTGGACTGATGATGCTGTTTCAAAACGAAAACACCTAAAACTTTTGCGGACAATGCACAAAATACATGTATAAACAAACAAACATGCATCTTTGCGTTAGACAATGTCAGGATCCCGACAATAATTCACTATTAGTTTTTAATTAACTACCACTTTTCATTTAATGATTTATTTCTTGATACGTATTTAATCAATTGTGTATTTATTGAAATAAAAAAATTCAGATTGGATGGGGACACATCCCATATTATGTTATCAACCCGTAGCCCGAAATCCCGTAGCCATATTTGTCTGATTCCCAGTGTTCAGTGGCGGTTTATCACTCGAGCAACAAGAGCATCAGACTAAAATTTCCGCTTCCTATCTCGATTTTTTTGTCACAAGGAAAGACAAATTGGCCCTACCATAATGTATCGCATGTATAGTCATTCAGCCACATTATCAATGACAATCCATCACTTATTTGATCAGAGTGTTATAGTCAATAATGATGTGTTGTTGTTTTGGTCTATCGTACAGAATAATCTGGTGCAAGAAATCACGTCAAGCTTCGTCCTCAGACTCCAAACCGCCCCTCGACAAAGACAGACTAGACAAAGTCGAACACTGGAGTGATATGTCTGACACCGAGGATGAGAAGGAAATATCTACGTTCTACATGTTTGTTAACGAGGAAAATGACAAAACTGACGCCTTGTCTTCCAAGACAGCAAATATTTGAATCCTCACTTCGTTGATCAATATTCGTCATACTATATTCATTTGGTAGTTATTTTATCCAAAGGTGTGCTAGGGTAATCTCATAACACTAAATTAATGGCATGGGCGTTTGGGGACTCTTTGGTTAAAAGACAGAGGGGCTGATTTGCCCGACAATTTTTACCCAGATAAAACCACACGTAGGCCTACACATTTCTAATAAAAAGTTATTTTATTTGTTCTCCTTTCTTCTGCCCCAGCTCTTCTGCCTATGATACGTTTAATTGTTTAAGATCAGTGGCGTGGCCGGGACTGTTTTAGTGGGGTTGGGGCTTGGGGAGGGATAATTAAGGGGGAGGGTGGCATAGCTCTTCAGAAGGGGTGTTGGGGGAGGGCTGGTTTTGTCAGTAGTGTTGTGGCTTTCTTAAATACAATAAACTTTTTAGCTATTTTTTAATCCAAACATGTATTGTTTATGAAGTGTATAACTGATAGTACAGCTCAGTACATGCCCGTTTTCAGCTATGTCGTTGCTGGCAGTCAAAGTTTTCGAATGCACATCTTCTTAGCTATTAAAACATGAATTTATAAAAGAAGGGTTTAGACATGCATTTCTTAGTGGTTTAAAAGTTTTGGTCGTTGTAACCTTTTAACATCATATTTAAAAAAAAATAACAATGCAATTGAAATAGTTTATGTAAACTCATTTTTTACAGTACAATAAATTTGAATTGGCTTGGGTTCAAAATTCAACAACGTATTCTTCATGTAATTTAAACATGAAATTCTCTCTACGGGTGTACATAAGTTATAAAAACAATTACATTGAAACATTCATGTACTATCTGACATGTATAAAGATTAGATTAATTGCACACGAGAGAAACATGTAGAGTGATAAATTATTAAACATTAACATTAAACATTAAACATTAATCCAACCATTAAAAGCATTAATTCATAATTCATAATTTACATTTACATATAATTAAAGAATTAAAAACACGTGTTTTGTGAAAGTTTATGTTTGTCAGGTATTTTTGGAGAAAAAATATCGGCAAAAGGCAAATAAATAGTACATCCCTGTACATGGTTATGTTAGTTCAGTTCTTAAAATGGTCTCGTTCCTAACAAAAATAATATCATCATATACTGCAGAGTTAAATAGGCCAAGCTTTTGAGTTATTTTAAGCAGTTAGTTCATGTAAAATCCCAAGCATACATAAAAAGTATTGAAATTGAATTCAATTTTATTATTTTGGTCATGCCTTTTTTATTTTTTGGAGAAAAACAAATATGCGTGTATTTTTTTAGCCGAGTTGACCGCGCATCTATTTAAGTTGATCAGTGGACCATTTTCATTATATGAGATAACAATGCTATTATTGTGTTTAATCACCATACATGTGTTGTATGTCTAACACATAAAAATCAGCAACCGAAACCGTGAGTCTGGGAAGCGACGCATCAGTTAGTAGAAGCGAGTGAAGGGTTCATGTCGTCGTAAAGACCCACGGGAAAGATGGCTAGATCTTGGTGTCCACGTTGGCTGCAGGTGGTTGTTACAACCACTGGAGTTTTAAATGCGTTTGGACCGTTGATGGTTACGGGTACGTCTTAATTTATTTAATGTGATGATTTTAAGCATACCTTGAACGGTGCACCCCTTGAATAATTGTGTTTTGTGTTAAATTTGTCATGCCTTGATGCATTTTGTTCACAACATGTAAACAAAATCAAAATTGCTTCACCTGTATTCTTTTTAATACATGCAATGCAAGATTGTGAAGAGATTTTCGGGGGTGTCCGTCCAGAGAATTCTGGTCATTATTCTGGTCGCCCCCACAAGTTGCTTACCGGACAAGTTATTTTATCCATGTAGGCCTATTATCGTTAGGATCTTATCTATTTTTTGTCTTTATTTACTTATTACATCCTCCCTTTTAGCTTGGGCACACATGCCCTAATTTTTTGATTACTTCTTTTTTATTTTTAGTTCTGTCCTGTTTTTTCCCTAATCGTTCAAGTCTAATGTTCCGCTTTTAATTTGGTCTATACCCCTTTTAGTTTTTAGATGACCACAATGGAGTATGACATTGACATGTTTGTGTTATCTTCGGAAAGCGCTTCTTTTCTTGTGTTTTACTGTCATTTGTCCTTGCTTTTTCTGTCTCTGTCTATTTTGTATGTTTTTAAATTTAAATGTATTTTTTTGTAGTTTATCAAATCAAATCCAATTAAATCACCCAATGCATAGTCACAAGCTCACCTCCTACACACTCAACCTCGCTAAGCCAGCCATCATGTGTAAATCAGAAGGTTTTGATAATTTTGTAAGCATTTAGACAGTATTTGTTATAATTTTGTACCTCTCTGCAGCTGCTAACGAACCGCTGGTAACATCACAGCAGGCTCCTCCACCGATGCCTCAATACACTGGTCTTAACAGATTGGGAACAGGCGTAGCCTTGATTCTAGGCTGTTTTATCGTCCCAGTTGGACTTATTGGACTTCTCATATTGATAATTAATAAATGGTGAGTGTTGCTTTCAAACCAAGACTAGCAGTATAAATTTCATACACATGGTAAGCACAGAAAATAAATAAATAAATGAATAAATAAAGAATAAATAAATTATACATTATGGCACGTGTCCCCCAAGTGATGTCCAAGCCCCCACCCCGGCTGCCTCTCCTTTGAAATCTGAACTTTTGAGATAAAAATACCAGTACAAAATTACCGGACACGTAAAAAATGTGCACTAGTTTTGTACAAATTCACGTTAACAAAATAACTGAACAACATTAATTGTTCACAAACTGTGGATTCAGAGTGCGTGTATGGGAAAGTCACAGTCTACCATGACTGGTGTCTGATTTAAATTCTCCCGGTCAGTCGATCGGAAAGGAAGTTGGAAATAATGGGTGAACTGTCGCCCCGATGTTCCACATTGGATGAGGCTTTGCTCAGGCACTGCGTGCATGACGACTCTTTCACGATGCCCGTTTGCAGATTCCTAATTCGTCAAGGTAACTCACAATTGTAATGTCTTTATGAATGATGCTGCGGGCGCAAGAAGTCAAAATATTTGTTGTATGTGCGAATTCTAGCCCGTGAGTCGATATAGTAAGTTGTATGCGCGTTTGGTGAACTTATTCTTATCTGGGCTCCGTGTACTACAATTTGCATCATTATGGTTGTCATGCTAGACGTCCTTATCCAACGTCACAGCTGCTATTTGTTGCCAAACGAATACGAGCGGCCTTCACTGCAAAAAACGATGAATTATTTGACCAATAATGTTATCAAATTAGTACCCATTATTATGATAAATAACATTTGCTATCCAAAACAGAAAGTAAATCTATACGTCATAAAAAAGGTTTAAACAAATTTTAATAAAAAGGGAAAATATTTGCCAAGCTATGTTTTTATATTTGTATGATACTCAAGGCTGTTTGTGATACTCAAAATAAATGTCTTTAGCTCTCACCTTTCACATTCTTAGTCTGGACTCTTACGTTAAATTTCCTCGTAGATGTCATGGTAATTTTTATTTTAAAAGGATGTCAGAATTTTGATATTTTTTATTCTTTTCGTAGCGTCACTGCCTGTAGAGAAATCAGAAAATCAAAGACCAAGAGCACGCCGATGTTCCAGGATCCAAGCGAACAAATCAAGTGGCAATCTGCAATGTTGCTGTACGTCGACGATAGATCTGAAAAAGCAGGCAACAACAGTGAAAATGAAGTCTGCCTTGAAGATTCATCTGTATGAGTGGCATCACCACTACTAAAGTGTTTAGTCTGGTTCCCTGACCAAAGATTCCCTGACAACTCTTGTTAAAAATCTAATGTCAGGCATCATCCAAAGCTAAACATTGATTATGACGCAACATATATAAATATTTATTACTTGTCACCAACAATGGACGATGTCATTGAATAAAAAACGGAGCGCTGATGACGGGCCCTGTTTACTTTCAAAAAGCCTGGGATAATCAGTTTCTAAAAATGTTGCAAATATATTCGAATATAGTGTTGAATTTGTTGGGGTAAAAAGAAAAGAAAAACGATAAGCGGGATGTGTCTGCAAAATTTTTGAATTTTTATCAACAAAAGAAATGTCCGACCATCAACGACACTGTCCGAATGTTGACAACAACGTCGGAGCATTTCGGATATTTGCGGAAAAGGAGGAATTCCTCCTTTTTTGTCATGTGACATTTGGGTGATACCTGACAACAACGTCGGAGCATTTCGGATATTTTCGGAAAAGGAGGAATTCCTCCTTTTTTGTCATGTGACATTTGGGTGATACCTGACCCTAAAATCGACAGAGAATAGTCAGAGATTTTTTGGTCTGAAAACCAGACTATAAAGTGTTTAACTTTACAGCCACAGAGGGCGGTAGAGGAGAATGGGCAATAATTATTTAGTGTTTTCCTTGCAGGCCAAAGATAATAGTATAAGTTATGGTAGTTGTATTTTATAAAAGTAACTGAAGATTGAGATCACTCGGATAGTAAAGAGGGTGTGTGTCGAAACAATTACTAAAAAGAGTTTAAGGTTTTTTTGAAATTTTTTGAGCGTTTTTTTTTTCTTCTCCAAAATGTTAAAAACCAATCATTTCATAAAACCCGTCTTGTTAATCGGGTTTCGTTAAAAAGTTATCATTTAAAATTCTTTATATGCATGAACTTGGACGAGAACAATATTATCAAAATATTTATCATCAAAATATGTATTGTGTTATAACTATTAACTACTATATAGTTTTCTAACCTATTGGTAAATCGTGTATTTATAATAATTACTTTGCTGAACTATTATTTATTGTGGTTTTTCGGTGTAGGTAACTGATAGTTATAAACACAACAATAGCTGTGTTAACTTTTGACAACAGTATGGAAGAGATATTTATTTGTCTTGGTTTATCGATTAATGAATAAAAGTATCTCACAGTTGTATCATTATTTTGCCTATGTCTGTCCTCTTGAGGGCGCTATACTCAGCGACGCAATTTTTATCCAAGCAAGCAGAAAGAAGGGCTTTTGTACCACAATTCATAAACCAAACTGATGTTGTAAATAAAAACAGCGCGTGAATCCAGACACTTTGGTATCGGACGTCACACCAACATCTACCTCCGCTCTCTCATAAAGAGAGTTATCAGCTTGCGATCTAAACTATCTTAAAGTTGACTCTAATACAATATACCTTCTGATATAATATCACTCTTGTCCATCTCATCGTTTGGTCTTGTCAAGTCCAAAGCTTCGATGACCCACAGGCTCCTTACGCTGTCCGCGGACATCTCCGGTGCCTCCGGCCACAAACTCACACGCAAGCCTCTCCTAGGGCAGCGAAATCGTATCAAGAATGAGAGCTGTAAAACTACTACCACTCCAAACGCTCTCTCCTGGTAGATTGCACACCACGGAGACTGATAAGATTGTAGACTTATAGTAGGTTGTAGACGTATCTTCCTTCATGGTAACCAAACATTCATTTTAGAGATTTCAAGTGAGTCAATACTCAATGTAATACTTCAAAGTGTTCAGCGCACGTTCTCTACCCTGACATTTAAAACCGGCTTCTGCAATATTTAATGACGGGTATGAGCAGGTGTCTTGGTTACGAAGTTATCAACAAGTTAAAAAGCACGGTGTGTCCAGTCTGTCACAATCTCTGAAGAGATTTGTGAAAAAAAGTCATTAAGAATTGATGTATTTGCCATAATTAGCTTTCTTTTAGACGAAATCAGTTATGGTTAAAATGTTTGTTTTTTTATTTTTTTTATTTTTTATATTAAATTCTTAAGGTATGACGTCCAACAAAGTATTTTCCCGCGTAATCTCATGTGACAAGATGAAGATCAGCTTTGGTGAAATGAAGATGATTTGGCCTCTATCTATCAAGCTGCCAACTTGTTTCATTCCATTTAAACAAAATAGTCAGAGGGTGGAAGTGAACATTTTTCTGTTTCTCTGAGAAGGAGTGCATTGTTGCAATTAATTAATCTATTGCATCTAGTTTGTGTCACCACCCCGTATAATCTGCCCATTTGCATGTAATTCGTCGTCGACCGTAATTACGTTTAATCAATTCATTAGCATAAGTCGATGAAGAAGTTCATCAGATTGACCTAATTTTGTTCCCTCCATGCAATTTTCATTACACATTATCACGGGTAATTCAATGACCGTAAACACAATGAGTTTTTTCCTGTCGTGGCAACCATTAATAGTGTCTAGAAGTAATTTATCAACACAATTACACCCCACAGATACGAACAAGACAAATTCAGTATTTCATTGTGTAAACGAGTCAATAACTCATCATAGTTCTCCGAAAACTATGACATATTGGCGATGTAAACTTATTGTTGGGTGATTTCGTTTTGGTTCAAACGACGAGCATAATGTACAAGGACGCAGACCACTCAAAGTTGGATAAGAAAGCAATATTTTACAGAATCATACGTCTGTTACGCACCATTATGTCCGATATGGACTATCATGTCCAACATTGACTATTATGTCTGGGGGTGCTCAATTATTATTTTTTTCATTGTAGGGTAATAATTTTAAGTAATTAAACTAATAGTATAACCCTTTCCCAGCCCAAAAGGGAACCTTTAAGTGCTAAATAGTAATCTCAGATTGCACGACGAAGCATTTTTGGAACCCCAAAACTTCCAGGCCCCTTAAGCAGGACCCCACGCCGTAATGGCTTCGCGCTCCCAGCTCACCAACTGTCTTTACAAAACCCAGCACCCACCTCAAAAATTTTTGAACCATTATGTTCAACCCAACAATTTGTTCATCGGACATAACGAGCCACGTGCGTAACATACGTCCAACCAAAATTCAACGTTGTGAATGATTATAGTTTATAATATGAGAAATCAGTAAAAAGTGCACAGCAAAAACAAAACCGCATTGCATGATGGGTCACCTGCTTAAAGGAAAGTTAATGTTTGTAATTGGATCACTGATAATCTATCATGCTAGCAAAACCATCTTTCATCAGCTCTCTCTTGAGAATCGGAGTTAGAATGTCCCAAATAACTGGTCAGAATGAAGTGGTTTAGCATGCAATCCCCTTTGACCCAATTAAAAAGGACCTGTTGCAAGCTGGTAAAAACTCAGCCCACCGTGCAGTTGATAGTATACTGAAGAGAGCGTTTGGATTGAGCCAAAATGAAGCCATTACTCACCGCCATTTCAGTACTCCAAAGAGAATAGACCTTTATCATGGTGCGGCCATCTTGATTTTCTCCCATTCAAATCAATGTAACCAAACCGAGGCTGGAAGGGTAAATAGTCTGGTTCCTTTTAGTACAATGAAAATTAGCATCTATTACGGTTATTGGATACAGGGAACATGACCAAGATAGTGGCAGCATAATAAAGGTCCATTATGAATCCATTGAACAAACTGTTGTCCAAGATCAGCCCACTGTTGCCCAACACACACCATGGTGACGCAAAAAAGTGCCCATTTTACTGCCCCAATAGAATATTGTCATTACATCTTTATAACGTGTAACATTAAATGGGTATCGTCTAAGGTCCAGACCATGACGTAATGTGAAGCCACTGCCATGTTTCTCCTCTGAAAAGCAAGTGACCCAAATAACTCCCCAGGTATCATGCTCAAAATAATGATTTTATGTATAAATGTAGTGATCTGATCAAAATATTCCCCAGGTATCATGCTCAAAATAATGTTTTTATGTATAAATGTAGTGATCTGATCAAAATATTCTACAAGAGAAGAGCAAGGAAGAGGAAAAAACCCACTCAGATCCTTTCCCCTTTACTGGATTTTCTTACCCTATTGAGAACTCCTTCAGGACAATTTATAATTATCTCCCAGTTGTGAAAGCTCCCGACTCAAATAATGACATTACTATCGAAAAGGTTTCTGAAATTGTTTTAACAGGTCGATCTAAGATACCAGAGACGTGAATTCCCTTGGGGAGGATAAGATGACATTTTTTCATCTGATTAGAGACCCTCTTTTTTCTTTCATTTTAACACATTTTTTTTTTACTTCAAGGAGTTTTTACATTTGGAAATAGGTCTCTCAGGATTACAAGACATTAAAGGGAAAGGTTTCGGTCTTTTGAAATCGTTTATTAAACAATATAACTTTCGCAACTTGTAGGATTTGATAGAAGTCTAAATCCTTCGTATGTCGTCAATTTTGACCGTTTTTATTTTGGGCTCTTTGCTCATCAAAAGAGACAAAATAAAGTGAAACATAACTGCAGACTTTTTACCAATCGTACCCGTCTTGGCATAAAAAAAGAAAGAAAACAAGAGTCATGTGCAACAGCTGAGGCCTGAGCATAATTAAGTTTCAGATACTCGTTACGTACGTCTTTTTAACATCAGGTTGGTCTGGACCAAATAGGGCACTATGCAGTGTCAAAAAGTTCACAAGCTGTACCTTATCTTGACTCCAAGAGAGTATAACCATAAAAGGAACAGCACTGTCTCAATCATTGTCACTGCTGCAGCAAGTATTGAGTCTAATAAGACAGTGAAACATCCACTGAAACTTCTGGACTTCATCAACGCTCTACCCGATCTCCCGCATGTAAAAGTAGACTTCACCTCCATCCGGACCTGAACAATTTGAAAACATTGACATTTTGAAGTGTTGATCGTATAACTTTCACCCGAGACCTATTTTGCATTGTGGCTGTGCGAGTAACCGAAAATTATACACGCTGACAGTACTCAATGAGCCCTTGTAACTTCGCATATGCAGTCTTGGATAATTCCGCTGCCATAGGATACAGCAGACGGAGTGACGGGAAGTTGTACCGTTTGGGATCCTAATTTTCCCCGGCCATATTTGGCTAAATAAATCAACCCTGTCAGCGCTTCGCTATTTGGTCCGAGCCACCAGTGATGATAAATGCCTACACCGAGTTTATCAAATGGTCACGTTGCTTTTGTTTCTTATTACAACAGGAGCTGTGCCGAGAAATGGTATGAAAATGTAAGCATGTGTTGTGAGCAGACACTGTTGTACTATATACTGGTGCACCCGATAGTGAACGTTGATCAACTGCTGTGAAGCTACACCCACTGATTAATGTGTTACAAGTGGTCGAGAATTCGCCGTCAGATGAAAATTTGAAGCAATATTTTACGGAAAAACTGCCTGCTGAGTTTCTTCCCGGATGATTTAAAGGTAAGTTTCTGTGGTGTCTGTCTGTACTCAGGGTTGAGGTTAGTCTGAAACCCCCGGGTCAGACTTGACCCAGATTCCGGACCCCAGGGAGCCAGACCCGTTACTTGGTCAGGCCGACCCGTAAACTGGTTCACAATTGGGATTTTGACTCGGATTCTGCGTCAGTTTGACAGAGTTTTGGGTCAGTTGGAGACAGATTCCGGGTCGTACTGATCCAGAAGTTGTCAGGCCTCATGTGGACCCAGAATCCGGGGCAATTCTCACCCCGGAGTTTTTAGAGTGTATCTGTCATCAAACATTCAAAAAACGAAAGGATGATAAAGAACCAAAGCTTAATGCTGGCAACTACTTTGAGTTTAACAAAGCAAAATGAAAACATGTATATTTTGCACTCTTTGTGTAATTGAGATACAGCCTACTATAAAATAAAAAATCTAACGTGCTTAAAGTATTGTCATAAAAGAAAATAATGTGTAATTGCAGGAGTTTTCTGTAGAAAAAACATGTGTAACGATATCTGAAGTGTGACTAACTGATTAAAAATATATTAAACAGAAGAACAAGACTATCCTATCCATTATACCTGAACCTACCTTAAGCATAATTCTTTCAAAGTCTGCAAATAACAAATCTTATATTTATGGGGTAAAATATATCAAATTTTAATGAAATTTCAAATCATTGACACTCTTTGATATTTATCACAATCTGAGCTGTATTTTAAGCTCGAATTCTTCAATATTCTAAATGTTAACGTAAGTTGGCATAAATTAATTGTGGATTTAATTGTCACATTCTTGTATGATAATACGCCCCACGGTATGTGAACAAAGGCGTGGCTATATATTGACTTTGCAAGCTATCGCATTGCGTTGACAAACAAAAACCATGTATGCCCATGTTTAGACTTCCACCTAGTCGATTGTTCAACAATAATACATGTAGACCTAAGAGTGTTTTCGGATTCGTCAACAACCCACAGCGTGTGTGAAATGAAAATAAGGGTAGCTTCCATAAGAAAAATAATGGCTCCTCTTCCCACTTCAGTAGTGTAGTATCCTCTACTGATGACTGTTGGCCAGTCTAACCAATCAATACAACTGCATTAAAATCATCCGCTTCGTTTCGTCGCACCAGCAGAAAAAAGAAGCAGCAGAAAAAGAAGCACTCCTTACGGAAATCCAAAAAGCACTTAGAATATTTACTTAATCATTAGCCTCATATCCTCATTGGAACAGATTTATATAATCGTAGAATCTCTCTGTATTTTCCGCACCATTTACTGATGGAAGTAACTCATTATATTAACCATCGACGGATAATTTCATTGGGTATGTATGAAGAGTGCAATATGCATTGAATAATTATTTGAAGATTTTTTGAAGTGATTTAGTCGAGGTCATTTCGCGGGGATTTGCCCCGCGGAACGCAGCGCGTTGACCGCTGTGCCAAGTCACGGCGTTACGGACATGAATTCAATCGGTCGTTAATGTACAGCACTCACAGAAGTTTTGAAAAAATGATTCTTGTTGGCCGTCCAGTTTTGTAGAATCAAACTATACACTATACGACGAACCTGTAGAAGTTTGACCCCATAGTATTTTATAAAAGAGAAAGTATTGATAGGTTTTGGACTTGATACTTTTGTTTTTACCCTGAGGTGTTTTAAAACACACATCCCATATTAAATCGAAACCGACACTTGAAAAACACAACAATAGCATAAAGTTTCATTTGTATTTATTTTTATTGAAATGGCGACTGCTTATGCCATCAGTTCAGGTTGTTTTAAAAATTCAGTTGTTTGAGTAGTTCTGTTCTGCGCCTTTAAGAAGACCTGGGAAAATGAGAGAACAATTATGTATCGTGTAGGTACGAGATTCACGCAGCCTAGCCCGAGAGGGACCGTAGCGTCATGTTCCACGTGTGCAATACCAACAATGAATACCGATTTTCATTGAACGAAAGAGGGCTCAGGCTATTTCTGCTTTCTTACCCTCAGTTTGGTTGCAATGATTTCTAGTTTGTTTGTTGGATCTGTTTTGACGTGTCCCCTCTTTTAACCGTATCAAATGTTTGATTAACCATGTTGGATGATGTTTTTTATGGCTGATTGGTCAGTTCTTCAGCATCTACTCCCCTTTCTACTCCAAGTGTACACAATCTGATGCTATTTTATCTTTTGAGAGTAAATTCCAATCCAGAGAGGATGTTATTTCAGGACACTCGGTCGTCTGTGCGTTAACGAGATTACTCCAAATCGCAGAGAGAGACTCGGCCGTCTGTCCCCGTCAATAAGCCCCCTCAAGTCAAGTCCCTCGATACCTCCACAATTTTCGCACCATTGCTTCCCCTCTTTAAGTTCTGTTTAATCGGATCGATTGATGGCTTTTGGAACCTGTTGGATCATTATGTGAAGTTGGTTCCACTTATAGAAGGTTGTCGTGTTTATCCCGAAGTTGTATTTTTTAGTATCAGTGTTGCCTTTGGGCACTTAAGTACACACCATTTTCTTGTAAGGAAAATGTCTCTTCATTTTGAATGTTGTCTTGTTTTGAACCGATTCAAAACCATCCTGGCTAGAAATCCAGCTGACATAGAGAACCCTCTTCAACATAAGAAACATACTAGAGTAGGCCTATCTACGATCTATAAATAAAAATAACTAAATAAAATAAAATCAGCCAGAAAATTTATTTGTTCAATTTTTTTATTGCGGTTTGAAAACACATAACATGGTCGGTTAGCATCAAATGGCAATAATAATACGAAATTATTATTAGTTATTGAAAGTTTATTGTGATGAGTCAAAGTGAAAAGAGAACCTTTTCACGTTTACTTTCACTTATCATAAAATCAGTTGCAGTTTACAAAAATAAAACCCCGATATATTTAATAGATGTGAAACTCCTTGTCCACCATCTCCCCATAGTTACAAATATCTACATATGCTGCATTTTTCAAGGACGTGATTGGTTGTAAATATTTCTAACTTATAGATATTTGTTTATTGATTACCAAAACTACAGCTGTGACGTAGCTATACATGTTTATGACCACTGTCTGTAGTGAAAACATGGACGCCGAAATGAGCCCATTCTTTGTAGTATCACGTTTCGTAATAGCCCAAACTACAACTGTGTAAATATGCACTTAATGAAATTGAAAGTGGAATTTTACCTCCGGTCTAAAAAATAAAAGAGAAAAGAAATGCATTAAAACATTTCAATTTACCTTTGGGCGCCTTTTGTGCTTTTGTTAAAATCAAACTTTGACCCAAAGCACCCGCGCTTTGAAAAACTCATTTTTGCCTGTAAGGTTTAAATAGCTAATATCTTTGAAGTTTGAACAACTGCTAAAGAAAGTCGTTAAAACAGCTTTTGTTTGTTTTCTGAAGGACTATGAAGACGTAATTAATAAATCTTGAAATTGTAAATATTTTATGACATTGCACTGGAGAACTCGAGGGTAAAAATTAACTCGTATTGCGTACCCGAGTCTACTTAAATTCCACAGGTAATGGTCATTGGCACGAATGGTTATTGCCAAATCAGAAATAATGAAAATCTGCTTGAAGGACGGATTAAATAAAAGTGATTAATTGCTGCCGATTTGAGTAAATGGTTGGTTTCTGGATGATGGTGGTCGTTTCTATACATGTATTGGATTCGCTCTTGCTCTATGTCCAAAGTGCAGGCATAACAAGTGGTTTGGTTATGTCAATAAACTCAAACCAAGATGTTGACAAAAATAGAGATCGCCAACACTGGGCTTGTAGAGGTGCACCGGTGTGGCAGGAGATTCTGTCCCCCGGTGATTCTGTCCCCCATACGGCGAAATGTGTAGAAATTTCCTGTGATAGTTCCTCTTTTGACTCAACTCCCTTCAGCCCACAAAATCCCCAGTTGACCCCTTTCATGCACTTCACACGCTGCGATTGAGCCAAGCTCACCCTTTGGGGAGTCACCTGGTAAGCATGTGAACGCCGCGTCGCCTAAAATTCCCACAATGCACTGTCTAACACACATATAATATGGATATTGACAACCAAAATGGCGCAACCAAGATTGTTGTGACTATGACGTCAGGTGAATTGGGTCAATGACACCAGCACTTTAAAACCTGGAGGTTGCAGGTTCAAATTCGGCTCTTTAGTTCATCAAAAGTTGGTCGATACATTTGGTAAAAGCAGTTTAGATTTGAAACGCCCTCTGTTGATATCAAATTGCAGCTTTATTTTAATTTTTTGCAAAATGCTAAACAACCTTTGAAACAAATTGTTCTCTGAATGCAGTAGAATGATTGTTGTCGATTCCCAGTTAACAGGAAGGTATCATTGTTCACCTCTTTCGAACCTCTTGTTGGTTGCATTAACTTAAAATAATGGACGAAAACAAAATGACTGCATCAAATATCTATACTCGGTCCTATTCTAAAAGTCAAGTGTTTAGTAAAATCATATGAAGAAGAAGTGCGGTTGAAAGTAAACAATGTATGTCACCACACACTAAGTTTGTTTTTAAACAAAAGTTGTGCATGTAACGGCCACTAACGTATCAGTCCCGTAGAAAGAGGGCGCTCTATTTACAAAGCAATTGTTGTCATGTCACAACATATCAGAATCGCACCGCAGTGCAGCTTTAAGGAGATTATTTTTGACATTTAAATGGACGTCTTAGATGCATCAGATTGCAACCTCACTGCTTTTAAGGTACATGCATAAATCCTATAATGGGTTAGCGTAAAGAAATTGATAAAAAAAAAGCCCCGTGACGTGTTGGGACGGAACACTAATGGCGAATTCCCTCCTAACGGTGAGGTCTCACACCATCTGTGCCTACCTTCTTGACACTAATGATCAGTCTTTTTAGATGAGCACTAAGGCATTCAACTAAATAATTGATGTAGACAGTTGACACTCTTGGTGAAATTTCATAATGTGTTTGCAACGCTTCAGGAAGTGGCGTTCTGTATGAAAGCTATCTGAAATTTTGATGAAAATTTATAGATTAGGAGTATCGGTAGTTTGAAAAATGTTCAAACAATTTTGGAAACCTTTGGTTTCCACGTACAACTGCTTAAACGTGAATGTGACGAAACAAAGTCGCGCGCTTACTGCGTCCAAGCGCGAGAATACGCGCGAGTCTGCACGTTATGCTTGATTCAGCATGGGTTTATCAGACTCGGCTGGAATTTGCTCTAATTCCCGATTATACTTAAACACATGTGAGTCGACAAAACAAGGGTGTAGGTCAGCAATGTGCTTCAATACAAAACCATTCGGTTTATCACAACCAACGATAGTGAAATTATATCAAAGATGTACCGAAAAAGAAAATAATATCTGTTGATATATAAGTTTACATTCATGATCAATGAACTTTGTAATAAATCGGCAAAAGAAAGCCGAGATAAATCAAGCACAATGCCTAACGATCATGAAGCTTATTTATGCAACCACGATCAATTCATCAAACGTAGCTCTACTAACCGAAAGTCATCTTATTATTGCCTTAGAAATACTACTCTCGTCATTGAACTTTTGTAAGATGATTCAAACTAGTTAACAAGAATCAAGAAATACTTCCTCTCGCGTCGTTTATCAACTTGGAGAAGACGTCTTTGATGCAGAAGAGATCGAATGATGTTGCGCCTCTGTCCTTATTTCCCGAATGACGCTGAAATATGATGATGTTTAACCATCTCATCGTGAAGTCAATTTTGCACGTTCGAGTCGTCACACGCACCTAGTTTGGCCATTAATTTGTCACAAACAGCAGGGATAGATACGGTAATTTTATGAAGTGCTTGGCTTTAGAGACTCTCGATCGTATTGTTGCCATATTTTGTTAAGTTCCACGACCCTTCAGTATAAATAAAAAGTACTACAAATTGTACACTTTGAAAGTAGTAGTCTGGTACCGTGTTTGAATTGAGTGTCTTGGTTATAGCTGTGGCTGTTTAGGCAGGTGATGTACCTATAGCCACAGCTGAATGACTTTGGCTATGGATGTGGCTGTGGCTGTTAGCTTCGGCAGCAATGTTGAAGTATAAGCAGATACAGTGATCTGCCCATAGCCACAGCTGAAGCTAAAACTGAGTAACATTGGCTATTGTGGCTGTTGGCTTCAGTAGCCATGTTGAAGTATAAGCAGATACAGTGATCTACCCATAGCCACAGCTGAAGCTAAAACTGAGTAACATTGGCTATTGTGGCTGTTGGCTTCAGTAGCCATGTTGAAGTACAGGCAGATTCGATGGTCTAACCATAGCCAAAGTCAGTGACAGCAACAAACACAGCGTAACGTATTTGCCTCACTTTTTCATGCAAGCCGATGGCCAAAGTTGAGACTGACCCTCTATTAAAAAAATGCTTGGGTTTTACCCAAAGCCATACGACCCAAAAGAAGAGTAAACAAGAAAGACGAGCAATTTTGTTCAGAACGCAAAATATTTCAGTCAAACCTTTGCATTTGTAGTTTAAAGATCTGGATGGTATAAAGTATGAGTGAATGTACTTTTCCAAACCACAGCTTTCCCTAAAAGTATCCCCTTGGAAAATAAAATTCAAAATTGTCTGGCAAGTGTTTATTTATCCCCATCAATTGATTCCAATAAATCAGATGTTCCTGCTTGGCTGCGAAAAAAATATTACGACATGTGTCAAAGATCAAGGATTACTCCCTATACTTGAGAATGGACTTGTCCGGGTATCTCCTTTTATTAATGAATGTTTTAATGAGACTTGGCTTGGACTACGTCTCGTCCAAATGAAACGGCATAATAGCTGAGAGAAAAAGGTGAGGCGTTTAACCTTTAGAACTGCCTAGGTTGAGGAAGTGTCGAGGATCCTTGAGTATCACAACATGTCCATAGGGCCGAACATGAGAAGGTGTATACGCAATCTTCTTTGATCGAACCGCCATATTGGAATTGGTTTTGAGCAGACCTTTGTACATTCATGGTAAGCATTCATAACTGCACTTGATGAACCGTTGATAATGCAAGCAAGTAAAAAGTAAAGAATGTGTAATTGAATTAAAAATGCAGTACTGATTTTTCTTGAACAGAATAAGTTTTTGTTTTAATACTGTCACTTCACTGCCGCTCAATTTGATGGGGAATAAACTTCAGCGATTCAAAGATACTTAAGCACACCAGAAAGTGCCATTTTACCATGAAAAAAGTTTTGCCTTATCTTGATTCAACGGATTAGTAAGAAAAACAGAAAGTGACAGTTTTACTGCCATTAACAAACCTGTACCTTATATTGTTTCAATGAAATAAAGCAGATCAGAAAGTGACAGATTTATTGCCATTAACAAACTTTACATTTATCATGATTCAAAGCGGTTATAAAGCGCACTTGAGGAAGCACACTTTCCAATACGAACCAATGTCACAACCCTCTTAATGCTAAAACAGCATTGGCATTTATGGAAGACTAAATAGTCTCAAAGAAATACTTTCATTTTAGTATTTTAATGAAATGACTTCTTTATTTTAGCCTTAGGTGGGCATGGTGCCCGCATACCTAATCGAAATTACGACGACACCGATCTGTTCAATTCTGGGTCAATTCATGCTCAGGGGGTTAGAAATGTAACAAAATTCACCCAAAGTTTGAGCTCGAAAGAGGAACTGTAATCGGATTAGCAAAATTAGAAACTACCGTGTTGATACTTTCACCCCTTTTTCTTCAGAAAAGGAAGATCAAAAAGTTGTCGTCATTATCACACTATAGTTCTTTACAAATTGTTATCGAGCCGATTTCGTTGCCATGTTATTTAATATCAACAAATAGGCCTACTGTTTTTATTAGAATGTTTATGTCAAAGTAGAGCCAACATGATTGTTATTGTCCCAAAGTTGATGAAATGAAAATTAATTGAAACAAAGCTTCTGATATTTGGAATGTCGCAATAGTAACTAAATTAGGGCCCACGTTCATGGTACTGCTTCCTGAGGAATTTTGCAGCCCATACAATCACATACAATTTCATAGAGCTGCTTCAGAATTCTGCTTAATATTGTCTGCTAAGCACAAATAAGCAGGAAACCAGTCATAGATAGTTCATGTGGAATGGTATTTTGGCTGGTAACCATATTCTCGTATTAGCACAATTGTTTTGTGCTGAGGTACTTTTTGTACTTAAGCAGCTCTATGATATTAGACCCAGAATTATGTGGTAAGCAGTGTCATGAGTCCCTTATGAGGTATGTTGGACATTATAAAAGTGCACTGTTAGATTTTTTTATGTATACAGACAAATTTACCCAAACCAAATAATGCCCTCATAATGTGCCGTCCATATCTGAAAAGGGCTTTAGAAATTGGCCCTATAGTTAGGGTTATAAGACACACCCATAGTTTGTTAAATAGGGAGGTATAACACAGTGTCACTTTACAGCAAGACTTGTAAGCCAACGCTTTTGCAGATTGGTTACTGTTTTCATTCCTCATTCAAAATATGATATCTAAGGAAATCATGTGGTTTGTGGAATTAATCGCGGTTCCAATCCTTTGAATTGCGTACATAGCTAATCCTGAGGTCTTGCGTGTGTTACAAGCAGTACAGTGTGCGTGGGTGCACATACACTGTTCAATATAACGGCGCACAATTGGGTCTAAAATTCCAACACGCCCTCTGGTGGGGGAAACTAAGCGGGAATAACAGTCGCAGAAAAAATGTTCCACTTTTGTTCGCGCCAACAGGTTTAGTCACGACGAACGGTGAGCTCCGATGCGTGCCGTTGCTAACCGTGTCTTAATCACTTACTTCCCCTTGGTTCAATACGACGCCTAATGAAGGAATGTTCATACCTTAACACGTCCTAGCCGCTAGCAAGGAACAGTTTTCAAGAGATATCGGGAGAGATTTCGGAAGCTATTGCCGACTTTAGGTTGAATTCGTATCCAGGGCGAGCTGGCATAAAATACGGTAAGATTCGATTGATACATTTATATCCGTGCCGTCAGTCACCGGTGGTAACGGAGGGGCCGCCACGGCGGGCTTTTACTGAGTTAAGTGGAAATAGACCGCGGAAATAAAATGATTGATTTCTTTTCAAAATGTTGACTTAATTCACTTAGACCTTTACATGTTGATAAGTTGTAAACTTAAAACGTAGACAGTGGTGATTCAATAAATTAGATACAATTGTTATTGAACCACGCTATGGCCCTGAGTTTTACCTGAAACGCACTATACGACTTAAGTGTCTGAATTGAAAGTCTTATTGTATTACCAATGGCCTGTTTAGTAAATTAGTTTCACAATGCTTTCACTTATAAAATTAGTTAATGATCGTTTGGTGACGGCTAGTGGTATTGAGTAGGGTGGGGTTTGGGCATTATAGGATTGAGTTGGGATGGTGATGAGGTGGAACAAGGGACGTGTAGATGGTGTTGGCTAGAAACAGTGAAGTGGTTAGCACTTAGTCTAATCACCTTTAAGCACAATTGTGTAACTTTACTTTTTGTATCCATGTTAAAATGTTGTAGAAACCAATATAGTATAGAAACCAATCAACACTTAGATTATCTGATGTCACCATCCATCTTCAGCTTAATGGGAGACTTTGGAACGCTAGGTGGCAGCAGGTAAATTTGCATTGTTTGCGTAGTTCTGAGCATGCGCACATTTCCGAGAACAATGGATTTACCTGGTGAGTCTGTCCTCAAAAGTCTCCCATTGTCGGCCTCTCCCTCCGGTATATGCTCTTGATATCCAGAATGTCCACTTGAGGGTCCACCTCCCACCTTGCCTCCAGCCACCTCCACCTCTTTCATGCCATGTTCTGTACTATATCTTGAAATTATGTCGTCTTCCTCAAAAGCCTTAGTTGCTCCCCCGTCCTTTCTTGTGACACGCCAATCAAGACCCTTTTCATGGCTCCTCTGTGACTCTTATTTTCTTCTCCAGCCTCTTAGTTGTTGTCCAAGTTTCTGCCCCCATAAGAGAGTACCGGAATAGTGCATTAAATATTTTGCGTTCTATAATGGACTATAATGAGCAGCCACTAAAGTGACTGATCAGTATAGCGGTGTTTGGATGTACTTTCGTCGTTTTAACGCTATATGACCGCTGTAAGCGTGCGTCTTACGGAAATGCCAATCACAACTCAAACAACCATTCGTACATTCCAATCACGTTTCCCTAAACATGTCTACGTGGTAACATTCACTATAACAGTGCCTGACGATAATTCAGTCGTTGTATCCGTTTTATGTTTTAACAACCCTCAAGACGTAGTTACTATGAGTAGACGCTCATAGGAACGGGAAACATCAATAAAGTGCGGGAAGCTTTCGCGCCATTGACCTTTTTTCCCGCGCTTAATGTGAAAGCGATTAGGAGAGGAACCAGACTTGCACCTTGCTCGGCGCAAGAAAAGGATAATGCAAACAAGAACAACGTTAAGCAATTCACCGTGCGAATTGCAACACAAGAAATCCATAATATGCATCCAAGGTATGGGGCAGTCATAGTTCGGTTGTCATCTCTACGCATCTCTAGTGCGAATGTTTAAGACGGTGACGTTCCCCAGATGGTTTGCAAAGATAGAGTCTATTTGCATGTTGGTTTCCTGCGCTGGAAGTATCTCATGTTCAAATGTAATGTTTTATGTCTAGTTACTCAGATATTTAAAGACATGTGCTGAAAGGTTGTAACTATTTTGCGAACGAGCAAAATACTTCGATGAATTAAAATGAAAAAAAAAATGCACTCCTCAAGATTGTCAGTATTGAGTTTACCTTCACTTGACTCCGCCTTCTTCAATTTGCGAGGTTCGTAACATAATTTACTCGACCTTTCCAATAAAAGTCTCACATGAATATGAAATCTAAAAACAGTCCTTAGAATTATCAGATGTAATTGCCGAGACTCCCCAGGTGTCTCTCCAGCTACTCGAATGTGTTTATTTTGCTAAGGTTTGTGTGTAGATTACACCTGATGCCTTACTGAGGCTAATTGAGTGATAGAACGCTAAGAGCTTTAGATGTTTGCTTAAGACGGTTTTCTTGAAGTGAGCAACATTTACCATGCTCATCATATCCCGGTTGGTGAGTGCTGAAACGTGTGTAGTTAAACTATTGACGTTTTGGAAGTGTTTGAGAGCACCTCTGAAAGCAATTGCTGATATAATATAATCTTCTCTTGGGTGGAACTATTTTATCAGAGAGCTTTTTTCATAATACTTGACATGAAACAGGGGAATTATACGAAGGACACGAATTGTAAAGCTTCTAGATACCTAAGGAATCATTTCAGTCGAGAAACTAAGGTATTCGTTAACACCACGTCAACGACCTTTTTAATGCGTTGTGGTGGTTGGAAAGAACCGATGATGTAACAATTCGACGTTTCGATCAGTCTGTTCTGATCGTCTTCAAAAGAATCGATCTATACAAACCATAACTTGGAAGTTGGAAATGAAAAATGGTTCTGTGAATACACATTGTTATTACAATTCATATTTCAAAGGTTTAATATTAGTATAACTGTTATAGAGCAGTGGAAGGGATCAGCCTTATTTCCGCCAAACCTCGGTTTGGTTACAAGTATTTGTATTGGGCAGACACAAGATGGCCTCGTTGTTAAACACTCTTTAGGTGGTTCCATCTGCCGTTTAATAAAGTCACCCTGAGTCTACTATCTGATATAGACTGGTACCCGTGTGAGATAATCCAATAAACAGCAATGGTCATAATACCATCATCTACCCTAAGGGAATTTGATTTCATTGATCGATGTAAATCTAGCCTGCCCAACCTCTATGCAATAATATATTACCCTCTTTGATATTGCCACGGTTTCTTGGCCTTAGGAATCAAAACCACCAACTATTTAATAACGGCTGTGGAAACCTCCGCCAGTCCATTGCTCAAAAGCTTCGATTGGGCATATTATAGTCTGCTATTGTCAGTAGACTTATCGAAATCTGTAAAGGCTCAAATGTCCTCTCAGATTCTCACAATTTCTACCAGTATTCCCGAGAAAATATATGGTATTTACGGACTCTTTTCCCCCCTGACGTAGAGCAAATAATGAGCACGTGTAGAAACCATCACATGGTTTTTGCAAAATCACAAATACAGGGATTGGAATTTGTTTATTTTGTTGTTGTGATAACACTTGTAGTGTTTGTCAACTAAATGGTGATAACTAAATTCTCATGACAACAGTATGAAGTGTAACATCTTTAATTTAATAAACATCATATCATAATTCATTTTTAATAACATGGTGTATTGAATAAAATATTCTGAATTTAGAGCAAATTATATATTTTTACATAAATTATTACACAAGTCAACAGGCATTCATCAAATCAAATGAAAATTTTCCTCGGGGAATATTTGTTCCGTTCCTGAAAGTTGTGGGCGATATCCGCCATCATCAGCACAAACTGCGTCTCGTATTTGATTGTCACTCTAAATCAAATAAAAGAGCTAAATAATGCAGACCATAATTCCAGACGAAAAGACTCTGTAAGAAAAATTCATGAGGTGATTAATCATCAGATCAAAATCGACATTTTGTATGAATGTTTTATTCAGATAAGCCTTTTAGCCCTATGACAGAACAGCATATTACAATCCTTTGTACATTCTCAATAGTTATTATCCATTAAATGCTACGAAGCCATACACGGATCAACACTGCCACTGAGTTTTGTGTTTCAGTCAATTTAGCGTCTGGCTTCTGACTCAAATCTAGACAAAATGGTTACTGTTTGAAAGACAGATGCATTTTATTGCCTTCCGTACAGGCTACTTTTCTTCAACAATTAAAATATTTATTAGTATCATAACAACGTGAAGCAAGAATAAGATCAATATGGACAGCTGTCAACCAACAACAAAAAACAACAGCAGCATGCATTGGCAACAATAACAACAACAACCTCAGCCTTTAGACTTGGCAAATTTAATTTCTGTAATTGCATTGTTCCTTTAATTGTCCTAAATGATGTACGCAATTATTGACACTGACTGAAATGATTGGCTTATTAGCTGTATGTCTGGCTTGATAATTATAATCTGGAGGCCCGTAGTCAGCATTTGTTTACAAATACTTAGCGGCAATTTATGTAACATTAATAATTATCAAGTACAAATTAATACGTGTATGCCGGGATCTCAGTTAACTGATTAAAACCACAGCTGGTGATTGTTTACAATGATTAATATAAGGCTTTCATTTTTAAAAAGAATATATATCTTTCGGTAGTTTGATTATAAACAGTAGATATATCCCACTTTACCTGAAGATTTTATTGCCATCGTATAGCCTGATATGGCTTGTGAACAATTATTATTATTCACGAACTACACGTCCAAAAACAGCGTTTCACCGAGTACAAAAACAACTCGTGATTGTCGCAACACATACTCAACGGTGGTTGCTATGATAACCTCTTATTAAAACTTTTTTATTTAGAAACCACTTTGAAAGCCCTCTCTGACCTTTTCAACTTATTTGGGCAAATTTCTTTGAATAAAGTAGGTCTCAAATCGGAGGTGCTGAAGCAGTTTGCTTGATGATGCGTGAAATGTTACAAATAGTTCCATTTGTGTGGTCTTAGTTTTCAAAGGACTGTTAGTTAGGCTTGTATTAGCAGTATTTCCGGCAATTTCAGCGACAGAATCCTGATGTGTTCGTAAGTGGTAAGCATGTTTTGTTTTTCTCTAGGATAAAGTCTTTTTACTGATGTTGAAAACATTCCTGGAATTTACTGGTTTCTTCAGGCCTCATACAGGCTGTAGTGCATGGCACTTAGGGATGATTTTTCTTGGTTTCTTTGCAGAACGACATGATCCATAAAATAGAAACCAAGTAGAAAGACTCAGTGCAGTTTTCTAGTTCTTGTACATCATGTAAGCCGACACTATGGGGGGTACAAAGTAAACTTTGAAGGCTTACTGATTTTGTGTATCTCCCACAAATCCTTAAGGTATGTTTGACATTTTTTGTTTGATCCATTTAAACTGACGCAACAATGGATACAACTCTATGCATATAGAAACAAATCATGTAACTGGAGTTGTTGGGATTGCCTCATGACACGCCCAACCAATAGAACCGACTAATGGTCTGATAAAAAGCTTTTCAAATATGAAAACGGTGCGGTAAAAGTTAATTCGCAGTGCTTTCTTCCTCTCTGACATGTTCAAGTGCTTTCTCTAAACACAAGCTTCTCAAATTTGAAGTATTTTATGGCAAGCGTGATTGACCTGGCGTTGTCTGAAATTAAACAAACACGACACATGACATTCGTGAGAAGTTCACCAAACCAATCAGACTGTGTTGAACCTGAGCTACCGCACTGCTCTACCCTTATCCCGTTGCGGCCATTTTGTTTTATCGTCTGATGCACTTCACCCAAACCGAGGCAGGAAGGGTCAAATAGTCTGGTCTCTTATTGATAATTATAACAAGAACCAACCATCAGCACTGCTGCTAAACACGGGGAACAAGACAAAGACTTATGGCATGATGAAAATCCACAAGAAAACGTTACTTCATAATTTGAAACTTCACTCCAAGTCTCCAGTCTTGTATTTTTGTAAGAGTTTATCGCGTGTTGGGAAAACATCGTCAGAGTGTCTGTTGATAAGTGATGTGATACGTCAAAACTTCCTCAACTTATTCCGTCATGTACTATACTATTTCCAATATTCAACCCTTATAATTTTAAAGTGCATTGTCCGTTTTCTAATTGTGCAAGATTTTGAGGTTTCTTCCGATGCTAAACGATCTGTTTGCAGACCCGGTTAAGGTCTATTTCAGACGAACTCCTTGTTCATCGTCAGTATTTGCTTTCTTCTCAACCGTTGTCTTGCTAAAGTTTCCCGTGGACCTATTCAGTAACAACGGTACAGTGTCCGAACCGGTGCTCCCCGGAACGGGAAAAATATAGAGCGGGGAACAGCCCACGTCGACTCTGCTGGAAGTCAAGTGCTGCGGGGCATGTTTTCATGCTTGCCACCGGTGGCATTCTGTGCAAATTGAACGGCAATACATGTCGTACTTGAGCGCCACTAATGTGCACACAAGTGCCACTCCATTTGGCGCCAGAAAATGGCGAATGGGACGGTGTCCCAACCCTGCCTTGATCGTCTGTCCGTGTGTGGTTACGTATCAAGAAGATTGATTGTAGACAATATGAAGTAAACTATGCATCATAAACCGTTACAAATTTACCATAAAATACACTTTCAAAGAGTAGCACAATTACTGGAAGCTTATTAATCATTCTGGCTTATCTTTTGCACTCAAATTGCTCATACGATTTACGTTGTGCAGGGAAAGATAACACTCAGTGGTTTAATAAGACTCCATCGTTCTTGTTTGCAGATTCGGTATACAGGGGAAAAGCATTAAGGTTCCTTCAACTTAATTCAATTGAGTCTGAAATAATTAGATGGTGCCGCCATCTTGTTTCCTATTATAAGTCATTGTGACCAAACCGAGGCTTGAATGAACATACACTGTAAAAACTGGGGTGTTAAATTGATTCTCTCGTTATCTACATATGACAACACCGGTATGGTGTTAGCTATTCCAATTGCTTTATAAAGCGTTGGTTAAATTAACACCATGTTGGTGTTGTGACATATAGATACCAATATCAATTTAACACCCCAGTTTTTGCAGTGTAGTCTGGCTCCTATTTTGCATATCGAGGATCAGTATGTATGCTTTCTATGCATATGGGGTAATAGATGCAGTTATTGCAGCGCGATAAATTTACATAGGCATAACTTCTGCATGATTGATAACTTTGTTTTTATACACTCAAAGTGTGGCATTGTGTTATACCAACATCGGTTCAGTTTCCTGCCTTTGAGTGTATTTATAACATCGTAAATCTAAAAAGAGCCAGACCATATTTCTGGTTGTCTGGTTGTTACGTGTATTTCAATGGTAAAACATCTCCATAAAGGTCAACCTACAACTCCTATCTCATCCTCTGCTGTTCCTACCCATCACAATTAACATGACGCCCATTTAATGACGAATGCCCCTAGACACATCTTACCTCAAAAGGTGGATATTCGACAATTTAATTTGAATGACGATAAGAACATTGCCGCAAGGTGTACGAGATAAACACGGCTGGCGTCTTTCATTCTGCGACTTGATAAATAGAAAAATGAAAAATAACGAGGAAGACCCCAAAGTTTAGATGCATCGTAATTATCTAAATTTTTATAGAACGGCCGTCTTGAATTTATGTGTTAATATATTGATATGTATCATAACGAGGCTGAAGTAACCAGTAGACTGGTGTTTGCCATTGCGTGCACATTTAATATATTTAATATTCACGGTTATACACTAGTTTATATAGCTCAGTCAGAATTGTTTTCATATGTTTAAAGTCAAGCTCCCATATTTTGCGTTTTTTTGTTCTTAACAAGGATTGTTTTGTTATTTAAAAGATGCACTCATACACCCCATCTCGCATTCATCTATTTCAACGTGTGCTAATGACGTAACTGAGGGTATTCAAATTGAACGCCATTTAAATTACATTAATTTTATACTTACTTGGCCTAGTTTGTTATCAACACCTTGAGGGTACTCACTGACATTTATAGCCTCGTTCAGATGCATCCCCATTTAGGCCACACTTTCCAATTTATTATTTCAGACGGTCACTAGTAGGTCATTTTTCTTAAAACCTCCCCTTCTTGTAATTTGTTCTCCTTTTGTCTAACCGCAGTTGCTGCCCCCCTACGCCCAAGTGGACCTCAGAGTGTGACTCTTACGCCGTGTGAGGAATCGGTAAGTCCACATTATCTCGTCTTTGAGCTTATTCCTATTCTAACGGTCAAGCTTTAAGCTTAAGGTGGTAGGTCTGTAATGCCTGACTGGGAATGGTTCATGCCTGACGTCTGTAAGAGCTATTCAACCCTCTGGAGTGTTCTCGTTATAAAAATAAATTCTCTGAGAGAAGTTGGAAACAGGCTCGTGTCTTTACTGTTAGCGCTGTACCACTGTAATTGTCGTAAAAGCTCCGGACCCACAGCCAATTTAAAAATGTTTGCTATGTTCGAAATGTTGAAGTCATTTGGAAAGAAAATAAATAGGCCTACTGTGTTGAAGTTGGATAAAGCAACTTGGCGCTTTTAGGGCATCATGTTTCTTACAAGCCAAGCTCCATGAATGTTTTAGATACAAAACAAAAAATAATCACAAACCGCAACCTTCAAAAACAATCAATATTTGTCATCTCACGTCAGTTCCCCAGTATCGCTCATTAAGACAATCTTTAAACTGTCTTCTTAAGTAGTTGTTTACAGTTGTTGTGATCTAGGTCTCAAGCTGCTTACTTTCCCTTGAAATTCAAGGGTGTCTGAATATTAAATCGGGGGATCTTCAAGACATCTGGCATAAAACTTTCCACACACGTCCGATTTCCTTATACTAAACAATACGCAAATCAAAATGGTCAGACAACTTGAAAATCATAATATGAGGTAAAAGGTTGTAATGTCGCACCGCGGAGCTGAACGACTCCAAACATCACTCATGTATTCGTCGCACGACTCTCCTTGTTTGCAGCTTTTGCCGAATCGGTTTATTTTACATTAAAGGGGGAGGGGGAAACGCACAAAAAGCCCTCTTATTATTACCGATACTGAACTTCTTCTGGACGGACATTCCTCTTTTAGAAAGAACATTTTTCCATCTGTCAAGTTTTCAGGGAATATAATTACATCACGTAAAAAACCCTTTCACAATTTACGTTCTCGGGAAAACGGCAAATGACGCCCACTTTGCGTAATGTTTTTTTTTTTTTTTTTTTTTTTTTTTTTTTTTTTTTTAACTTATCATAATTACAACTTTTAGCTTTTGCATAATGCGTTCGTTTATCCATTATTCGTTTTCCGTTGGATTAAGTCAAACGGAAATATCTGGGGCAGCTTTGTACTTTGCTAACTTCACGGTACGTGATCGATCGATTATAAATTGTGAAATTAGAATTGTTTATATCATAATATGAGACAGCTCTGGCTAGTTATAAGTCCCTTCGAAGTAGCTTATGTTTTTTTTAATTACAGTATTTGGAAAGCACAGAGTGTACAGAGCTTATCACACATCGGTTTAATGGTATAAAAACCCCAAATAACGTTATTTTGTGGACGTCAAATAAAGACAGCCGAATCGGTTTATTTTACATTAAAGGGGGAGGGGGAGGGGGGAGGACGCACAACAAACCCTCTTATTGTTACCGATAATGAACGTCTTCTGGACGGACATTCCTCTTTTAGAAAGAACATTTTTCCATCTGTCAAGTTTTCAGGGAATATAATTACATCACGTAAAAAACCCTTTCACAATTTACGTTCTCGGGAAAACGGCAAATGACGCCCACTTTGCGTAATGTTTTTTTTTGTGCAAAAACTATCATAAATGCAACTTTTAGCTTTTGCATAATGCATTCGTTTATCCATTATTCGTTTTCCGTTGGATTAAGTCAAACGGAATTATCTGGGGCAGCTTTGTACTTTGCTAACTTCACGGTACGTGACCGATCGATTATAAATTGTGAAATTAGAATTGTTTGCAGCAAAATATGAGACAGCTCTGGCTAGTTATAAGTCCCTTCGGAGTAGCTTGTGGATGTTATTATTACAGTATTTGGAAAGCACTGAGTGTACAGAGCTTACCACACATCGGTTTAACGGTATAAAAACCCAAATAACGTTTCATTGACGTCAAATAAAGACAGCGAACATGATGTACCATCGCTAAAGTATCCGTTAATCATGCCTCATTGAAACAAGTTTCTTTATAAAGTAATGTTATGTTAAAAAAAACTTGTAAATTTATCGTTTCCTCTTCGAGAGTCGGAGTAAACTAGTTTCGACTCGTGTATCATGTGTATATCGGTATAACAGTTTATCTTATTTATTTAGGGTCTGAACAAGAACTGTGTTGAGGAAATAAACAAAAACAAGTCCGCTCTGAAAATACCAAAGGCGTGCTAACCCTTTAACATTGTTGAGTTGGATGAGGTATTTGTGTGCGTAACACATTCTCAGAGCATCCACAACAATCAAGGTAACAGTATGTCAAGTTTATTTCCTTAAGAGCAAACACCAAGACCAGCCTGCCTTGCCGTCGCGCCGTTTCCCGGTAGACTTTTCTCTGTTTGCCGACGCATTCCGAGCCGTTCTTTTGGGGAAAATGTTGAGTGCTCGATCAACGCAAGTCCTGGCAAACTAACCTTTCAATCAAACCCACTAATGGGTACTGACTTCACGCCGATTCCTCTATTGATTTTTAAAGTTGGGAAAAGACACACCTTCTTGTGGTAATCTATTTATGCATGCAAGAAGTATTTCTGAATATTTCAGTTCTACAACGTCGGTTCATTAACAGTGTCAGATTCTATGCAATTAATTCCACTATTCACTGAAATATTGTCACCATCTTAAATGGACCAAAACAATCAAATTATTGGAGGCGAGTAAGGGCGTCAACAGCGTGAAACATCGAGAGAAATAACAAGTTTAACCAACTACGGTTCACTTATCGCTTTTCTTTCCAATATACCCCAATTATTGAATTAAATTCTTAGAAGCTCTGCCTTGTTTTTACTTCTTTTGGATGACGTATGTCGCAGTCATCACGGATCGTTTCAGTGGAATTTGTTATACGCATCGCTATGATGAGATTCTGCAAATCTCTCACATTTTGGTACATTACTCATTAGTTTGTGAATAATTCTTGAGTTTTATTTTTACAGTTGAATACGAAGAATCGAGCTCCTTACGTTGGATGTGTTTGATTAGGGACACAAAGGTACCATTTGGAGCTATTTATGAGGACGCATGAGGAGGCATTACTCACATTTAACGGAGAGTGAAGATGCTCTTTGCTCTTTCCTACCGCCTGTAGCTCCCTGTATAATAAATAATAATCAATATCTCACTGAGTGTTATTCAAGTGCGTAGTGTATTACTCATAGATCAAATGTTCCCATTGCAAAATTAAAGTTTGAAGGTAAAGGAAGTGCAGTAGCACTGGGGAAAATTACAGTATTAAAAGACTTTATAATGAGACGAGAATAGTAAGGTGACTATAATAATGGGTATCTCAGTAGCGGGGCGTTTGTACTTATAGATCAGCATGTTTTGTTATATCGTATTTATTAAATCAAGGGGTCATCAAAAACGACTGGAACTGCTCCCCGTAGGCCTGAATATATTTGTGCAGAGAAGATGGTGAAGAAATGTCAGTTTGGGACGGGGTGGAGGTGGTGGACCCACCCATTCAAACCGGGTCCTCAGAGGTGAAAGGTAGGGAATAAACCATAAAGCCGACCGGAATGCACCAGTTTAGTAGCTAAGCAAAGTAATCATGGAAGCCGGTTAAAAAAAATGCATATCTTTGCGTTTAAAAAAGTTTGCTGTTTGAAAGGTTTGTACAAGGACAATGTTTGACTAACTAGTCTATAGAACGAGCTTTGTCTTGAATCTTAATTTCAAATCAAGTATTTTTTAGCAGTCAGTGTTTGCTTTTTACAAAGTGTGGTTCAAATCAAATCCCTGAGTGTATGATTTGAATAATTCCCAACTATGTACAACAGTTAACTTGTACTTTAAAGCTACGCCATGTCTAAGGTACTTCATTAAAGTTGTTGATTGTCCTCCCAGCGGTAGTCCTTGACTGTCTTGATTGATATTGAATTTCTACCATGGATGCACGGTCACTCCTTACATCTTGCCCATCACCAATCCTGAAATTGTGACCAGTCCTAAAGGGAACACCAACGTGAGATAAGAGACAGCCATTTGGCACAGACACGCGTTGTTAAACTCCATGGGACATGACTCTATGCAAATATTTTATTTTGTTAGGTTGATAAATTGTACTCGGTGAAAGTTTGTCCATATTGAGGTTCATCTGAGTTCATTTGACCCTTTAGTCATCAATTGGTTCTGTGATATTTGCTTTCAGCAGAGTTAAATGTACCGGTCCCTCCAATGGACGGTTAAGACTATTCTCATGTCCGTGAGCGCGTCATTAGAATGGTCCCTGATAAACGTTTATGTTTGGCTCAATCAATTAAATGAGACTCGATAATGCTGGGTTAGTCTGGTTCCCCGACCAAAGATTCCCTGACGACTCTTATTAAAAATCTAAGGTCAGGCATCATCCAAAGCTAAACATAGATCATGACGCAACATATATAAACATGAATTACTTGTCACCAACGGTGGACGATGTCATTGGATAAAAAAAAACAACAACGGAGCGCTGATGACGGGCTTTACTTTCAAAAAGCCTGGAATAATCAGTTTGTAAAAATGTTACAAATATATTCAAAAAAAGAGTTGAATTTTTTTTGGGAAAAAGAAAACGATAATGGGATGTGTCTGCAAAATTTTTGAATTTTTATCAACAAAAGAAATGTCCAACCTTCAACAACTCTGTCCGAATGTTCAACTGGTTGACGACAACGAGTTCGGAGCATTTCGGATGTTTTCGGAAAAGGAGGAATTCCTTCTTTTTTTGTCACGTGACATTTAGGTGATACCGGACCCTAAAATCGACAGAGAATAGTCAGAGATTTTTGGGTCTGGTACCTGACTAATGCTGGGTATGCTCAGGACACCAGGAGCTATTTGTCAAGAGCGCCCTCAGTATGTCTACCACGAGGTGGGAACTCCGAGCAGATCCATCCAATTAAGCAGTGTTGCACGACTATAACATTATTAACCCACACTTGACGTCACCAGGTTGAAATAGAAAATAAGAAAGGTTACTTTGAGGCTACTTCGTGGCTTTTGTATAAAATTATGTTAGAACGTTTACAAAACCGCTCACGTGCGTTCTTACGGTTATTACTTTCATTTTTGCAAAGTAAAAAACTCTGGTCTTGTATTTTGTTAAAGCTCTGTGGACCTAAAGTGTGTTGTAGACGGTATTTCTTGCCAGAGTGACTGCAAACTCATTACGGTTTAACATTACAAATTCCTCATGTGTATTTTGTCTTATGTGAAGTGTAATGTATTGACACATTATATCACAAGGTGCGTAAGACATGTTTCAGGCTCCGTAACTCAAGATTAAATATTTCGCCTTTCGAGGGGCAGAATTTAATTCTTCATATTAATGGATTCTCTTGTGAAATGGACGTGAGGTGCATCAGAATGACCTTCTGCATAATTAATTTCTGGCGATATGCAGACACATTGTGGGAGTTTCATAAGGTGTGTGGATATCAGCAGGAGATCTTTAAAGGAGCATTTGTAATGATTAAAAACAACCTGCCGTGCCGCCGATAGAAAACACTTCAATTTGTTCTGTCCATTGAGTAAGGTGCGTTGTCATTTCAGAACTATCAGTAATAATTTTTTGAAAATAGTTTTTCGGACAATAATATGATAACGTCGTTACATCAGCAGAGTCCTTCTAGTGAAGGGTTTTTAAAAACGTGATCCAAACAGAATGTGAGCTCCCAGACCCCGCTCACGATGAAGTTTAAATTGATCCATTGATCAATATCGATTGATCAACAATGTCGATTGACTGATTGATTATTTGCTCAATTTACCGGAGACCCTTAATTAAGGTCTTCTTATAGATCGGCTTGCCTTTAGCTTGAGATATTGTATCAATATTTCTCTAGAAACGTAAAATGAATGCGGAATTTACAAAATAATAGATTAGCCTTACGGGGAATATAGAATCCAGAAAACCATAATTCAATTAAACAAAATAAATAAATAGCCAACAACTCAGTCTGTCTGCTTTTGTTACTCCCTCCGGTAAACTGGCTAACCAGTGTTCTGGCTGTTAAGTAGACTTGCTCTTTGTCAAGTTTAATTATTACTTGGTAGCAGAACTCAGGGTATCGTGTTTCAAATCGAATGCTTTAGTACTTGGTTGTCATTGACGAGTTTAATTTCACCCTCGAGGTCTGACCTTCAATGTGGTAATTAGTGAACTAGAGTAACCCTCAATCCATAAGGAATATCTTGAGAACTGCAAGGACTGGACGAGTCCATTAAGCTCCAAGGACTGAACGAGTCTATCCTACAACGAGGGAAATTATCCATGGACGAGGGGAATGTTTGCCCGACCCCCTCCCCTTGGGGGAACTACCTATCATTAGCTGATGAATTGGTTAAGAATAAAATCATAGCAAACCAAATTTTTAGATGTACTAAAATTGAATTAATTTAAAATTTGCCTCGTCCTCTCGTCTTGAGATTTCAGAGTCTGTGGGTATGTTGACAACGAAAACGTTTTATTGATTTTTGTTTGTTTGAAGACGGGGAAGTGTCTCGTCGATGAGACTGACATCAAAACATGCTCTTAGTTTCTTCATTTCGAAGAAAAAAAACTTTATATAGTTTGATCTTTGAAAATCTAAATTGACATTAAGGGTCGTCCTGGAGGAAATGGGATGCAAATCTTAGATTTTCAGCGTCCATTTATCATTTTTATGCAACACGATTTATCAAGAAACTTAACGATTATTATGCTAAGGTATGAGTGTGTGGTTCAGAATCATAAAAACATCTGTTCGGGTAATAACAAAAAAGGGGGTGTTAAAGAAAAACAATTCTATTTAAAATGAAAAAATAAGAAAATAAATAAATAAATAAATAAGTAAATAAATGTCAATTGTGCTAAAACCTTGAGGTGTTTTAATATGCGAGGTTTCCTGTGTGATATAAACTAAAAGCGATTTTTTTGATAATGATTCAACAAGATCCAGAAGCGTAATTTAGGGGACACGGGAAGAGGGCGCTATGACACTCAGCGAAGATTTCCAGTGTGGTGATTTCCTACATGTTTGACTTTGGGTTAAATTTCATGGCTCTGCTTACCTCTGCATAGCGTTCTGTACAGCACACATTTCTGTGGGCTGTAAGCGCTGAATCCCGTGGTAAGCAGATGGGGAACTATAAAGTACTAATATAATAGGTCTATCAAAATGGGAACGTGGATTTATAAGAAAAATAAATACAAACACAGACAAGCAAACAAACAAAACTTAGAGAGATTTTCTCTTTGAAAGAAAGTGAAGAAAATTCATTAAAATCAATTTTGGGGTGAACAAAGAAAAATTGACTGGAGCGGGATTTGAACCTGCGACCACCGAAAGAAATACAGGTAATTCAGACAGTGGCCGCAGGTTCGAATCCCGCACCAGTCAATTTTTCTTTGTTCACACCAAAAGTGATTTAACAATTTTCCCAGTCAGTTTTCCTTGTGGTTTATTGCCTGAAAATATAATAAAAGCAGTTATTAGGGAAAGTTTAAGATGTTTCAAATGATTGAAATTTTCGGCTTGTTTGATCGACTTTCTTACTGTCGTGTTGCACAAAAATTAGTAAGCTGTCTGACAAAAGAGTCAAGGGCAATATTGAAAGACTACAATCCGTCTCCCGAGAAGAATCTTTGAATTAAAAAAAAATGAAACATTAACTGCGGAAGACACAGTATAATATCTACCATTAGAGATGAAATTCATCTTAGAAACCAATTGGGTAATATTTTGTGATGTAAGGAGTAACCCAAGACGCGGTTACTATGGGATTTGTCGGAATTATGGGATGTAGTAAGAATAATCTCCAGGAAGCACTATGGGGATGGTCAAGTCGGCTTGGAGCTCAGATGTATCATTTTAAATATGACGAGAGAAGCAGGTTTGATGTGAGTGCAATGACATCTATGTCACAACGTGTTATCCAGACACGATTCAGGGGAAAGGGCGGGCTTGTATTCCACCCTTAAGTTTCTCATGGACCTGTATAGACCTTTATCATGGTGCGGTCATCTTGATTTTCTCCTATTCAAATCAATGCAACTAAACCGAGGCTGGAAGGTCAAATAGTCTGGTTCCTTTTTGCACAATGAATATTAGCGTTCAATACTGTTGTTGGATACAAGGAACATGACCAAGATGGTGGCAGCATGATAAAGATCTATTGCTCTGTGGGAGTACAGTTTTTTTTTAGTGTTCTTGGCTGGATGTTCATGGTTCTGAATGTGATGTTAATTGTACTCAACTCAATGTTTTTGGTCCTGGGCTCGATGTTCCTGGTTCTGGGCTCGATGTTCTTGGTTTGTGACTAGATTTCTTGGTTCTTGGTGCCTGCTTGCCAACAGGGCACAAGGATTGTAATATTTCGTATTCCTAAGTTCTAATTTTGCACCTAGGGACCATAGTTGAAAATAAGCGTTACTTGTTTCTTTGGTTCTGTCAAATTTTCTAATATAGGTTTTCCCGGCCAATTTCAACAAAAATCCATTCAAGTTAATACCGGGGTCATTCAATTTCGCTTGAAAATAAATTCTCGGGTACATCAACATTCAACAGTTAAAAAGAGTCCTTCAATTTCGACACGTGAGCATTCATTCGACAAATAAAATCATTCAATTTAAAATGGTCACTTAGTTCATTCAATTTCGTCAAAGACAGCAGGAGCGGGCTGGTTGACTATTCATTTTCGTCAACTGGCAAACATTTTAGAAATGTTTGTATTCAAATTCGTTTCTTCGGTATGCCCTTTCTGGTTCGTATTTGCCTATATATAAAGTTAGGACATTATGAGGGGAATTCATTTCTACACTTATACCTCTCACTAAATATACGATTTTGAGGCAAAAAATAATGTCTGCCCGTGGTCATACGAAGATTGAGCACTGTAGATAGAGGAAGGCTGCTTGAAGTATTCGAGAGTTAATTTGCAAGATCTAAACATTAACGAATAAAGAAGATGACAAAAAGTGAATTTAAGATCAAAGCAAACATTTACATTGCAAGCAAATGCAAGCAAAATATTGTTTATTGTATTGCTTATTGTTTTTTGTAATGCCATAAAACTTTATTTAACTGTTCTTAGACACATTTTAAAGTTTAATTATGGGGTACTCTCTTAATGAGTTAAAATTTACTCTAATCGATTGAAACTAGGGACAAAATGCAAAATGTTTGACCGTGGCCTCAATCGAAAAAAGTTATTTTCAATCTAATTAGAGTGATTTTCAATCTAATTATTTCGTGTGTAACAAAGTAAAAGGAAAACATTTGCAATTAAGACCAAGAATAAGAATTAAATTAAAAACTCATAAACAGATTATTCACGCAACTGCCGTAAAAAGAACAGTATCGCTAACTTTAAACGCAAGCATAAGCCGTATCAATCTCATGTTGAATTTGAACGCTCAAAATGTTGAAATCCGTTACCCATAAACGAAAAAGAAACGAACATTAGGTGCAACATCGCAGAGCGCTTCGATGACTCTGAATTTGATTGCACCTTTTGGGAAAAGGTAGTAGATATTCAACATAAGAATGGCAATCTTCTAATCTTGAATGCCTATAAACGAAATTGAATGCAATAATAGTTAAAGAGAAACCCTAGTTTGACTGAATTAGAGAAATCGCGTGAATTTGAAAGCGCAATAATGAAATTGAATGATATTTTGCTGAATTTGGCCGGGAAAACCTATACTATTCTCAATGTTGAGTACACAAACAAGGCACGCAGATTGTATTCAAATAAATGTAAAATATTCGATGCAGTGAGAGCAAATACCTTCACTCTGTACTGAACTCTTGGGCCAGGTAACCGATACTTAATTTGATTTCCACTCCACATTACTCTGCAGGGACAACGCAGTGACCTTTGAAAATCTAACAATGGTTGCTAATCGGCAACCATGACAAAAATAGGAAAAATCTGTAAATAATGTGTTTTTTGAAGAAATTTTATGAAAGTCACACGTACTAAAAACAACCTTGTAACGTTGTAAACACATTGGTTGCGTAAAGTGATTCAGTGTGATTCGTTGACGTTTTCCGGATGTTGATATCACTTTCTCCGTTATTTCGTCTATACTGCAACAAAAACATGGCATTTTTACAACCGTCACTCTGTGTATAGCCTACTGTTTTGATATAACGATGAGATCCCATCATTGTCCAGCTTTAATAAAGAACTCTATCCACTTCGAAAGCAATGTCCGCTTCGACCTTACGCAAACATCCGCTTGTTGCTGCACGGTTTAAAAACCATGGCAACCATTTCATAGCCATACACGCCATATTTTCATCCAAGAGCTCCCTCGTGAATTTGATACGTCACATTCGACAACATGGGGATTCTAACTGTCCTTTGAGACATTCTTTGACAACCGGAACAGGGAACTTGAATATTATTCTCAAACTAACTGATATTTTACCCCCAGCTTAGTGTTATTAGGTCTCTCTTTTGATTGACACGAGAAGATATTTTTTTCAAAGCAGTGTTTTTCCGCGGTGTGACATTTGGCCCAGTATATTTGAAGTATAACCTGATGTCATTTGTGTTCACCAGGATCTGATTTGGTGCAGTATAACCCTTGAAGACCCTACATAATTTGTCATTAATGTTGTCTTTTAAAAAAAAATACATAAATAAAAAAGTTTATGATTGCATGTTTTGTGTCAATCAAATTTACTAATTTACTAATAAATCTAATTTAATCACATATTGTTTAAAGTGTACCATTATCTCAGCAAACTGTACGCCTTTATAAGATCCCCAGTAAAAGTACCAGTAAAGTCATGTTAGTTCGGAACTAAAGTTATTCAACTTTTTTTTAAATGATGAAAACATGCGTTGATTTTAGGGAAGCAAACTTATCTACTTCTTCCCTAGATAAACCAAGCAAATCAGAGGTAGTGTCTTGAAACAAGGAACTACACAAGAAAAGCAAGTTTGGGAAACGAATAAAATGAATAAACAAACTAAATAAATAAAAAAAGGAAAAAAAAGAAACACGAAAAAGAAACAAGATTAAAAGACATAACTCCCTGAATATATGAAAGCAATGTCATATCATTATGAATTAACAAATTAGAAGTCGTCTAAAATTGATCTATTAATAGTTCATGTAACTTCCGAAGGCAGTAAATTCACCGTAGCCGGCGCATAATTTGGTCATCATTATTGCGTCAATACACACTACAACTACATACCCGTGAAATATGAGACTATTCTTATTCATTGAATCGATGCAAGGAATACATTTTGACGCAGTCTTCAACTGCATGATGCGTGACTTGCAGAAATTGGCCCATTTTAAGTTAAAAAAAATGACCAAGCACTACCGTTGGTGGAGCTATTCATAAGATGCCAAGTTTCTAGACATACATTCTGAAGACAAAAGTCCGCTTCCATATTAGCGGCTGTGACTGCAGCTGCATCGCCACGTTAACGTGCGTTGAAACATAGGCTGCCCTTCCCTTAGTTACAGTAACACCATTAGTAACAGCTGCGGTAGCCATAGCCGCCAATTCGAACACGTGCTCAGTCTTTGTCACCCTTAATTCCCTTACTCTGTGCAGACTTTTATGTCAGTACGTCGCGCTATAATACGCAATATTGGTTATTATAACGATCCTATACTGGAGCTATCATATTTCATCCTCTTCCACGTTGTTCTAACCCACCCAAACCATTCCTACAATGGGTTCGAACACGATGAGAATAAGGTTTTGGATGACGATCATTTTTAATATTTTTGTAATCAATTTGGAAATGTATTTGTGAAAATTAACTTATATTATTTTGTTTTCTTAATTATGCTTATCTGTTTGTCTTTTTGCAATTTGTATTTTTATTGATTATTTCAAATTTTTTTCTTAATACTTTTGGTGCTTGCCTTGTGTTCGATTTTAAAATATTTTCAGTAGGGTGATCGCCTCTACTTAGCAAAAGTATTATTTGCTTGCTGGTGAATCGTAACATATATTTCTTGAATGTAGGAACAACCACGTGGAAGCATTCCCAGATTAAGTCATCTATATTTCATAAAGCCCATAATGATCCCCGTATCTATTTCCAGACTCTGATAGAAGACTAACACGACATTTATCCATTAATACTAGACATCATTTATCCATGTTTCAAAGCTCTAAAACTGTCTTGTCGTGATCTTAGCGTATGATAAGACTCTATAAGAAGACACACAACACTTGTTTTCACAGCTAGCTACTCCATTATCTTCTTCAAGGAACGTTCTTTGCCAGTTTTCATTCCATTCGGAACGCGATTACATCCACGCTAAAAATAGGTCCGCCGGTAAAAGCTAGATTCAAGTATTGTGACGATACCTATTGAAACGAAATGAACAATTGGCAAACCATACATCCCTCAGTATCATCTTTCTACCTCATAAGTCAAGATAGATGTTTTCACTTTCTGAAACAGCAAATGACGTATTTTCTTCCTTCAATTTTTAAGTAGCTATGGATACACCTCTTACGGTAAGATGAACGGCGTGTGTATTTAACGACAGCACAATTCTGTAGAACATTAAAAAAAAAATCATCCACTTTTTTTTATTTCATTCAATACATATTTAATATATACGTGTACATCACAGCACGCACATAACATCATGTGAATATGTTGAGTTATCGATCGGAATATTGATTATTTTGGAATTCCATTGTTTGTGAATTTTTGAATTAATGAAATGAAAACAATTCAACGTAAAGTTTGTTCAGGCAGAAATTTGTGAAACGTGTTCCCTTTTCATCACAACTACAAAGTGACACAATCGTAATCAGAGTAATCCTGCAGCTGTGAGAGTTACTTATGAATGCAAAATCTATTATAAGCTTTTAAAAATTTTAAGCTCACTCTACCGTAGCCCTGATAATATGGGTACATGGCATGAGAATGGTTCTATCTTGATGATTTACTGGAACTGTAATAAAATTTCCTCACAACATTTTACTGTTCATATTTTGATTATGCTGTTTCAAAACAAGCGCAAGTTAAGATACATTAACATTTACTTTCTGATCAACATTTAATGATTTTTGGTTCACAGACTAGCAAAATAGCCTTGCATTCTAATGCAATAGTTAAGATTGGTTAGTCTGAAATTGTTAAATTTTAAAAAACAGAGACAATCAAATAAAAGATGAGAAATCTCATGTAAACCAAATTTGTACTTCTGTTGTAAAGTTTCCTTCAATCGTAGAAAAGGCAGCGTTTAAGTTTTTTAGTTACATGACCATCTGGTCCCTAGAGGTCACGACCTCTTACTCTCTAAGGTCATGACCTCTGATCTGTATACCGCGTGGGCATAAAATATGCATCAAATAATACAGTACAATATGTATCCCGAAAAGGGCATGTAAATTCATCCGGCAACCTGTGCGATAGTGTAACTTATAAATCAGGTATTGTCTTGGGATTGTTCTGTGGTGGGAGGACAAAACTCTCCTTCGAAGCAAAATAAGGAGCTAAAGACACTGGTCGTGCTGTATTCTATTATCTTAAACGATATGGGACAGACTTAAATTTAATTTGAAGCATCTCTTTTGTCTGTCCAACTCCTTCGATAGGAATCGACTTCACTAATGGTTTGAGTGATGAATATCAGAAAAACCTTTGAGATTATGTTTTAGTCTTGGGAACTGTTGAATTAATGTGCCATCGATGTTTAGAGCGAGACATGATGACTAAGAGATCATGATGTAATCTATTGGTTGGATAATTCAATAAAAGCCAGGCAATGTGACTGACTTAGTATACTGTCGATTATATATAGACTTTTAATCGGGTGATCTGACCCAGAAAAAAACTGAACTTGTTAAAGAGAGGTCTCAAATTAGAATTTGTGACAAAAGTTAGGAAGCAAATATTCCATTTTATTCTACATATCGGTTGATATTGGTAACCATGGAAAAACAATTGTTTGAAATAGAGCAGAACGTTATTCTATGTAAAATGGTCTGGTCTCTAATCTTCGTCTACCGCCTGATAACTAATACTGTGTATAAAGGGAACCAGAGAAAATTGATCAAAAGATGATAACGGTTTATAAATGGAATCTGGAAAAAGTTGAACCCGAGGATAAGGGTGACATGATTGGATCTGCTTTTTCTATCTTACAATTCCACCTGTCCTAAACAGGTGTATTCATTCCTACAGGCGCTGGACTATTTTCAAATGTTGTTATCGAGGATTTCTAACACAGTGTGTTTGTATCCGAGGCTTAGAAAATGCTATCAAACGAGCATCTCGTGTCATCCAGCACTTGGCCTGCAGCAAATGAACATCGTAGGTTTGTATCTTGTAGTTGGTGTTATTGCCAAGAAATTATTTTCACTATTCTCTTTTTCTACAAGAAAATTTGTATTCAAAGAAAAACAACGATATAATTTTTGAGACTATTTTGCGAGTTTCTTTTTTGGACATTTTAATGTTGTTATTTCTGAAATGGGGTTAATGAACAATGGATCTAATCGCCATTCATTTGTTCAAAGTACAATTATAATGAATTATCTCCAATTCCTGCTGAATTTACCTGTTTTTAATTTTCACCGGTTGGTTAGCTTTCCCGTTTACGTGCCTTCCTGGGTTCAGGAACTTCATGTCCAAGACTTCACTGGGAAACACTAGCTTGTTGTAATGAATTGCACGAGCCATAGCTCACGTCAAAGAATGCCATTACTTGACTGTACCTTTTCTTACTACTTGTATAGACCAAATGCCGCTGAGGTAAACGATGTCATTGTTACCTTTTTGACAAAATGAGCAATGTATAAACATTTTTGACAAATACAAATCTTAAAAAAGAAAAAGAATAAAAGATGCAAGCAGACCATTTCCAGAAAATCTAGTTCATAATCTCCCTAAAATACTTTATAAACAAAGAAATAAACAAATTAAAAACCAATAATGACAATAAGATTCAAAAGTAACAAAACCTCATCACTGTGGCGTCAAGCAAAATGAACGCATAATTGCAAACATTTCCAGGAACATTAAAATCACTTTATTTGTTTACAAGAAAATTGTCATTTGTTTATGCAAGTCGCCCATCACAGGGCCCCATGGCCACTCGAGGTGTGGGCTACAGAAGGGAAAGAAACATGCCCCATCAATGCGCAGAAACAAGACACGGCGAGATATAAACGCACAGCAAAGCAAAGAACAGTGTGGGGTAAATGAATCCGTTGCGGAACAAACATAATTGTCTCTTCCCCTATTTGAATCAATTTTAGTTAAGTGTCTTGCTCAAGGACACAAGTGTCATGACCGGGACTCGAACCTACATCCTGATGACTTAGCCACCAGAACTTGAGTCCGATGCACTAAACCGCTCTGCAATGACATGCTACACAATTCATACTAATAAATATTGTCAGAAATAAATGTGTAACAAAACAGACCAAAAATAAAATGATAAAATACGGAAAATAGCAACCTTGCAGCATCCATACCGTAATAGCATAACGAAGGTATCATTGTTGAACTGAGCTGGTAAAAAGGCAAGAAATACAATCGTTGGAATTGCAACCCATGATCACTTTTTATTCCTTCTGCTAGACAGTGAAACGTAAAGCGGTTCATCCAACGTAAACTGATCTTGAGTTGTTTGGGAGTAGTCCTTAATTTTCTAGGTCGATGTTGAGTTGACGCTGAGTTTATTATAAAATAAAACGTTTCATAGGACGATTTCCACTCGTGTTGCATTCATTTCATGGATAATGTTTCAACGTCCTTAAAGCGACAGTAGAGGTGGAATTTTTGTGCAAAGTTTGCCCTACGAATTAAACCTACGTCATGCACAATTCATTGTGGTTTGTTGTGAGTAAGAAATCCCTAGTAGATCCAAACAAACACAATCACTGAAAGGTACTTTCGATTTTGTTTTAATCTTGATTGATCGACGCCAAATGGCTAGTTTTCCAATTTGTTTTGTATTGAAGTAATCTTAACTAATCCATTCTGAGAAGATTGGACCAATCCAAATCCAATCACAAAGCTACTTGAAATCCACCCCCATAAAAAGTAATCAATTTAAACGAACAGTATAGAGTCTAAAAAAACACACAGACAGTCCTATAAATTTGCAAATTGTTGATGAACGTAATTGCAGATTATCTGACTGATGAAAAACCTTAGCAGGAACTAAAAAAGGGAGTCTTACCCCTTTAGGTTTGATGCGTTGATGTCGATGAACTTGGTACGACATCAAGTGCAACAACTTGAAAAAACCCTTTCATTTAAAAACGAGGTTTTTTTTTATTAGTTGCTTGAAAATGCATTGTCAATGTGTCGATTTTGTAACTAAACAGTTAGAGAAGTTTGTTCAACAGTTAGGTGAACGGCAAATAATTTAAGCATTTAGTTCTTTATCCCAGATGAAACAATCACATCCCTACAGTTTCTTTGCATTAAAACACACTTCTACAAACATCTGAATGTCTTCCCTCTGTCATCAGAGTGTTTATTATTCTTGTAGCAAACCAGACTTGATAAATGTCCTCTACTATACTGAATTGCGCACGAAGGAAACATATTTGCGATATATAAATGGAAGTTGCGGGATTTGCTCGACGACAAATTGCATGCAGTGGCACACGCAACTCAACGTGCGTCATTCTATTCTTTAGGTATACCTAAAGATACATGTTTCCTTCGCCATCAAATAAACTAGAAAACGGTATTGGATTGAGTAGGACGGATTCGGTGAGCTTTGTGAGCAGGAACGGTATTATTCAGATGATCGAGAGGTAATGCTGGGGGTTCAAGGGGGTGGGTAAGAGACTATGGGGAAAGGGGGGCAGGGTAAGGCAGTGCAGTCTGACATGATGTACTGGACTTAAATCTAATCCGACTCAATGTGCTCTCTATGGATTACCGTATGGTAGGAACCAAGAGGGGGCTGTAAACGTAGGACAGTCTACTGGATTATTAAAAGTAATTTAATAACGGAGTAATTTTTACTGTACACTAATCTGAGCAGCGCTCGTTTATGGCGTGTAATACACCACCGCAGCTACGGCCGCCGCACGCGCGTGCGTCAGCGCATATGTGTACCAATAACCATGGGTGATTCACAGTGCGTGTGTGTCCACGCGCACGTGCGGCGGCCATTGCTGCAGTGGTGTAAACGCTCATGTACGAGCTTCTCCGATTAGTGTTTAAACATGCTATTGACTGATTTTCATATGTCCTTCTCGGCCTTTGGCCTAGATATACCTTGATTCTTCTGCTCGAGGCAAGGTAGTGTTTGTGGATTAAATGAGAGGCAAAAACTGGAACCTTTTGAGTATACTGGTGAAGAATAAGCTTTAGTGTAATACGGAAATATTATCATGTAATCCTACCCACACATTTCCATTAGTAGCTCATGACCAATGTGTAATTCTTTTCACATCAAACGTGGCTCATAAAGACTCTTTCCAAACTGCTACCGGTACTGGAATCCCGTCATTCTGAACATAACACGGTATCCAACTTTAACAAACAAACCATCTTCAGGCTTGCCGTCATTACTTGTTGGCTTCTAACTCTGAGATGCTACATCGAAAGTGGTTCAAATACCTAACCCTAAATATTTGTAATCAAAGCTAAAAGTCTAACTCAGAATCCCCCTTTGATGCTCGAGTATAGTGATCCGTCTACTAGTGCACTGCTTGCTCTGAATACGAACATAACTGAGTCGACATGCGAGCCAGCAAATGTTATTGCTGCATGTTGAGGCGCAGTCAATTCTCATAACTGTGGCTTCTCAGCAGTTTCAAATATGCTATGAATCTGTGTCCGATATTACTGGTTGAAATGAATGCTCCATAAAAATGTTTAATACATTCGTCAAGTGTAACTGTAGATGGGACAGTGACTGGTAATCAAGTCTTTCCTTCGAATTTCATTGAAATTTCGATTAGTGTATCGCAAATAAACGTATTCATTTGATTTACCACTGAAAATAATATAAACTGAAAGATCAGACAATGCATTACTTTTTTTGAACTCAAGATTGTTTCTAAAATAAATTTGAAAGTATTTTTATGTGGGAAAGCCTCACGGGATGGTTATAAAACTTACATGAGAATTCTAATATAATGCGTTATACAAAATGCGTGCTTTTCATGGCACCAAGCGTTTCATGTAAATCCATAACCCAAGCTCTAAATCAAGGACTCACACAATATATTGTTATTGTTTTTTTAAAAGATGAAACAACTGTTTATCATCTGGTCCTTCCATGCAATTGAAACCTAAACGAGGTGTTTTTGTAAATTTCGAAGGGTACAATAACACTAATAGGTAGACCGACCATCAAATTATGGTTTTATATTACAAATGTAGTCTAAAAGTCCTTAAGAAATTACCGATACGTGACTTTGTAGTTTTCGATACTTTATGCCAAACCTGAACAGCCAAAGAACCGCATTCAACCATGAAACTAAATATCTCGTTATTTGTTTTTATGAATAATATAAATTGATTTTTCCAATGACGGGACACGTTGGAGTTCTCTGGGGACACAGTTCCGATGACTTACTTCCCAATTAAAACGTCCTTGAATAATATTTCAGTCTGTTGTATTTGCAATGAAAATGACTTGAAGTGTTTGTATGCATGCAGGCCACAAATGATAGCTTTGTTATTGAACACAGCGACACGTGAATAGATTACGAATAGTAGCAGAGCGGCATCGTCATAATTACATCAATGGCATGGCACCTGCTTCAGCGGGTAGACCCCAGTCAATTAGCCGGCAAATGTTGCCTGGGAGTCGGGCGACTGAAATGAGAATTCTCAGTGATATAACTCGCCTCATCCCTTCATCCCGTAGGGAAGGGTTCATTTTCAAATTGCACAAATTAAAGGAACAGTGTTCGCAAAAGTCTTATTTAAATAGAACGTGAGCGAGAAATTGCCAGTTTCCGATTTACAAGTCAGCAGACTTTAAAACTCCTGGGTCTTCTTGATTCTGTTTCGTAAGCCACTGAATCAGCTAAATTTAATAGTAACCTGAATACCATTAAATTAAAACAAAATTAATCTTAAGTATCTTCAGAAATACATGTTTTTATATTAAAGTAAGGAAATTATTTGTTGATTAATGGGAAAATACGGGTGCGGTCAAAAACCTCTTCACCAAGCACTCATGCAAAACAATCTCCGTGTTTCGCTGCTGCGTTAAAATATAAGAATCGGATAAAACCTACACGGTTTCGTTCTCAACTCCCTCTCTCTCTTAAGCCTCTAGCGTTAGAATGCTGTACTTTTTGCTTAAGTGCATAATGCCTTAAAAGTTTATTTGTTTGTGAAACGACAGTGACCTAACGTCAACGTAACGGAAGTCTCGTAGACAATATTTGTTTTATATTACATTAAAGGCCACAGGCTACATTTTGGTGTGTACAGGCTTGGCGATATACTGCATCAAAGACACAGTCGTTAACGAAATCTCAGGTGCAAGCTTTAATGACTAGCCCGAAGGCCCTAGTTTATAAACATCTTCGCACTCAACGTGCATGCTCATACGCTCTGTTTAAATAACACCGTAACATTTACATTCAGTTGAGATTGCGACTCTGGGATACCCTTATGGATGTAATGTAATCAATAACCCTGTAACAATCCATGCCTATCAAATGAAAAGCCCACTGCTGTAAAGGTAATTTCACCTGTTTCCAATCCCCCGCCCTATGGGTTAACAATTTATGTCAGAATTTCATCGACCATGATTGGCTCAAGGTGCTTGTCAAATTCTCATTAGTTCGGCCGTCCATTTTGTGGGAGTGACTGGTCTTTAAACGATAATGGCTATCCGTGGGCAAAAGCCATCCTACAGATTGTTATCGTGCTTAGCATCGCGTCGATTGCCAAAGGAATACGAAAATAACAATTGCAGAAGTGCATGCTCTTAAAGCGATTACCGGTCACACCTATACCTGGGGATACTTTCAAGCTCTGAGAAAAAATTCAAGCTTATCCTGTATATCAGCTTCCCCACGCCTTCAAATCCAATAGTATAGCTGGAAGAGAAATCCTATTAAGTCATGTTTGATTCCCTCATCCCTCTCAGGGAGTTAAGCCAATCTACCGCATCAAGTTAATGTCCTGGTATCAAATCTTGATAACAGAATGTACTTCAAAAATAATTCACTAATTTGAAAGTTCGATAACATGGTTGTTGTTTTTACTCCTGTGGAAACAATTTCCGAACTTCTCTTATTGAAACTTTAAAGTTAAGCAGCATATAAACCAAACAGTATCATCGATAGGAGATTTTCACGCGACGACAAACAAACCTAAGTGTTTCATGTTACAATATGTCAAAACGATACCGAGCTTTTAAGACCAATGCAATTTGAAGAAAAATACACACAAAACATCAGCCCATCCCCCAGAGGTTTATTTTGATAACAAAAAATCAAGACATCTGACACCTCACTCAACACCCACTTTAACATTTAAAGGTCACGCATCAACAAAAACCCACCAGAAGAAAGAAATCTCGTCAAGGAAGATTTCTTTAGACTAGAACGACCCCACTGATCTTCGTTCTGAATTCATAGAGACCTCGAATGCAGAATCACGTCTCCTCTGTAGATGGCGTAAATAAGACATGAAATAAGATAATTCTAAAAGCTTCTCGGTCCAAAAGAACTATAGGCCTATGCCATACAAAAAAATACATATATATTTAACTCGTTTCATTGTGTGTCGTGGCTCCCTGATTCACTCGTCCGGGTAGTGATGAGCACAAACCTATTATCAACATAGTCTACTCCCACTGATTTACCACACCGTTGATTCTGACACCAGAAGGTTATGTTGGGAACAACACTGCATAAATACTTCAAATAAAATTCGGGTATTATAAATCTCTTCTTGGAAACTTGTTGTGGAATCGTATTTGTTTACGAATCCCACTTCTGACACCAAATCCAACGACACACGCAATTACATCGAGCAAATAGGACGCATGGCTTGGATTTGGACAGTGGAGCTTATAATATAGACGGTATGCAAGGTCACATTGTTACTGGACAAAAGGGAGGGTTCGTTCTGTTTTTAAAAATATAGAAATAAAATGTTTTATTCTAATACATTTGGGGAACTCTGAAAAACTTAAAAATTATTTTACTGTACAAATCGAACGTCATTGTTAATTAGTTTTGACATAATAAACTTATAAAAACAAGTTTAGTTTAGACAGAGAGCAAGGAACGGATCTATAGTTTAGACCATTACATCAGTTTGTAGTTAACAGAACTGTTTGATACCACCTTGGCTTACCGACCACATTAACTTTAAATTGATGTCACACAATAAAATTTATATGATTAATCTTGCCCATTTCAACTGTGAAAACATTGACTGAGTTTCGTTATAATAAACATCATAGCTGCGTAAGATTTATGGATGTATAAGTTAATTATAAAATTATCTCAGAAGTATTTAATGTCCACACATATAATCTTATAGGTCAAATTCATGAAGAAACATGAAATTTGATTTGCTAATTCTATTTAGTATTCCCGTTTCTCGGATTCCATCACTCGTTAGTCGAAGCTCTACCCTGACACAGAAACATAAATTCCCGTTGACTTTACGTTCGTGTTGATTTAAATTAGCCAAATCATACATAATTCAGACTAATAAAGCGGGACATTTGTAAACGGCACAAAATTGGAAAAATTAATCAGGTACACCGCAGGCCTTCTTGACTGACTTCATGCAAAGGAACTGGATAACATTTATCCAGTGACATGAACTCATGATTGCATATCCTTGCGAGAGGCAGTCCTGGTGGAGGATTTAGTGGTAAAGAGTGACGAATCTTGGTGATTGATTTGATGGTGAACCTCATTAACAACACACGGGGAAAAACACATATTATGTTTGAATTTAGAAAACGGAAATTCTTGCGTAACAGAAATCTTATTTATTTGTAATGTTTTACCCATACACCGATGTGTCTTAAGCACTTTGTACTCAGTACTTTCCCGAGTCCTGTGAAAATAATCACAGGCATTTTTCCTCGGGTGGGATTCGAACCCACGACCCCCATCATTCTAGAGCAGATGTCTTACCAACTGGACTACCGAGACTGCCCGGTAGCTAGAGGCGGAAATCTTATTTGCTGAGCAGAAACTGACATAGAAACTATAACGAGCAGTACAGATAACATGATGCTTTAGCTGGTAACCCATATTTGCTTAGCTGGAATTATTCTTTCTGACCCAGAATGAGTTAGATATTTAATTATTACAAATTGTTATTATTATTTTTTAATGAAATCAAGGACCCTCAAAAGTTACGAGCTCTTAAACCGGTAGGGCTGAGGATACACGTGTATAAGGAATATATTGAAGAAGTTTTAGATGTTGGGAAAACACACGTAGAGGGACTGAAAACCCAATCAAAATGCGATGCTTCGTACAAGATGGGATTCGATCCGGGGTTCACAGGGGTGGAAGGCAGGGCAGTATGCTACTAATCAAACCCGAACTCCCTAAACAATATGCACAGCAAAAACTGTGCTTTTAAATTGACTCTTTCCAGTGTCTATATTATGTGACAACTCTGATAGGGCCTACTATCTTATTTTAATAGCAAACCTGGATGGTGTGCCTTTGACACTAAACAATGCTGGCGGTGAACACAGGTTTCCACTGGCAAGGCTACACCCCATCAATTTGCAGTTGGTTGTACATATGCTTTATTCTTCTAAAAAATCAAATCTAGGTCAACTTGATCTATAAAATCATCAAAATAATAACCCATGTTCTGCAGGTCAGTTCTCACTATCAGTCAAAACCATTAGATTTCTCAAAGTAAAAGTATCATGAATAGAATGTAGTCCGGTTATCCCATTAGACTCTCATTCCATTAAATTTAGGATGATTATAATTTCAAATATGTTCGCTGATATCCGAGAAAACATTCTTTGACTTAAAAAAAAGAAGAAAAAAAAGAAAAAAAAAGTTATGTGCGCTTACTGACAGACTTGTATTACAAAATATTTTCTTAAAAGAAAGAGAAAAAATATATATATATATATAATAAAAATAGCATACGTTGATCGCGTTATCTAACCCACTTCCACACCCCCAAGGAAATAATGCTTGCTTCTTAAAGTTGGCATAGCCCCATAATCCGTGATGAGAAACGACATTTATTGATCTGAAGTAAACCAGAGTCATTACATCTGCCGACAATTCTCCGGGAAGAATTTGACAGAAGACAACCTCAATGCCACTGAGATGTCTTCTAGACATGAAGTAGGGCAGATATAAGAAGCTCTATTCGCATCAGTGTTTTGGAGATGTGTTCCTACGATAACCAGACATATTCCGTAATCATAATAAGAAATCTTTATAATTAATCTGTAAACGTAACTGCTGGGAAATTTGTGAAGGCTTACACTAAAAATAAGTGATTCTACCAATAAAGTTTACATTTGAAGAGAAAGTCATAATTAGATTGAGGAATTAATGGTTCTTTCTAACTTTTACAATCTTGTGCAGCATTTTGGATATCACGTATCGACAGACAAAAGAAACACTCAGTTCTACCCTTATTGTAATCGTTTTACCATCTGTTATCGTCTTCAGATTATTCTCGTCTCTTAATTTACCTCACTGAAAATACTGTAATTTTATTATAGTTTGATTTTGAATGTCTTCATTTAAATTATTGTCATTTAGCGAAATGCTGCACTTTAATTTTAATGTAAATTATGAACGAACAATTATACTAAAGCAGGGAACAATTTTTCCAAGAATAGTATTATCTATTTTGGGAATATGGAACGTGCTTGCAAAAAAAGGACTGTATCTTATTCCGTACCTGTTCTCTCGAAACGGAAGCAGTTCCGGCTCAATATAGCCCAAGATCTTATTAAAATTCATTTCACGAGAGCTCTCGATTTGACAACAAAAATAGTACCTTTCATTGCAGTGCAACAATTTCTTACATGACTCTGGTTGAACAATAGAAGTAAAACTAGTTCCAAATAACTTCCTTCTCAAAATATATTTCAAGGTCTGAATATTGTGAGTGTACTGACTCGCTATATCACTGGAAATCTTCACAATGTTCTTAATTCTCAGTTCTGAATTGATCAGTGCGAGATTAATCAAATGTGTTATCATAATTTCTTATGTACCCATGACTTGTGTGTAAGTGGAAACGACACATGGGTAACTGTAAGCAGGTGTACATCAGAGAGTCACCTTGACCATATTCACTAGGGTGTTCAGATAAGACATAGCATGTGCAAGACATAATCGCTACGGTATTTATTGTCACGTTAGTATGATACTAACCCATTGCCGAGGAGGTTATAGCTCTACCTACCTAGCTATCGATTTATCCACCTTCATTGAATAGAAAGTCGAAACTGTTGGATTTATCCGAGGATCAAGTGGATTTAGATCGTATACGCATGTCAAGACCTGCTGCTGTTAACTGAATCCGCGACACGTCAGATCAAAACGGATGCTCTTATAACAAAAAACCACTTTGCAACAGTCGGTTTTTAGAAACAAAAAGGAATATCTTTCTCTCCTTGCAAGATGAATGAGATAATATGACTGAATATTTACGTATCACACCGCCATCTTGGAGGTAAAAGCATGGCGCAAAGGATATGCCAATGAACAACATTCTTTTGATCTCTATCAGATGACGTCATATTCAAATGCATTTTCTTTTCGTCAAGACGACAGAAAATTAAAAAAGGAAATAAAACGTTTTGGTTTACAGTTGGTAAGGACAAAGTTTAATCCAATTTACTTTTAAATTACTTTATGACGAATATTTCAGTAGGAACATGACCGCATCTTTCTCAGCAATCCACCACCTCTCCGTTTCACTCCGCAATAAGAACGTCACCAAATATAGAATCTCCTTTCATGTTTATCAACTTAAGACATTCACGAGACAGGTATTCACAAGACAGGTACGGTTGCCATTTTATATCCGATAATCAACGAGACGACAACGTTACCTTTTCAAGTCTTGCTGAAGGAGTATCATCTGTACAGTATTGTCCTTATTGCTTAACTCACTGACATTTTATCAGTCTTCTAAAGAATACCTTTGCCAATTTCCCCCTCAGTATTCCTGCTAAATTTACGCTTTTGTACACCGCACGTAGCAACCTTTTCGGCTAAAAAATTACGTGAACATCTCAATTTCAGCTCCCTGGAGTGCATTTTAAGTTTGCCCAATTTGCAATATCAACATATGTTTCCGTTGCTTTTTTTTGTAGTAACCATACGTCCGATCTTTCCCGCGAAAAAAAGCCTGCCGAACAATTCACAAGGAAAAGTAAATGGCTCAAGCAAAATGACATGTCGTGCATCAAGCTGAATGGGACAGTCTTAGTTGTTAAATGTAATTGTAAACCAAGAAAATGAGTAGAAAATGTCTAAAGCAACCACCAAAATAAAACGTCTCAAATTTGTCTCCTTAAAATAATCAGATGTACGGTTAGAGCGCCCGTCATGACCTGAAATGGAGACCACACTGTCAACAGACCACAAAAAGTCTCCCCTAATGAATTGTAAAAGCGTCAACAAAGACACATTACCTATTGAAGTAGCTGTAGTTCATTTCCTTCAGGGCCAACCTTAACACCTCGTGTATGTTTCACAACACTTACCTTCCATGTCTTCATTGACACACTCCGAAGAGACTTGGTCTAATTGATGGGGTACCCCTGTCTCCGACTGACATCTTAAAAACACCTAGTATTGTTTCTGTACTGATCACAAAATGCGTTAGAACTAATCTAAAAGGGTTGTTAAAGCGTGTTCACATTTAATACATCTCAGTTCAAGCACTCCATTTACAGCACGAAAGTTTTCAAGCGCCCACGCAAGAAAGTAACCAAGCAACAAACATGTAAGTGTTGAAACATTCAGGCAATATTATTACCAACCAGCAATAATCAATCAAACAAGCAAGCAAACTATCAGCCAGCCAGCCAGCTTGCAATAAAATACAAACAAGCACAAAATCAATCCAGATGCCCCCCCCCCCTATAAAAGAAAACACACACACAAAACAAAACAGGCATGCAATCTGCCATCAAACATACAGGTATGCAATCAAGCAACGCAATCACCAACAACACAATTAGCAGACTTAACTATTTCTTCAATTTCACAACGATGATCCCTGTACAAAACTCTAACTGGAAAAACACAAATCAAGCAACTAAGATTTAGATAGGTAGCAGGTATACTTTGCAGCTAGCTATCTATTTTTGAGCTAGCAAAAAGTAAAGCAAACCACAGTCCAATCAAGCAATGCCGTTGTAAGCAATCAGGGGAAAAAACGAGTCAATAGTTATGACAAGTTTAATATAATGCGCCTCATATCAATTCACTCTTGGGGATGTCACAAAACTCTTGAATTATTTACCAAGATGGGAAATAATCGCCGCATAAGTCAATATGCCAAGGAGTAACATAGTAGTGTCTTGTTTGATCAGGAACTTGATTTACATACAACATGGGAATTAAAGAATTACGTGTACAATTTATTTTAGTTGTAAAATGTGGCAAGATACGAGCATTGTTATCTTATGTTAATTGACTTGATTCATTTCAGTTTGTTTTCAAACATGAAGATTCTTACCAGATTCTCCAAGGTGTTCATTTCGCAAGGATGTTTCAATGCTGATACGGTTAAATGGACGGTGGTGAAATGAAGTAACACATCAGGTGTTATTTCCTCTGGTGCGTTCACCACATCGCATCTCTAATGAAGCTGTAGGGTAGCCTACTTTAACAGTAATGTAAGATTTCATGAAACAAAAATGTTGTTAATGATAAGTAGCTGACAAAGCAAAAAAAAAAAAAAAAAAATTAAAACATGGCTTTAAACACGTGACCTGCTAGAATGTCACTTGATGTATTTTTTAAAAAGTCTATTTCCCTAGGCTGCTGATTAATGTGAAGTATTTTGAAGCATTAAGCCGTCAAGAAGCATTTGTCTTCTAAGCAGTTTTATAAGATTAGTGCCTGATTGGTATCAAGGCGGTATTGTGAAAAAGCTTTTATGGAAAGAACATTATTCAAGTTAAAATCTACAAGTCAAACCTCCTGGGATGTTTGTAAGTCACTCAAAATGGATTTATCTTGTCATCAATGACATAGTTTATGAGGTTGCGACCAATTTGGAACATCCTCTATTGTCGGTGACTTAATATGAAATATTATTCCCCCAGCATAAAACTTAGGATTATACCCCATAGAGGTTTCTCAGTCGTCAACGCAAACATTTGCTCAACTTCGTGTTTTGCCTCAAAATGTCATCCTAATTTGCGATTCATCTTGCAGGGATGAAGAGAATCTTCAAGGAGACGTGCTTAGGAAAGAATCTTACCGTTTAACCGGATTCTTACTCAATTTAGCGACAGGGTTGGTCTAGTTCGAAGTATTTGAGCTAAATTTGATCTCTCAGGAATCTCGTAATATTTTATCATATAGTGTCGTTAAATTGAATCTATTAACAGCCGTCGGGTTACCTATAGGTTGGAGTGAAATCGGACGTGATCCCATGTGCTTTGCCAATTTCCAATTTCCATTGTTTCATTTCCCTAATGTTTCCGTAATGATAACAACAATAGATGTAATGATCTAGGAATACACCTAATTGATGTAGTTGATTTCATTTTATCACGTGGTGTTTTCCATTATCTTTTTGTAATGAAATGAGTTTCTGGTGATTTAATTTTGGAGGTGGTTTAATGGTGGTTCCGTTTCTATTAATGTTAAAAAGCTAATACATTCAGAGAACAGTCGTCAGATTAGCAGGCGCGAATGTGAACGGTTTTCTGTCGTATCTAGGTCACGGTGCGCATCCATACGATCTAACACGTGCGACATCACACGGCCGGCACATATTTCAAATAATAATCATATTGAAAACACGTTTTGTTTTCTTTGGGCTGGGTTACATGATGCGTCAAACTGCGTCAAAAGGCCAGCAGCTGCAGTATATAACCAATGCCTTCTGAAACAATTCCAAGGAAAAGGAAACGATTAATTACTCAAGCCGGTCGCATTCGAGATTTGTGCTGCGAAAATAGTGTACGAAACTGATTTTAGTTTACATTGAGTTTAACTTCGATTGGAGTTTGGGATTTGAACATTTTGCCTAATCATCAAACGGTAACCTCGAAGGTCAAGTTAAATCTGTCGGCTTTTTCCTGTGAGCATTCGTGTGCATGATCCGTCTCAAATCTGTCTTGTAATTAAAAACTTGTTTTTCTTGTTCATGTTTGAGTAAATATTATGGTTAGGAATGTAGAGACTCAAGCAACCAAAGCATATGGAATGTCGAATCGATTCAACAAACAATTTAAATCACATTTTAATTAATTAAACAGTTCTGTGCAAAATATTATGATGTCCTCGGTGAAGAAAGCCATTTTAAAAAGATACACAACTATTATGATTCGTAAAAATACGGTGTGAATCCAAGACCATAACGATTCAGCTCAATAACTATAGATTTCTTAGAGGTTATAAAAATGATTAACTTCATAGAAGCGACGGGCAAAATCAATAAATGCGTACGTAACTAATTGAAATTTAGATTGGTAGTTCGGTGTTGAATAATTGAACGCGTGCTTTAATCTACAGATAGGAAGGAACACAATAGCGTTGTTGCTTTTCTGTTGGTTTAGTATTAACATCAACATGGGTTAATATGCGGATGGGAAAGATAGTGTAATTACAGTTGCCAGTCGAAATATTAACAAGAGATTTCAATTTGGCACAAAAAAACTTTAGTGTGACAATTTTCCCCATTTTTTTTGTATCTTTAATAAGTTTTTAGCTGAACAACAACAACAACAACAATGATTTTCTTTTGTCACGATGTGTCTTTAGATTTTGACCTGTAATGCCAGTTCAGTCATTTTCCTTTAACATCTTACTGTGGTTATAAATGCCCGGGGGATTGACTTCAACAAAATGTTCGCTCACAGCTTTCACGCACTTAAGTTCATAATATATGTTGCAAAATATAATTACAGTTTGATAATGCACGCACTTCCGTCATGAAAGAATGTGAGAGTTCCTTGTGCTTCTCTTTCGTATACAAAGCCATGTCAGGATATGTTGTTTCTTTTAAGAATTAAAAAATTATAATAAATTAATAAATAACAATAAATAAATACATTTAACTCTGCGAATGTTTCTTTTCTATACTAAATGTTTATTGTTATTTTTATTTTTTTTAAGTGATAATGAACAGCAGTTGAAAGTATAATTGTACTACTTTTCATTTAGCTTTTTCATCGCAAAGACAGCACGAGTATTTTGTAAATTAAATGACGCGAAACAGACAGTGAAGTAGAACATTTGGGTTCCAGGGACTACCAGACATGTAATCCTGGACTGTGACAATATCGAATAAGTTAATCTACAAACCACAAGCAGTTGTTCAAAAATATGGTTCACAAGTTTGTTACATTGGTTTGTTCAGGTATGCGTAATATTTAATTAGAGTTGTCATCGCTTGTCACTGATTGGGCGGTTGTTCCTAATTGGATCACTTTCTCGCCAGGATTCTAAGATGAATGTTGAACCCAAAATAAACATTAATTGGACGTGTGGTGATAAGTTATAGTATTCCGGTGAGATTGTTTAATCAAAGTAGTGGTTTATCAATCTTCAGGTTTAATCTCCAGACACACAGCCGGCTTCATCAATCAAGAAACACTCCAATTGGTTATGTTGCTCTACCCGATGATACTATAACCAATGACAACACTCCTTTCAATCAATAACAACACCCACTAGGTGTTATCACTTACGCCTTTTGATTGGTCTGCAGTCTCGCCATCTTTGTTTTTCAACCAATTTCCACCCTTATTCATACAGGGGTGGTGATTGGTCTGACATTACATCACCTTACCCAACCAATGACAATGCCTCTTTCCATTAGTCATTCTGTATATCCTACAAAAACGACCAGTTTCAAATTTATTGAAGAGTACAGAAGCACAGAGAACATGAACTGGAGCTACGTTAGCGCTCCATCATAAATTGGTAAAATACAAATGTGAAGATAAATGTGTTTGCATTGAAGAATTTGCTGCATTGTAGGCTAAATAGCCAAGTCACTTAGTGGCGTGAGCTTTAAGCCTTTAGTCAGTGCACGTTCGCCTCTTCTGATTTCTCCTTTTGTGTCTGACTGACCATACTGCATATCTATTCCTACCTTGATAACAATGTATCATAATAGACAATGTATTTTTCGTTCGTACAGCTCGAGTGACAGCATGCATCTCCACACATTGAAATCGCAACGTAGTGCGCCGCATTAATCATCCAACCTCCACACCAGCAGTCCTGTACAAACCCCACAGTGATGTGACCGGCGAAATCAACGCACCGCAGCGTAGACTCGTTTTTCTTGAACAGAATAACGCCTTGGGCAGAGTCTAATCGGCTTGCAGGGAGGGAAGATAGAGTGGGTTGTAACGAAACTCCACCGTTGGGATTCTGCTGCTAGCTAATTCAACCTACTCCGCGCATGTCTACGCCTATAGGTCACGGCGCTCGCAAACCCACCTGTGACAGACCCAGCGTTCAATACACATCGCATCCGTGGTGTCTCTGCCGGTTCGCTTGCTTTCAGACTCCAACGTGGTGCAAGATTTTCATTGGATTCCTGCGTCGACTCCTTGCATTACACCTGTTCTGCTAGAGAAAGAAAAACAATAATCGTGACTTCAAAAAGCTGCGTGGAGTTGTCTTGCCAAGGTGTTATCCATGCTGGATTGATAATAATCGATTCTTTGTATGTATAAGTATTCGGATTGAAAGTCTGCTGGTGCTTGAACGGGAGGAGCTGTTCATAATTATTGATGTAACTGCATGACCAAACTGTGAATAAAACTTGAGCTCTCCGTTGTATCTCGGTTACTTTGAAACTGTTTTCTCAATCCCACTCATAGTCGGAGATCTCGTAAACCTTTCCAAGGAAGATTCTCCGATAACCTTTTTATGATTCTTAATAACCATTGGATATCCAAACTGGACAGTTTTACATAACTGGCATTCTAACAAGGTTTTGAAAACTTTTGGAGTTTGAATGTTGCAACGAGGGCGGTGTACTTCTCACACTGATAGCTGCTGACAACCCTCACGTCGGGAAAAAACATTGACGTTTACAAGTGTGGAAACATTTATCATTGTACTGCACGAGTAGGTGTGTTCAGTCCCCCACAACTACACGGACACAGACAACGGTTTCCAGCCAAGAATTCAACCCAAACTGAATAAAAATGTGATATTCTTGCTTTCCGTGAAGGAAGTTAACATCTATTCAGGAACTCCTTCTCGTCAAATTGTTCTGTTGGACTTAGGGGGTTGGGTGATATCACCTTACAGTGAGACGAGACTTGTAGATGCATGCCTGGATTCTGAAGGGTCCTTCACCATGCCTTCCATCAAGCGTTTACTCCTGCTCCTTTGGGCGTTTACCCTACTGCTGCTTACTAAAGAAACGGTGAGTCCAGAAATTTGAAACTCAATTACTTTAGAAATATTTGTCATTCGTATATGAGCATGTATTTTATGGCTTCGTGAATGTTATTATTTAAAACATTTTGTGGATGCGAGGAGGCGATGTGTAACCTGAGCTATCATGAAGGCCAGACATTGGTGCGGTTACATTCAGTCAAAGCACTTTAACATTAGTCAAAATAGCTTCTTGTTTTCTAAGAACAATCCAACATCTTATGATATAAATGTTAGTGGTGTACACCATTGTGAGCTGGTGCGATACGCAAAATTAATGTAACTTGTGAATGTTTTTCGACTACTTTTTAGTTCTTTAAAGGGTTGAATAATGGTTAGCAACGCTGGAAATTGAAAAAATGTTTTCCGCGAGATCAAAAAAAAAAAAAATAAAATAAAAAATATGTAGGACCTATATGTAATAAATAAATAAATAAAAATTAGACCATTTGATTCATGGTGCGTTCTAGCCTGTATACCTTAAAAGAACAGTATAAGTTAAAACTTCAAAGATAGGAGGTCATAAAGATGACTCTCAGATTACATTATGAAGGCGGGGATGCCTGTAGTTGAACTGGCGCGAGTCTATTCGTTCGTCTCGTCATTCTACATCTTCAAGTACTATGAATGTAAACGATTATGGTTTTTGTTACAAAGTACCGGATTATTTTTTCCCCCCGATAAATTCGTCCTTTTAGGGGAAAAAATCACTCATCATCGGTGAAGGATCACGTTTCTTTTAAGTGTTTTCAAGTCTAAGGTACAGGTATGCCTAGATTCAGAGTATCACTTAAAGCTAGTCAGACGAACCTTTTGTGCTTCGTCATTTCCTAAATACCACTGATGGATATGAATTCTGATTTGTGTTATGAAGTAGAGTTAAAGTTGAAACCGAACAAAGGTTTGTGGGTCGTTTATCGTTTGAACAAGATCACCCCTTAAAGTTACTATATATACAAAAATGTGTGGAAATGTTACTACCTGTTTTCCATTTGAAACAGCGCAGCTTCAGTTTAAATTTCCAGTTGACAATGTTTGTCTTTTTATTGAAAACTATATTTTGCGCGTTAACCTCAGACTATACTTCTGAAGGTTGTTAACCGTGGTTCGCATTTTTTTCTCTTTGTACTTTAGATTTTGTTCCTTGGTTTAGACAGAAAAATATATTCAGTTAATGCTCACGGGATGGCACCTCCAAAACGCAAATGTCACCCTAAACAGGTGTGTTCTCGTCAGAGATTACAGAGGTCGATTTCTGCGTGTTTATGTCTAAGAATGAAATGGGGACCCTGGCGTGTCAGAGAGAGAGGCAGAGAGAAAGAGAGGGGGCGTGTGATTCCCATGACAGTCCGTTACTGATATATTTATTGATTCATGTCGTGACATAACATTATTGTTTACGACGAGTAAGGGATACTGTATAATACACTTGACGACCAGAACAAAATAAGTGAAGGAATTTGATCACTTGGAGCACCCCTTCTGCTATAAAGCTACAATGAACAATAGTTCTTGCTACACGCATTGTTTGTGTGAATCCCCGGAGCCTATCAGTAAATGCATCGCAATGGGCTAAGTGATGAGCATTATTGTATGCGATATCAACCCTCCTATTTACAACAGTGATTATGTTTCATACAAAACATAACATTTATCTGAATAGAATCTCTGAAAAGGCTAAAGGGTTACTCTCTCTAAATAAAGTAAAATCTAAAGTAACCGAAATAGATTTTATCAAATAATCCTGTTGATCTGTCTAGTGGGCATTTAGTATCTGGGCACGTCCCATGAGATATCATTATGGAGATATCAATGGTTCTTATGCTGTCAGCAGAGTTCTAAAACTACTTTAAGCTGCTGCATAGTGCATACACTCAAGTGTAGTATTTACGAGTAAAAGGCAATGATTAAAACACATTTATATGACAGTTTACAGTAAATTCAAACCATCTTTATTGTCAACGTTTAACAACAGGTTTGATCAAACAAGAAACTAGAGGGACTTGATGTTTCCTTGTGTTTGTTTGTGAGGAAAAGATACCCGGTGGCAGTCGGAAGTCCAAGGTTTTTTTCAATTGACATGTTATAGTTCCGTAAGGTCGGATAAAGAAACAGTTGTGTTTGGGATTACAACATAGTTTTCAAAAGAACATATAAAAAAAAAGTAAAATCCAATCTGAACATTTTAGTCATTTGTTCCGGTTCACCAACGATTTATCGGACCCCATTAATCTAAATCGCATTTGAAAGCTGCCGATCCATCATCTTAGATCTGCCGTTGTGTTGATAAATACTGAGCACTAATTGAGTAACCTCACTCGCGCACTTAATATTTTATCTCTCTCCGTAAAAAAACGGCAATTTATCAAAGAGGCTCGAAAATGTGGCTAACGTCACGTAGAATTAGATCGAGCTTCACTTGTCTTGGACTCTCGTGGGGAAGGTGTGTTTCTACAACCTCGTATGCAATACCACGTTCATTCCTCCTCTCTTTGATGACTTGTTTCGGATGTTGCACTCGTCTAATTATTCATCACCCCTTCTCCGATGTAAAATACAGAGTTCATTGTCCAGTGTTAAATTTTCTTTCCTGTGTGGGTAAACTCCATCCGTTAGTAGAAGCTATGTCGCCCTGGGCTTCCGTTAGCGTGTTGGCGAGTGAAGTAACGATTGACAAGGAGGAAAATAAGGAAACATGTGCGTGACCGTCAGAGAAAACAATCAACATCCACATCTGCACAGTTTCTTAACAATTATCAAGAGCATCAAAATAAATTGTACGCAATTAAAGATCTTTCCGTGACTTGTCAAACATACATGGAATACGGATCGTGTATTTAGATTATACTTTAAAGTTATTTTTAAAGACGTCAACGAAGAATGAACTTGTTTCCTTCGGGAAGAGAGGTCAGTATGACATGTGCGGCCTTATGGTCAACCACAAATTAATTTGATTTCGATTTGGACAAAAAGCGAAAAAGCGATCTTTTCTGTTTTTGGAAAAGGTACGGGTTTTTTTCTCAATACTAGCATACCACACTTTATTTTTCACAATTTAATTTGTAAAAAAACAAAAAGGCTGATGTGAACCGAACTGACTTCCGGAAATTTCATTGGGCGATTGAATAAGACTCTAAACAAACCCTACCCCATCTTCAATGTCTTGTCAAATTTAACACTGCCCAATTTTGACGTGTCTTGTCAAAAATCTGGCTTTATTTTATTTGATGCCTGAGAAAGAACTGACATGTCCTGCCAATAGCTTAGGGAGTGTAAGTTAAAAATCACTTGTGAGGAGGGCGGACCCATCAAGGCGCACGAACGTCCCCTAAAGGTATGGAATATTTCCGTATTGGCCTGAAATTATTGGGACTCGTCTTCAACTTGACGAAAACGTGCAATTCCTCAGGATTTCGGGTTCAAACTTTGTAGGGCATAACGAGTTTAGTTTTAAAGAAGAACCTCTTCAAAAACATATTTTGTTGTTCTCTTTTCTGACGGTGCTTCTTGAATAAGAGTCCTTGCATTTAAACTATACGGGATACCATTTTTGTTTGAGGAATGTTCCTCAGCCAGCCAAGTTGCCATTTTGTATTTAAAAAGAAGATGACACACTTGTAAGTATTCGGTTATGATTGATTCACGGTCTGCGAACCGTGTCAATATGACCATCTGTTCCAAGACTGGACATTCTGCAGTATGGAAAAGGAGTGTCTAGTTCAATTGAATCAAATTGAATCTAACAATGTTCTGAATGTGGAATATACTGTATATATTAATGGTGATTGCCAATACAGCTGAAGGTTCTCATGTTAGATGCTGTGGTAATATCTTCATAAACAAAAGGTTTGGATGTAATGGCCATGGTTTAAAACCTCCTTTATGGACCTGTGGTTCAACTTTATAGGCCAATTAAGAACTGCACCCTTTGATTTCTTCTTGGTAACCACCTTGAGGTAAAGGGGTGATATTCTCCCCCCATTCAAATTGACCCTCGCACCACACTTGCGAATTGGCTGTTTGGATGGGACACAACGCCTAGATACTCCAGTGCAGCGTCATTGCCGTTCACGCTAATAGATTTTAGCACCGGGTGATGCCAGCCTTTAGCTCTATCAGCACCGGTGGGAAAGTACTGCTGTGTTGTTGACGTGAACCTGGCACGGATGGCATCACTTGAGGGAGGTGAGGGGCGGGTGGGTGGTGGTGTGATTTTAAAGAGAGACAATCTAAGCAGTTACTGGCCTGTTTGACTGCTTGATCATTATCATGTTGGAGACTCAGAGTCACATCGACGTGATGTCGTGAAATCCGTCAGTAGCGTTTCACTCTCCAAACTACAGCAAAGCATTATCTGTTTTACAAATTTTTGCTAAGAAAGAGTTAGCACCAAGAGTTTTCGAACTAATATATATTGGAACCACCGTAGTCTAGTGTCGTTTGTAAAGCTAAATGGAATATTACAAAGTATCAACCACTTAGGTTTAGTAATTTTGACGCTCAATTCTGTTTCCCATCCTTGCAATAAATTTATGAACTATTTTTTGTTGTAGATGTTAGCCAGTTGCAAATGCGATTGGAGCCTTTTTAGTCCTCCAAGAGTAGTCTGAAATTGAAAGGAATGAAAGAGCGGCACATATTTTTCCTACAATGACACATGTCAACGCGTGTCTTAATGTGACCGATATTAACCTTAGTTTGTTTCCCTCCGAAATCATGACCATGTAATATGTTAAAATATTCACCTTCTTGATCTAACAGTGTGTTTATTGTAAGTCTAGATGATTGCGCCGATTGTTCTCTCCCGAACCCAATGGTGTTCAAATATGTATCGTTTTGTCAAGCTTGACAGTCATATACAAATGTACGTTTTTGTAACTGCACACACAGAAACATTCATTCCATGAAAAATTATCGTTCATGGTCGTCAATGCACGTGCAAAATTTGAACTCATAACTAACCGTTACTTGTAACTGCCGTCTATGAACGGTAATTGCTGTCATGTATATGCCATATCTATACAGAAACAGCACCATATGCCTGAAGGTCAAATTGCCACACGGTGTCTTACTCTTATTCACCAATTTCTACTCAATTTGTGACAATCTCTAATTAATTTTTCTTGTTATATTACACAGGAATAAGATTCGAGGTCACAATGACTGCAGGTACGATTTCAGAAATGAGAATTGAATCCTCATATCATATTTACTGAGCCCATAATCTGACCCCCGCATACATTCAATTCACCTTACGGATACTGGGCTTCAAACTTCAGTTTTACAGACTCGTAGTCTCCACTCAAGACTCAAAGAATCGGATAAATCGCACAAATCAATCAGACAAAAGATAGTTTCAATTAAAAAAGGACACACTTTTAAGCTTTTCTGAATTGTGAAATCTGTAAAAGTTATGGTGTAATCATTCTTTAAAAGAAAAAAAATGTGTTGTTCGCGATCGCGCTCGTGGATATTTTCATTAATATCTTGAATTAAAGTAAAATCAACATCGACTGTAGAAATGAACTGCTTAGACGCTCTTGTTGTCAGAAGAACGTCACGAACGTCTTGATGCAAAACATGCTGCCGTTATTGGCTGTTTTTAACAAAGAGCATTGCGTTTAAATGTAATTTATCTTAGTAGCAAGGCGATGATGTTGTTCTTTATACTGTGTTGAATATATACTTTTAAAAACCACTCAAGAACAACACCAACAGCAGCAACAACAGCAGCAGCAGCAGCCCTATGGGTTTCTTGATGGTCCCCCGCTCAGCTTTTAAATTTTCATTATACTTGTTTATATTTATATGTTATTTATTGAGTGGAAACTAAATAAACCAACCAACCAACCAACAGCAACAGCAGCAGCAGCAACAGCAACAGCAGCATCAGCAGCAGCAACAACAACAACAACAAAAACAGCAACAACAACAATGCACCCTCTGTCATGATGATTTTCAAACTTCACGTTTGCAAAATCCAATTATGGACAATCTCTCCATGATGCCTCGGAAACTGGGGGATTGAAGTAATGGAACTTTTCCACCAGCCAATACCATTCCGTAATGATGCGTTTCCTGGTAGTAGAATGAAAAACAAGTAATAACGGTGTACCATCTGTCTACAGTGCACTTCTTCCTAATAGCGGATTGGTTATGAATGTCCTCTCCTGAAAAACATAATGTAGCATCCCTTGTATGTACTTAGCTTGTACTGTGTAGGATTGAAGTGATTGGAATCATTACAAACCCAATAATGTTTTGTCCCTCGGGAGATGGCTGTCTTTTCCCAAAACCAATAGGATTTCTTTTATTTTTCAGTAATGTAGCGAGAACATATCCGAACTTTGCCATTTGGAAAAGACCAACCATCTGCACTAACTTCCGTCAACATACTTTTTACACACGGCAGACCTATTTCTGATTTCAATAATCGGCTCATAAAACGAATCTAATCGATTACCCGCCATTTATTTCCCGCCAAAATATTGTGTTCGTCTGCTTAAGCTGCCGTCAGGTAACCTATTTAAACTTATACTCCAGGCGCCATCTTAGCGTCGACAAAATGTCATTTCACGGCTACTCTGTATACACCTCACTCGGAGTCGCAAGTGTGAATAAAACATACATATACTTTCTTATATATACTCATTATGTTTGACAAAGGTAAATACGTGTACACCAGTCTGGTGGACAAAAAATATGGCTGCCAGCTCATGTATAGGCAACATAATTGTTCATTGGGCATGTATCAGAAGGGCGGGTCGTGTTGATTGGGGTTATATAAAAGTACTTTTTATGTAACCCTGATATGCATAATCATTACAAGTGGGTCATTATAAACGTGGTTCGACTGCACGTTCGGACTTGAATCACAACTCTATGGTGCTGGCGTCTTGATGTGGAATGTCTTAACACTTATTGACTGTATATTACAACTATTTCATTCATCTCAGGCTCGAAGAAATAATTTTTTCAGTAAAGGAAGTGAGACTTCACCTCAGGGGAGCTGGCATGTTTATAATTCTAGACAAACCTTGATCTACATCTGCACTGCATGAACGAGCCAACTTGATCACTTTTGAATATACATTCTGTGACATTTCCGAGGTTGTTTCGGCTGTCAATTTGTAATCGAATTTATTTGAAGATGTTTAGTTGGCAACTATCGGAGTGGAGAGTGGTTCAGTCGATTTTATTCCGCTCTTCAACGATGCATTTAAGCCATATGGATGTAAACGTAGAAATGCCTTAAATGTTTTGGGTGGTTTTTTTTTTTTTTTTTTTTTTTTCCCGGATGATTAACAATAATCCTAAATAACAACTCAACAGTTGCCGACTACGCCATTTGTGACCGAGCCGAGAAGAAATGATAAAACGCTCTCTTTGTTTTTAGGTCTGGTTAAGTTGTTATTTATTTGAGACCGAAAAGAATAACAAAGTATGATCAAAACTAAACACCCATCATTAAAATGCTAACTAAGAACGGACTAACCAGAACGGGGCTAACAAGGCTACCAGAAAGGGGCCTGGAACGGGGAATACAAAAATAATTATTACTAAAATACACCAGCATAATTGATTTTAAAGTTACACTTCAGATTACCAATAAGTATTAAATCTAACTGGACCATCGATCTTCGAAATCTCAGTGCAATTATCAAAATAGGATTTGTATTTTACACAATCTTGGCAATTCGAATTAAAACCCAAACAGCTTTGACAATGGTAATAACTCCCATTCCTTTTAATCGGTAGTAATTAAGTCACCTAATAATTATAAGTACACCGTACCTGGAACGGGGTCGGGGAACTGTAACTAGCAGATACAGACTACTGACGGAATGTTATTTCGGTACCGCTAACTGAAATGAATTGTTAATAAAAATAACCTGATAAATACATTTATACTGGCATGTGAATGAATAAAGAAATAACATACCCAGACATTTAATTTCCTTTCATGTGCATCAATCTGTTGCAATATAGGTGAAGAAAAGTCGAAACGACTTTCTTATAAAGTTGACGAAAGTACCGTTGTTCCTAATTGAGTTAAAGCTTGAAATACACAAGTTTGGAGAACCTTTAAATTCAAGAATAACTGGACGTACTTCATTTTGAGTAATTTTGACGATATCAATGCAACATAAATGTTACTCAGAGTGAACAGATTCCATTTAACTTAGCAATGGCAAATACAAAATCGCATGAGACAATTACAATTTGCGATAAAACCCATTTCAACCTAAGGAACTCACCCCGACACTCCTCTGCACCCGAAGGGTGACTACCTGATGGATTACAACGAAGTTCCGCCAATATAGTTGGTAAGATAACGGAAAGAAAATTATGGTGGCTGAACTCAAGAAACGAAAAGAACTAAGGAAGAACAGCTCTCTACGGTAGATCCCTCCTCTACGGCGGCAAGTGTAGGAATGATTTTCTTAGCATTGCACCGCAGCTCACCATAACGCTTGCTTGAACATTGGCATCTTAGTTATTTGAGGACAATGCTAACAAATATTTCTGGATTCCAAAATATAAAAGCTCCTGAGGCAGGACTCTGGACATTTTAAGGTCCCTACTAAAAAGGTATGCAAAGTATGTAAGCAATGAATTTGCAGAATGCAAAGTCGGCTGGTTACACTATTATACTAGGATTGGACTCGAACCCGGTACCCCCATTTTAACAGTACAAAGTTGTCTGGCACAAAGTGTTCATAAACGCAGTAAGGTTATACTAAGGTTATACGAGTTGTACAAATAATTTGAAATATTTGGTTATATCGTATTTTATTAATGTTGCAATTTATCTTAAGCCAACAGTCCCGTTGATTTGCGTCGTTGAAAAACAAAATGGCCGCCTGTGATGATCTTCCTATAATCGTTGCTGATTTAATAATGAGAGTACAGGCAGTAACTTTATCGCAGAGCAGAGTTTGCAGAAGCACATTTGTCGGTTAGATCAATTAGCTTATTATGTCCATCCTAGAGCTAGAAATTCACAGAAAATGGGCCTAGCCGTTGCTCAAGCATACGGCACATGTTGATGGTCTACCCCAATAAGATTAACAAGGTAAACTATGTCGAGCGATTGCGCGTTATGACGTTCCTCTAATAGGAAACCAGATCCTTCTCAGATACTTCATTAGATTAACTTGAAGGGTTCTACGCTGTGCACAGTTCGGGAAATGCATTCGTAATAAAATTAGCTACCTAGCTTTTTGCATTATTGTTCTAATTGATTTTTGTGCCGTGTTGCGGCGTTGTAGTATTCATGTGATTTGTTTGGAATGTAGAAGAGCATTAGTTTAGCTTTTTGCGGTTTATTTTTTTTTTTGAGATTGGGGCAGATCGAAGGCAGAGTAATGTCAAGTTACTCAAAGACAAGTTTTGTTAATATTTATCTACGCACGCTGTTATCATTTGGTTGATTTGATTAGGAGAAAAACGAATGACGGGACCATGGTCTGTTTAGACCCTACCGAGCCCAAAGCCTCTTCCCCAAATCTTGCACACTGTGAAGGGAATATTCCAAGCACGAAAACAACTCCAAACCAACCGGTGGTTCTGTGTTTAAACAACCCGGGCTGTAGCCGTAAGATTATAGTGGCATAATCCAGCCTACAGCAGCGTGATCAACGTGTCACGATCAGTCAATAGACTTTGAAATGGATACCAAAAAAGTATATAGTCCCATATAACGATTCCTCCTAATACGGGGATTGAGGTCTATATTTGCTGGATGGATAAATAAGTTTCAGGGATGGGGAAATTAGAAGTGGTTGGTACTTGTTGAAATATAGATATACTATGCCGTCTACTTTGTGAACCAAGTTACATTATTTTAATAAAAGTGAATAGCTTAAGCTTCTAAGTGTTACTCCAAATTTCAAATCACGTGGAACCTAAAAGTTTTATACTGTGCCATTTTGACTAGTATATATGTTGGTGTTTTCAGCTAGATTTTTTTGAGCATAGGCTATACCCGAGGTTGAATGGAATCCCCCCCAAAGAAAAATGATCATAATGGATGTTAATAACAAGATAAGAATGACAAATAACATTTCTTTCTTGAGGGAACTACAACAGTGTTGTAAATAATTACGAGCTTCCAGTTAACCTACCTTTGACGTGAAAGTCACAACGAGTGTTTTTCATCTCCGTGTTATCGTAAACGGAACACCTAGTTCTTGTCGAAGTCTTTTGTGTGATTTTGGTGTATGTTGGAATAGGATGTACACAATTTGCAACTCCGTGTTATACTGAGATCGAAATGCTTTACACCAGAGTGTTAATATTCAGGTCACGGACTACATTTCAGCATTATTCACAGCAAACCATCCATCAGTGACCACTCTTAAGTTTCCTGCCCGAGTCGATACCCACCCTGGCAACTCGGTTTCACTCTTAAAACATCCCCCATTACCCATTTCCCGCCTTTATTCAACAAACGCTGAAACGGTATGTGTATCGCTCAAATGGCGCGCAAAGTGACACCCACTACCATAAGCAAATACACCCCTCGTTGGTTCACTGCACGAGCGTATGGACCCAACTACGACCAGGATATCACTTCAATCTTCAACACTCATACAACCTTTTAGCGCCATTCCGTTGTTAATTGGTCCATGTTTAAAGTCTACACCTGTCTTCAAATTGTAAACCCCGTTCATACAGTATCGCCCACAACATCTAAGGCACATAGAAGTATGAATTCATACTATAGAAACTGAGATTATGATTTAAAAACATGTATATATGGTACAGTTGATGGAGCATCTGTTAACGAAAACGAATCAACCTGACCAGGCTCATGAGGATATCTTACTGCCGTAAGCTGTGTCAATCTTCCCCATGGTTTCTACGAGCTAAGTGCACCGCGGCACCGTACACAGCATGTTTGAAATGACAACACTATGGAGGTGATGATGAATGAATCATGTAGTTTTTTTCATCTTTCTATTCTCAGTTCACGTGTACATCTTCATCTGTTCATCTCTAAATAGGGTGCATATTGATCCTCACATTAAGGGAACAGGTTGTGGCTGCGCAGAAGTTCCGGACCAGACTGACTGATTGTATACACTCAGCATATGGAGCACCTTAGGCTGTTAGAATGTCACCCTCTAGGAACTAAGATGAAGAAGTTAAACAGGCTAGATCGTGCCTGAATAATAAATCTGAATTTGTCTCACTTTCGCCTACTTACTCCTTCTGTCATTGCCATAAAATAGATCTTTCCTCCATGTACACCCTCTCACTACCCAACACACGCTCGAGCTGCCCCTCACCCCCCTAAAAAACAAACAAACAAACAAACAAACAAACAAACAAACAAACAAACAAACAACCCAACAAACAAACAAACAAACAAACAAACAAACAAACAAAACATAAAATATGAAATAAAGAAATCTTATAAATGAAAAATAAATACATAAATAAACAAGTATAAAAAATAGCTGTATACCCCTCCCCACCTAGTACACGATTGAGCTGCCCCTCATCCCCCAAAAAAATCAAATAAAAGTAAACCTATAAATTAAAAATTGATACATAAATATACAATTATAAAAAATAAAGACGAAAACAAATCTCAGTATCTTCAGAATATTATTTTCTTTATAATTTACCTACATTAATCGTTGTGTTAAAACAGAGATTAAGAACTTAGTTAATTTATAAACCTTTAAAATATTAAAATATTTAAAAGATGTATACTCAACAAAGTTCTTACGGCTGTTTGAGTTATTGAATCCCCGCAATAAGCTTATTGCCCTGATTAAATAACACAAATCGACATGAATCAGCCGTCAGGGATCAACATTGATTTCTTTGTTGGGGTGATTCTCATCTTACACAATAGGTTATTCTTGTTGACATTTCATGACATTTCAGTCATTTTCAAATGGTTCTCTTGACAAGCGTTATTTCCCAAAGGCCTGCATTAATTCTTTGATGTCAGTTGGAACATTTCAATCCATTTGAAGTAATTTAAGACTATGAAGTGTACTTTAAAATTTCAACCTCATTTAAATTAGAATTAGTTTTAGAGATTAAAATGTCGGTTCAATTTGTAACTTTAGTAGTATTAATGGAAAACAAAGAAAACATTGTTAAATTTTATTGAAAGTTGTTAACACCAGTATTAAAAAACAACAACAATTAAACAACTTAAAGGGAAATGAATGAAAAATATATTGATGTAATAAGTGTCAATTTAAGAATGACTTTGAAATGCTTACAAGTGTTTTTACAGCGCGTAATTACCTCCATTTCCAATTTAATTCATCGCTGGCAGGACTATGCCCTCTAAGGTATCCCTTCTTTCACCGAAATGGTGTATTAATACATCTACACTCAGTGAGGTTAACATAACATCCATTTTAGTTGCTTCAGCCATTGATTCCAAAGCTATCGTACGCAAACATATTGTTGAAGTTAACAAACAGAGCGAACCTTGGCCAATCCTTGACGGTCAAGGCGATGCTGATGACCGGTACAACAGTCGTCATGGTGATTGTCACCCTCACGGGGACTCAACGGACAAATGGGAGATTTCAAGACCTGGGGCTATCTTTTACTGTATTTTTGGAGCTTTTTATCGATTCCTCTGGGTCTATCCTTAGTTTCTTGTCATAGGGGTTGAGGAATAGAAGAAAAGAGCAAACGACGGCTTGTTTGGAATGACGTTTTGCTGTATAATGGACTGTTTTATTATGGAGTGTACTGTATATTCTCCTTAAAACGGGTATTTAGCGTTCTTAATTAACCATAACGTATCAATAACATTGTTTTCTTTATTCCATAGCGAAAGGCAAGGTACCACATCTACACAATTAATATTATCCAAAGCCACTTTAAAAGAACCATTCTATTATCCGGCGATGCATTGTGACTCCAGCTTGTTTTGAATCAACCTCTTTCCCACGGAAGTAATACTATCGACCATACAACTATTACTACTCGTTTAGGCTGTAGTGCCCATCATTGCATAACAAGTAAGGTGCGAGGTTGGCACATAATGGGAATGTTTGATGGGAAAATAGTGTTTCCTTTGTTTCTATAAAACTACCTGGGTTTCTGAAAAGATTGATGTTTATATCCATTTTTGTTGTATTATGACACAATACCCATGTTTTTCACCATATCAATTTGTGCTCTCCATGCCCCATGATTGTACCCTGTTGCTTGTTTGCATTAATGACTACTTATGCACCAACACTGCCCGCGCGAATTCCCGAGCACATCCATTAAAACAACTTCGCAATCTCATTCAACCAATTTTCCTTTCAATTTTCTGTTGTACGCAATTATTCACCGTTCCCTTTTCAACACTGCATGCCACTTGCAGAAGGAAGTACATCCCCGGTCAGGCGTTCTGTAATAGCGCTGCCAGCACGCTGTGTTTACATTGCACGTTGGAAAACGTTCCCTCCCTTTTGCAATACACGGATCGTCCGTGTGTCATTTCTACTGGTGCATTACATGGCTGGAGTGTTTCTGAACCAACTAGGCCCAATTTCTGATGCAGAACGATTTATTAAAGTGCGTTTGTAACCATGTTTAGGTCAATAAATAAATTTACCTGATAACTCCACGTTATGTTTCCTTATAACCTACTTCCATTTTGAACAAAATTTATCTGAAATGTCAAACTTGTTAAAGGCCTCTTCTTAAGCAACTTAAAAAAAAAATACATCGGTTAAAAAATACCTTAACATGTTGTTCATTAATCCAAGTAAACCTTTTGGTACCGTTCTGATCTCTGAACTATTTTTTATAGTTTTATTTTTTTTTATTTATTTAATATTTTTTTTGAAGATGTTGGTCATTCAGACCCCATAAAAATATGTTATTTTCGTATTAAATTGCAGTTTATTCTGGTAGTTCCTTTTACGTAAGGACGCATGTTCCAGCGATCTTATCATTGAATGATACACAATAGTCTAAAAACACAGCGTTTTTCTTCCTTATTCACGATTATGAAATCAGTATTTATTTCCTGCAATACAAATATTCTGTATCCATAAACAATACATCTTCTCTACTACCCGGTAATCACTTCAGACAGTGACTGTGAAGGTAAAAATTGATATTAATTATTAAGTGCTGTTCTCACATTCACTACAGACTACATAATATTTGCAGTGATATAAATATTCCACGGTGTGGCTGAAGTACGGAAGCCCGTAATGACCCCAACAAGAAGTGCTGTCAATGTCTCTCAACAGTTTAGGTTAACGATTGATATAAGGGTATTCAAGTCTGGCAAGAGATGTCAATTTTTAGCCCTTTTCACTGCTTCATTTTGACCTGAACTTTTCATGACTTCCTCCCACGACACTTAGACAGTACAGGTAGGTGCAGGAGGAAAATGATCAGTCTACATCAGTCTTCTCGAGATCTATAAACAAGACCACTGCATTTTTATTAAAAATCTTTTAAGAAAAACACACGAGTAATTCAACATTAAAAAGGTCAAATTGTTTTGACACATGCACTGGGTGGGTTTTCCCAAACGAACACCAAGCAAGGCATAACATGTTTTTTTAATAATCTTCTCGATAACTTCTGGGTCTTGTTATTGTATTAATATGCACACTGGCGTTTCTCAGTGTAATACAAAGTTTTTCTCACTTTTGATATAGTATTAGACTATTTAGCTTGCTTTGTTGTTGTTATTTTCTAAAATTTCTTCATGGACTGTTTTTGAGAATTTGTTTGTTGTCAGTTAAATCTGAAGTTGCTATTTTTTGTTTATGAAATTTGTTTTACTTTTATGTTTGTATTTCCTCGTACTCTGGAACCCCTTAAAACTGTTTGCGTTCCACATAACTAATTAAATAAATGGCATGGAATCGATCCAAAATCATATACAAATACTTTTCTGTTCTGCATTTTTAAGATTTTAGATCTGGACTCCAAACATCCTTACCAAGAATTCCTTAGACATCCCAGCCAAAGCCCTCGAGAATGATTTAGTGATAGAAAGAATGATTTAATGATAGCAAAGGGGATTCCCAAAATAGTATTGCTTCTTTATCAACAAGATCTCTGCGTGACATTTTGCCTGATTTCATCGAGGTGAATAACTCCACTCAGGGGGAACAGTGGAGGGAATTTATCATGTGAAAATGTGACTAAGACACTTCAGCTAGAGCATTACCGTCAGTCGAAATACATTCAGTATAACCAAAAGTGAAATTCCCTTGAAATAAATTTTCTCGAAACACTTTCTCCCTACAATAAAATCGATTTAAAGGGAAGTTGCAACAGCTTCTCTTCTTCAAGTCAAATAAGTGTATAATCTGTTGCATGAAATTATCTTACACTATTTCAAAATTACCATCGAAAGAAAAAAAGACCATTAACTATAATATAATTATATTATAGTTAAATGACCGTACCTCAAATTACCAATCTTCTGACACTCACTACAGCCACACTCTAAAAACTACCGGGTCAGAATTGACCCAGATGCCGGAACCCTCGGGGTTTGACCTTTTTCTGGGTCGGTATTGACCTGGAATCTGTGTCAAAATGACCTATAAATGGGTCAAGTTGAGGCAGAATCTGAGTTAAAGTCCCATTTTGTAAGAAGTTTCCGGGTCAGCCTGACCCAGAAATGGGTCAGGCCCACTGGGACCCGGAATCTGGGTCAGTTCCGACCCTTTGGATTAAAAGAACATGCTATACATGAACTTCTTATAACTTATATAAACGTTCAACCAAAAGCTAAGAAGGCTCTTCACTGTCCGGCTCGTTCACAAATAGACAAATGATTGATGATTTTAGAGTAGTTACAATTGAAGGATAACATTAAATACACTGTTTTCTTACAACCAACAATGTACCTTTGATTAAATGCTTCAAAGCGTAACAATATGAATAAATAAAACGTGCGCTCTGAGCATTTGAAAAAAAAACGTGAGTGCAATTTGACATCCCTGATTTGACCGTTATAAACTCTGACGTGGGCGTGGCAGTGGTTAGTCACACCTTGAGGGGAGTAAAGCTGCTGAAAGAGATGAACATGTCAAGCCAGTAATCCATGTCAACGTTGCAGTGGAGTGGCGTGACTTAACTCTAGTTCACCAAGCGAGTAAATTAATGCCAAACCAACCATGCTTTCATTCTCTCGTTATGTCCAAAGAAGAGACAGAATCGGGTCCTTCAATGCTGAAGTAACCGTGCTCTGAAATTTGATTTAGTCTTGATTGTTGACGCTGCGAGTGACTTTTATATTCCACACAAGTGAGTTTGAATCAACTGGGAATAGGATAGGTCTTGTACCCAAACGCCTAAAGTGTCCCTGAATACCGGCACGACTATCTGATTTACGGACCCTTACTAAGTTACGTCACTATGAGAGGCACAAGTGAGATTGAATCAACTGGGATTGAGATGGTCTGGTACCCAAACACCTGAAGTGTCCCTGAATACCGGCATATGACTGTCTGATTTAAGACCTCTTACTAAATTACGTCACTATGAGAGACCATTAAACGAAAGCAGCCTGGCAAAATACGAACAAAATTGCACATGCAAAAGAATTGTAATACTTGATGATAGTACTAAGACAGATGTTACCGCTTTCATAGATGTTTTGGAATAAACGCACGTCAATCTTTACAGATTTGCGTGGATGAAAACCAAAATGGCGGTACCTTAATGAGTGTGAACACTGTCGACACTGGGTTTGCAATTTGGTCAAAGGTTGTGTTACAGGTAAACACAATAATTAGCAAGTTTGGATCAGCCAAAATAAATAAAACTTCGCCTCAATGCTGAGTTGGAGGTATCTTGTCGATATGGCAATTTCACACAGTTAGGTTTTAGCGAGAAGTGACCTTCATTTTTACAGACAATAACATATTTTGCTTCAGGAGCCAGACGCATTTTTATAGAACACCAAAAAGTAGACAGTCAGTTTGAATCTGTCATTCGTCGATCGATTTTATATGGATGGTTAAAAAAAAGGTAGACTATTGAATTTTGACCAGGGCTTCAATTGGCTGTTCCCCGGTGCTGCCTTTTGATGTCGATACCACCGATAACTCCTTTATCGCTTCCTGTTAAACTACAAGTGTTACCTCACGGTCGAGACCGACCTGGCGAGTGTTTTAAGTCACACGTGCGAATTCGAATCCGTAAATCGAATTGAAGACAACCCGGTGGACCATAATGTAATCCCCACATGGTTGGATTGCTCTTAATTGTGCGTAGTCAGATCATTTTGGCGAGCTAATTGTTTCAATTTACCCTGCTACCTGGACATTTTAGAGGAGTTGGTAAGAGGGGTTGATTCATTTATGCTCACTTTGCATTGTGGGCCTTGGAGTTATTTATATTTTATCGTGATGCATTGTGGGTGCCTTGCGATGCTTGGTTTCTACTTTGAGCCCGCCATCTTTATTAAGGTGCAATGCATGCAATGTGGCTGGATTAAAATCAAGTGCATTTAATGTTGTTTACTAGCAATTGGTTCAAAGAGAACAGACTTTGCTTCGAGCTGTTGTTTTTTTGCCGGGTGGATATTATACTTAGTTTCACCCATTCCACCACATTGCGGGGATTTCTTGTTATGGCAGTACATTGTAGAGATTTGTTTGTTACTAACTTGCGGTCTCTTTGTTTTGACACGTGTTTCACTTGTCCCTGGAGACGCAGGATGTTTGTAGCCTTCACTTGGTACTCAAAGGTACGCATTTGACTTCCAGTCGGAGTCTGTTTGTTCGGTTTTGTTTTTTTCTTCACCGCAACTTGGCTTTTTTCTTTCTTCTCAGACATCAAAAGAACAATCACACACAAAACCATATCTAGAACGCGATGTCTCATCAGACAACAAAAACATTTGACCATGTAGTGTTGTGCTACTCTGGATCTTGTATTTCAGCATAGTTGGGACAGCTAGCCCTTGAGCTAAAGCTGCGAGTCAATGCTAAGATATCCTATTTTTTCGAAATCAGCTTTGCTTTTCCCCGTGTTGACAAAAGAGGGTTGGAAATTCGGAGTGAGAATTACAAGGTTCTCCGTGTTCGCGGCTCATAAATCTGTGACCTTTTCATTCCTGCCTGCCATAACGTCTCCTCCACTTTGTCTTGAAGAAGTTGCTTTGACGTTCCTTTCCAATCGCATTAGGAAGAAGCGAACAGCGAGAGAGGTGGTATGGATTTGATATTACAAAACGTGGTCGTATGTCGGCTTGTGACTCTCATCAAAACACATGAGACAAATATAAATTGCTGATTGTATCTACCTTTTTTATTATTTAACTGATAAATGCAAACACCAAGGTATACCGGTGCTATTCCCACGTAACGGAAACGTGAAGTATAGACCTATACTAGAAACGTTTATTTAAAAGAGCACTCCAATAATTATTTTCAGCCGCGTGAGGCCCCGCCCCTCCACGTCTACATTCTAGGGATTCATTTCGTCTTTCAACATCCTCAGTGTCTTCAGCCTGCCTTTCTCTTCTTACCTCCCCGTTTCCTTCTTCATCTTCTTTATCAGGTCTTCTCAGTAATCAGTGACAGTTCCTTGCCGTTTGTTCGGTCGATGTAATTAAATCTGCGCACTTTTCAAAAACTTGCCTTTTAACTTAATTTGTGAGCCGACCTTTTCTTTCCCTCCATCCATTAACCACAGTGACATTCTCTCTAAAATTGAATCCCTGGATTTTTATCACGTGGTCCCTGATGATTTCTCATGTGAAATATTTCAAAGGCCCGATACAAAAGGAAAAGTACGAGATTTTCTTCTGTGGAAATTTAGACGCACTTAATAAGTCATATCGGTGTTAGTGCAACGTGCGGAAATAACGTCAAAAAGTACATACACATTTTTTTCTTCGGCTTTAAAGAAATTCATAAAACTGGATGTGATTTTGTTTATATTTGGCAAACAGTTGTATAGCCATTTTGAAATCGGAGAGCTTTACTCATTTCATATCTACGTGTACGTTTGATATGCCTGTTAGTTTGCGAAACGCTGACACCTCAGATTTGTCAAAGTACACGTATTTTTTGTCAATGCAAAAAACAACCTGGCACTCCGGGCATTTTCAAGACTTATTTTATTAGGCAAGAAAGTATTTTTATGGAGGTCAAGCTTAGCTTTTAAATAATAAATATTAGTTCTCCTGAAATGCAAATACAGGGTCAGTGAACGCCACGGTGTAAATACAAAAACGAAAACTCATTTGCGTTTGATCCTCGGACGGTAGAATCACTGCCGCTCGCCTCCTGAAGTCGGCTTTTTCCAAGGGGTTACATTAAATTCAATTTCCCATTTGTATCCACCTTTAATTTCTGAAGTTCTATTTTAACTCTGACGTGGACGTGAAATCCGCTGTTTCAATTATCTGAGCTTAAAGCCACCATAATTTCGTGATTTATTTCTGTTAAAACGACGTTTTGGCTTAGTAGACAAACATTATTCAATCTTACATCAAGGAATTCGTTATATTTGGTGACCATCTTTTGAAATTAGCGTCAGGATTTATTTCCAATTGAATTATGGTTACCTGTTGTTAATGTGACTTTAAAATATTATGGCAACTTATTCTGCAATAAATACCACAATAATGTCGACTTTGCTTTGTCTTATTGAAAATTGTTTTTCAAACGTCACTTCTTATAATGTTATGATTTTTGATCCAGTCTTTGTTATTTACCAATTCACATGACGTCATGACCCATTATCAATCTTGGTTGACTCAGATTCCTTGTGTGTTTCTGTCATAGACTTATATATACGAACTAGAGGGAGTACAAAACCATGCAACACGGCCCGACAAGGAACATTTTTGACCATTGAGAAAATGGCGTGGACCATTCATTTACACTGGTCACTCATCAGTTTACACAGTAAACATTTTCTAAGTGGACATTTGTATGCAATTGACCCATAGGGATTTTCGCCCATGGTGGGTCAGTGGAGTTCCGTGCGTGACGTAGCGAGTGCTCCCTGTAGTTTGTATAATGACTCCGCGGTTTCTGTTCGCATTATGTGATGCGCGCGCAGTGGATTGTGCACAAATACATGAAATTTGACGCCCACAATGGCACACCATGGGCAGGCAGTATAGCCGCGTGTGACGTCACGGCAAAGAGTCTGTAAAATTTCCCATTACCCCTCTTTTTCGTGCTGTTTGTTACTTCAGTTGCAGGCCATCGGCACAGATGTAAAACGTATCCAACCACTGGATTAAACCTATCCACACAATCCAACCCGGTTCTAAAATAGAACTATTAATGTCTCAACACAAGTCTGCTACCATATTTTCTCCATAAAAGGAACACTCATTCTGCCTGTGGGTATACTTTGTCGTCATAGCGACCGTCTAACCTAGATAATGCTTTTGTACCCTGATTTTTGGTGTGTAAACCAGGTATGGTGCATTGAAACAATAGCTCAAAGGTGTTGTCCTGCTATGATTTATGCAGCTCAAATAAGAGGTTTGAGAAGGGTAATAAGGCTGTTTCCCGAGAGGATTCAACGAGACTCAGCGGGTCTTAATTGCTTTACTTCAGAGAGCTGAGGGAATAACCAAATCAGAATTTGACCTGTTGGGTTTCAAACCATCAAAATGATCACTGAAAGATATAACTATGACAGTTTCTAATCAATATTGTTTGTAGTATTGTAGGGGTTGACACGATGTGGTAAACATGGCTACGGTCAACATGTTGGTACGTTATCAGATTCACTTGGAGATATCACAATATTGCTTCTGGAATTATTGAAAATAGACCAAAATACAAACTGCATGTAAGTGTCTGAGTTCAATGTAACATCCGCTATGTGCTATTGAGGTGAACTGCTCTAACAGTTATATTTCACAATTAGAAACGTGACAGGTCAGCGAGGGCTTACTCTCTGGTCCAATGATGTAAACCCCACATGTGTTACAGAGTGAAAACAATGTCAGGACTGAATTTATGGCAGTGAACCTAATCAGTACGTCAGATTTAAAGCTTGATGGTGTCTTATGACAGGAAGGGTGTAATTTACAGTCGACCAGGTACGATTTTCTTCTTTAGTGGAAGTACTTTATCGGAAAGGGTTGCTGCATTGGTTCGTTACGATGTCCATTATAACGTGAGACGAGTCTTACCGCTGGCTTTTTGTTGACAGTGACAAGCGATTCAGACATCAACTCATACACACAAACCATTTCTTCCCTTACAGGCAATGATTTGTTGATCTGAACTGTGACATTGTCTTCCTTTACAAAACCTGTCTATAAGGTCTTTCAAAATATGTGTAGTTCTTTGGCGTAACGTTATTTAAGAATTCAAAGGTAAGCAATCATTTTTGTCAGAGGCGTCTTACGTCATCTCACTCTCTGCACTCTGCATTTGTTTTTAACATATCCCGGACAAGGGGCTTCATTACTATGGATGTTGCTGTAGCTACTTTCCTGCCTCTAACTGTTGGGATCAGGTCGTATTCCATTAGTTTGTAATTCCCACACCTTTACTTATTAACAACATAATTTGGTAGCTTACAAAAAGTTCCTAAACGAAATACGACAAGTACAATGGAGAGATCCCATTCTAATGTACTGTAAGATTTGATACATTTAGTGCGTATATACTTCTTCCATTCACCACCATTTTTTACTTACTTCTTAACTTGTGGCACTCTTCCTTTACTTTGTGAACTTTAAACCTTGTAGGTTGATTGCGGCATGAGGATTTCGAACACGAATTTCCTTCTTGCGAGCGTGTTGTTTCACGGGGAGTGTGTGTTAAAATTAAACACCTGACAATGGTTTGATGTAAACTGTGTGAAACCAGTCACTTCCGCTTACATATCACATTTCCGTTGTTTAATTTGTATTGAAAGCTTACCCTTTTCTTCCTTCAAGGCGTCAGGGTATCAGACATTTCCTTGTAGCATTGACTCCTTTTATATACCGTACCTTTTTCTGCGGACGGAAATTGAGAACGTAATACACTGTTAAAAAAAATTCCGTTTTTTAACGGAAAAAGTTCCGGCAGCAAAATTACCGGACTTTTTCTTTTAGTTCCGTAATTAAAAAAATACGGGAAAATTGTGTAATTTAACGGGAAAAAAAGTATTAAAAACTCCGTAAAATTACGGAATAAAAAAAAAAGTCCAGTAATTTTGCTGCCGGAACTTTTCAAAAATTCCGTAATTTTTTACGGAATTTTTTCACGGAATCTCAAACAAAATACGGGAAAATTCCTGAAAACAAAATTAACAGAAATTTTTTGGGTGGTTCCGTAATTATAAAAATACAGTAAAATTGTGTAAATTTACAGAAAATGTTCCAAAAAGTCCAGAAAATTTACGGAATTAAAATAAAATCTTGTAAATTTGCTGCCGGAACTTTTAAAGGATTCCGTAATTTTACGGAATTTCTAACGAAATCTTCAATAAAATACGGGAAAATTAACAGACTTCTTCTTTTGTTCCACTAAAGCAGTTTATTTCCTGTACAGGTTTGATACACAAATGGTTAGTCATGTGTAAAATAAAAGCAGCATGAGAACTGCATAATATGTAGTTTAAAACTTTGAGAATTTATTCAATTGAATTATTAGGTAGAATGATCAGAAATTAACACAATGCACCAGGGAAAACATTTGTTACTGTACAGTATAATCAGCAATCAAATACAGCAGAAATAGCAGAAATGTGTGTCATGTAATAAGTACACAGAGTGAGTTTGCATACAATGTAATAATGGAGTGTTGAAAAACACAAAATTGAAATAATTGAGCCAAATGTATTGATGCTTTAGTAATATGTCACAGTGTCCCAACCCCGTGAAATGAACCATTAACAATGTACAAACATGTAAATTTCTAAACAGTTTGTTAACAAGCAATCTTCAAATGCAATATTCTGAAAACGATGTCTCAACCACAATATCCACAAATAATGGATATGTACCCCTAAAAATGGTAAAGGTATCAAACAAGATGGTAATCATTAAATCTTAGCAGTTGTTCATCAAAAAGTCTTATTTACTGGAAATACAAAAAAAACATCTGAAAGCTAAGTACTGTACCCCTATTTCTCCTTTGGGCCCGAGGATACATTCTAAAAACTGTCTGCTGGTACAAAGCCAAAGATGCAAGTTCAGGCAAATCTTGACTGAACCACTTCACAAGGCTTTGCTTCACAAAATGGAGCAGTCAATTGGTAATATGGCACACACATATGGCAAGCCAAATGCCCAATAATTCGATAAACAGTGTTTATCGGTGATAAACACTGTTTTTTGGGCGATAAACACGGTTTTCCAAGAAAAACTCTGTTTATCACTTGATAAACACTGGTTTTCGAACTGTTTTTCAACCGATAAACATTGTTTTTCGAGACAAACTAAGTTTATCATAGTTTTTTTCAAAAAACTCTGTTTATCGCCGAAAAACAGTTTATCAACCGATAAACACTGTTTATCGAGAAAAACTATGTTTATCGGTCAATAAACAAAGTTTATCTCGAAAAACGTTGTTTATCGGCGAAAAACTCTGTTTATCACTTGATAAACAAAGTTTATCTCGATAAACACTGTTTTTCGCCGATAAACAGAGTTTTTCGCCGATACACAAAGTTTATCGGCGAAAAACAGTGTTTATCGAGATACACTTTGTTTATCAAGTGATAAACAGAGTTTTTCTCGAAAAACAGTGTTTATCGGTTGAAAAACTGTGTTTATCTCCGAAAAACAGTGTTTATCGCTGATAAACACTGTTTATCGAATTATTTGGCATTTGGCTTGTCATACACACATGGTGGGTTTCTATTACATGTATATTTATTTTTGACTGGTACGCGGGCACCAGTGTGTGTGTATGCCACCTGAGGCTCTCACAGACTGGTGAGGCCAGTCAATGTGTTTTAAACCCCACCATACATCATGCTATTTAAAAAAAAAAAATCTTTAAACAGTTCACTGTTTTAACAACTGCAAGGAGTGCCATACAGCCAGTCACTAGCATTTACTAACCAGTAACAAATTGTTGAGACTACATGTACTTACCGGATACAAACAAATAGCACTTGGTGTATCACTTAACGCATGACTAGTTCACCATCCCGCATAGTTGAGGTACTTAAGCGTTTTAGCCAATGCCGATGGGGATAAAAATCGGTAAGAACTGTTTTTAGAAAAAGATTTCGACCAAAAACGCTGTCATGTCGTGTTCACTAATATAGGCGAATACCTCAACTACACTGTATGCGTGATCAATGAACTAGTCGCGCATTAAGTTGCACGCGAATGCTATATTTGTGCGTGTCGGTCACTAGTCTTAACAATTTGTGACCGATTGGAAAAACTAATGAGCAGCTGAAAAACACACCCCCTTGCAGTTGTCAACACAGTGAACCACTTTGGCACTATGGCACGTCTAATGCACCCAGAGGTACTGCGAGTGACCACAAAATATCCCAAAATGTAAGTCCAATGCAAGTGACAACTACATAAGTTTGGTAAAAGGCCGATCATCACAATTGTTTTGCCATCGCCAAGCTTTACTGCAGTAGATCGTATTTCAAAAATCAGTTACAGTTCACTGAAGTTCCACTCATTTTCGAACATTGCCATTGCATTGGCCAGTGCAGTTACCTTCCCACTAACTGGCATCCCTCTCTTCTTTCCTCTTACAGCTTTGGTTCCCTCCCCAGGATTTATGCCAACAAAGAATCTGTGAATACAAACAAATTGAAGTGTCTTGATATTATTCCTTGAACTCAACCAATGTGGCAACATTCTCAATTTGGTATTCAACCATTTGTATAACATCAGGCAAAATACCTTGTCAGGATGTACCATAACCATCAAAACAAACAAGTTTGTTTGTGAATTTATACCAATAATTAACCCACTTTAATTTAATGCATAGAGCTGATGTATGACTTGTAAGTAGCTTGCTCAGGTAATTCAATGCATTTCATGAATGCCATTCATGCCTTTTAGCCAAAATTACAGTGGATTTTGTGACCCCTACCATGCTTAATCTGTCTACATTGACGAGAGCAAAAGTCTAGTACCAAATTTGTTTCTTCACTTTAAATGCTTTGAGTTAGTCAGCCAGAGTAATCATTCTATTACTGTAATATTGGTAAAAACTTGTTTTACACAGTTTGTAATGGTTGTACATACCTCTCGATAAAATCAAGCGTATACAGATGAGATTTCTCCACTGTACTCTGTGTTGAAAATATAGAAACAAGCAAAGGTCATCAACAGAGCTTTCTGGAGCGAGGTTACAGCACAGTTGATTACCTTGCGATCAACAATCACGAACACCCTTGTAGCAGAACACAACTCTCCTGTACGGTTGTGGACTGAAATGAATTAAATAAAGTGAACAACCTTGGCTATTAATTTTACTTGCTACTGCTTATTGTGAAAAAAATATCACATTCACTATCAGGCCTCAAATTTATTGTCCAAAGGGCACGGCAATTTCCCCAAAGTAAAGGGCACCATATGAGGAAAATTTAAATTTGTATTGCAGCTTTTTACGGGCACCACGGCAAATTGCCATATGACTATGAGATGGTAGATTGTTCCACGGCCCAGGTGCCACATGAGAGAATGACTTGGACTGTATGTAACCAGTAGGCCTTCTTGTGCTTCTTGTGACTCACCCTCTGGAAGGTCTGGCATCCATTGAGGTTTAATACAGCCAAAGCTGTCTAACTCAATCTTTGCTTTCTTACGAGCTGGCAGATCCTCACTTACACCTGTAGCTGTGGCAGCATGGTTTGTGGCGTTTGCAACCTGTTCACCTTTGCAGGTTTTCTTTTCTGCTCTCTAATTGTTGGAGTAAAGAAGAGGCACCATCACCAAGGATTTCACCATTGATGATGTCAGCAAAGGACTTGCTAAATTTTCCAACAATGTCTTGAGCAATTTTATGCAGGTCCTTTCTCTTGACCAAATGATGTAATTCGTTCACATCATCCATGATAATCTTGATCATTTTACGCCTGTCTCTTGGCTCTGGTCTTTTGCCAACCTTGCACTTCGCCATCAAAGCTTTAGGTAGTTTGTGCCATGGAACTTTGTAGGATGATGACCGGTTGTTACTTGGTCTGTGTGGTGTGTCCAAGGATGCATCATCTGTAAAGGTTCCCTGCTGTACAGATGCAAGCTCTTTATCATGTTGATCTCTGTCATCAGATTCTGGATATAAAATAAAAAAGGACTTGGCACTATATCCAGTGGCAGTATAGTCTGGCTCTACGTGAAGTATTACAAGTACAGCAAAGCTGATAAATCCCTACAATCTGCGACCTCCGGGTCGATGTGCTGGTACTTTTTTAACAGCACTATTCAGCCCTAAAACACGTTGTATTTTTGTTATCATAAATGTGATTTTTCATGTATCATCCAACCATTTTTTATAGGCCTAACGTTACAAATACAATCAACTTTTCATGCAAACAAAAACAATTTATCTAATGCTAGCGATCTTCTCCCTCCCCTACCCACCCCACCATGCCCACATAGACTTTGTACACACTGTTTTCCAAAACTCCCTTCCCACCGATCCATGCACAATGCATGCTGAATTCCGATAAGGCTTGGTGACATGGATGAAGGACATGGCCCATGGCTGTCATGACATGCATGATGAAACCTTGTCCTTGGAGTTGGAGGGAGGGAGTGCAATGTGTAACGTTAACGAATAACATCATGCTCACACGTTCATGCACGTTAGCAAGGCACATCCCATGTTTTTACATTAGTGCTACTGCCTAAAGTTTAAACTGCTACTGTGCTAAATGTTAGTTGTTACACTGGATCTGGACTAGTGTACTAAATCACCATGGCATCATGCATGCTCACGACGTTCAACCATTGATGTAGAATTCAACCATGTCAACGTTGTAGTAACTAGTATTGTACTTGTTGTAATGTTGTACTTGTAATTGTATTGTATAAAAATTATAATTATAAAGAATTATGAATGTAACGTTAATTTTTTTATTTAAATGGCGATAAAATTAACTCACCTTGTCCTTGACTTGAGGTTGAACAGTGTGTCAAAACACTACTACAGTAGTACGTTTGTCACAATGGTACTTGGAAGAGAGCGATCTTTGATGGTTGGTGGAGAGTGTAAATTCACAAATTTCAGTTCACGAATTCCATGTTCGCGCGCCCACCGCAGTGATGTTGTCTGCACACGTAGACTGTATTCGGGTACTTTGCGTACCAAACGTCAGCGCAGCGAAATCTTGTCTGGTTCCCTGACCAAAGAGTCCCTGACGACTCTTGTAAAAAAAATCGACAGAGAATAGTCAGAGATTTTTGGGTCTGGGAGCCAGACTAAGCGAAATCCACAGATCTTCATGTCCCATAATGCAAAGGTAAAAAAAACTACCACGTCCGGATCATGCAATTGCTAGCAAATGAATACTTAGGAAATTTATTTCACTAATAAATTTGTTATATCCATTAAAATATTTTTTTGAAGTTATAATATTGGATTTACATTTCAACGTACCCTTTCATGTCGAATTTAGATGTTAGGTTTTTGATTTTTCAACAGTTATTTACCATAAGTAATTTTTACGGGACAACTGTTGTCACACATTCGTAGTCGTTAAGCATATCAATAGTATATATTTATTTCTTGTTTATTTAAAATGAGAACTAAAACAACAATTCAACATAAATATAAATTGAAAGATATTATTATTTTAAGTAGTTCCTAAATTATTATTTTTTTAATAATTGACATTTTTTGGAGACTGTAAATACAACTTATTTATGCAAACGGAGCGAGTGTTTTCTCCCGTATTTATACGGAAAATATCCATAATTTCAGTTTCACAGATGAGTTCCGTAAAAAATTATCCGTAAAAACGCGGCAATTTTTTACAGTGTATGTCCCCTTTTCAAGTTGTGATAGTATTCCGTGTGCACGGAAAAGATGCCCGGGGGTATTTCCGTGGCTGTCTAAAGCAATTTCGGCTTTTAAGATGACGGGGCTTGTTTTGTAGATGTAATGCAGGAGACACAGAACCTAATGCGTGAGGTCTCACTGTTATCATTAGAATGAACTTACGTGTAGAAAACCCCAAAACCTCATACGGGTTTTACGCTCCATTATGTCCGACATGGACCATTATGTCCGACGAGAAATGTTAACCATTATGTCCGACCCACTGTGTCCGACAAACCATTATGTCCGATCCATCGTGTTCGACAAACCATTATGTCCGACCCATTGCGTCCGACAATCCATTTTGTCATGTCTCGCGCAAAGTGTCGGACAAAATGGGTCGGACAAAATCATTCGTCGGACACAATAGGTCGGATATAATGGTTCATAATTATTGTCCATGTTGGATAAATGGTGCGTAACATACGGGTTTACTGTGAGGATTCATGCCCGCACTGTCATTATTATTTAACTTCGTTTCATGAACCTCTTAAGTGAGTTGTATAACCTTTTGATATACCGGTATCACCTCGGAAGGTTTAACCCGCGTGAGGCACATAAGGTTTTACAGCACACATTGCTTCGCAAAGCGTCGCGTAACCCACGTGTTTTCTCAACAAACTTTAGCCATTGATGTCGAATATGATGCGTTAAGAGAAGATCTTTGATTGATAACAAAATGAAAGTTTCAGAGTCCATGTTGAGATAATTAATTGTTGAGGATGCGATGAATACAAATATTTACAAGATACTCCGAGAAGTATCATTAAAATACACTCAGAAGGGAATTTGAACCTCTTGGAGAGGCAATAAAAGCCCCGGCTGGAAAGTACAGAGAAATAACATCCTGTATAAATTGATAGTGGCATTGATTTGAGATACACCGAACCAACATTCATAAGTTGTTAAATTAGGTGTAGAAGTTTACCGTAGGGCAGCCATTTTCTGTTGCCTTAATGCAAACCAATATATTAACGGAACCGAGGTACTGTATGGGGTAAATTATAACCATCTTATGTGAGTTACACCTTCTACTGTTTTACTTGTCTTGGTGTGTTTTGCCATTTTCAGTCCGTTGTATTTGTTGGCCTACAGGACCTTGATGTAAAAACAGCTTATGTTGATCTTTTTATCCTGTTTAAAGATACTGAAATAAATAAATAAATTAATAAATAAATAAATAAATAATTAAACAATAATTGAGACTCGGAGAAACACATTTTGACGTCATCAGCGTTGTGTACAGGCAGAATGGAGTAACAAACGAAAGTAGGCCCGGCACAGGTTGTAAGAAATGTATGTGCAAAGTTGTGTTTCAAGAAAACCAAGTGTGAACGTTTGATCGTTTCTCAGCCATTCAGTAGTCACAGTAAAACAGTTCAAATGTGCATGGGAATGGAAAAACGTGTCTTCGGAGTAATTTTATAGCAACAAACACGTAACATTGCACCATTTATTTCAAAGAAGCCAATATTACTTACAACCTTCTGCTGGGAAAAATACAGTACTTTGCATGCCCGGTAGAAGATTTGCTGGAAAATAAATTCGTAATATAGAACCTCATTGCATTAGAAGTGGAGATAATGACCAATGAAAGGGATTTATTGACATTTTAAGTACCTCTGTCTCATACAGTCGAGATATGTCATTATTATTTATGAGTATTAATTGAAATTACTGTTTCGATATTCCAAGGCAGTTCACAGTAAATGTTGGAGGGATTTTTGTTTTGAGACACTCTCCTTAGTACGAAAGATATTGCGGAAACAAACATTACAAGTTTTGAGATTCCCTTCAATTTGGAGCACTTTACCTCGGCAGTTTGCCAACGAATATTCCCGCTCGTTCTTGCGTGTATAATATTTACACATACCCATCCTTGTAATATTATATAAAAGGTGAGTTGTAACTTTTAACATTTGCTCAAGACACTTTTTATTTGATTACGATTGATTCTGAGGGAATAGTGCTTGGATTTGTTTCTTTTTATATGCCTAATGTTGTTTTATAAATATTACCGAACGTTTGTCGTTTGATAACAACATTTAAAGTGTGTTTTTTTTATGTTATTAAGAGCCGAGTGCAAGCAATATTGTATTTGAAACTGTAGAGGATGTTAGCCTAATGAAAATGTTTTGTTTATTAGCTAAATAATTTAATGCAGCTAAAGCTGAATTAAAAAAAAAATCCTAAAGCAAAACAAATTTTGCTCCTAAGCGGCTATTGAAACTAATGGCATTCCTTCACGGATTGACCACAGGAAACTAATATTGGCACCTTTGCACTTTTGGTGTGATTTAGAAAAAAAACACAAGAAGGCATTTTAACTTGTTTTACATCACCTGCCGACATCTGCGCATAGACATACATCAGCAGCCTCAATGGCTGCAAATCGGACATGTCAACGTCACCTGTTTGAAGGGGTCTAGTTACACGCCGTTTTTCACCGGTAGCGCGGTGGGCCTTTTTGGCATATTACCAGACACACCGACTAATCTCTTTCTATTAAGACAACCATTGTGCCAGTTAACTGAGTGTAATCTTGCTTGATCAATATTCAAGCTTACATTCTCTTGCAGATTTGCAGTGCTCAAAAATACGAGCCCGCCTTATTGGACGAGCGCTCGATAACTATCTTTATTTTGACTGCTCGCTTAAGTGAGTTCACACAAGTGCCTCGGTTCGACGTCCGCGTTACACACTTATTAAAAAGACGGCTTGTAGTTGAAAGCATAGGCTGAAACGTGCGCGCGCATACGTCGACACCCTGTTCGCTCGGGAACTCACTACTTGAAAAAATATTGTAGTGGGATTTTCTCTTGATATTGCCTTCAATGGAAGATTACTAGTTTTTATCTGGTTATTGTGGTCGCACGCTGAGACCTGAAGTAGAAGGATTTTATTGGAAAGTTGGAGGCAGGCGTGTAGTTCTGCTACTTATGGTCGCCAGGCCAGGCAAGGGCTTACGGGTCATTGTCGTTTATACTGGAAGACATGTAATTACTCAAAGTGCATGAAACATGGTCACTTTTTCTAGTAGGAGCAAATAATCATGTTTGCTCGTAATGAATATAATGTTTGAGGGCACGTTTGACGATATCTCTTTCCGAATGGTGTTTTTATGGCACATGTTTTTCCTCAAAAGTATTCTGTACATTCGAGTATTTAGCGTTTAAAAAAACCGGTTTAAATGGCCATAAACTTCAAAGTGTTTATGTTGTTTCTGGATTTGACATTCCACTTATAAAAACAGCCTTAAAGGCACTTTTGAAATTGAGATTTGGAGTATTTTGATACACGCAAACAATTGTATTCGTTTACCTCTTCTAACTATCTGACCTTTATATGAGCCGCTACTCTTGAAACCAACATCTTTATAGATTTTATTCTGTCATGACGTCAACTGAGAGTTGGCATCTGTCCAACTAGTCTTTTTTTTTATCTTTCTTGCCTATGAAAGCAAGATTGGGGAGTAAATATGATCTAGTGACGTTTATAGGTTCGTGTCGCATCCTTATGGCGAATTCCCTGCACGATATGCGATAGACTGTGGAAGTCTCGCGCGTATTCAAACATTAGGGTCCGTTAAAGCACGTGGTTTTGTTTCCTTCACATGTTAAAGCAATGCGCGTGAGACCAACTGGGCCAAAAATGTTTGAATGCACGCGCGAGACTTACGCAGTGAAGTATACTGCTGTATACGGGCTGCATGAAAGGCCAGTTGGATTACAATATGGTTTGACTATTGATACCGCCCCTCGGCGAAATCATGTTATGCTATATTGTGTGCAACTGTAGAACTCTATTAAGGTGTAACTTGCTGCGTCTCTAGAAACAAAATCCATAGCTCTAACTCCGGTACTCCACGACACAATGATGATGAGATTGCCGTATAAACAGCCGCAATTAAACCACAAGGCACAATTAAACCACTAGGTGCAAAAGGCAAATATACATTGACATTTCGCATTTCCAGATATTTATACCGGTGTGTTCACTTTACATCTTCGATGACAGATGTGGCGACTCGGTGCGCGCTCCAAAACTTCATTACGGCTGCCGGGCGTCCAGGACCAGACGTAAATTATCACCCAGGAATATATTCCTTAGACTGTTAAATGCTGGCTTTATGATTCCACTGTGCCTGGCTGCAAGTCATATTTGTAAGGGTGGCAGAATAATACAAGACCCATGTCCAGACTTGGAGAGTCTGAGCGAATAAGTCTGGTCATTTGACGTTTACGGATGCGAATGACATTAGTGATGGCCTAGGCGAAACGCACGGGCGGGTCTGTTTTGAATGATTTTGTCTCGCTGTTTATCAAGTAGACATTGGAGCCGGGAAATGTCATTTGTCTGCGTTTAATGTTTCCTACTACATAAATTTAACCGTTCCTTTATACAAGATACACAATCTTATAAAATCTGTTCATGCTTTACGAAAGATTGGTGGCAGAAAACGCTAGACTATATACCGGTACATTATTAATTTGAACGGGAAAGCCATCTCAAACTATTGTAAGTAGTTAACGAATATCAGTTTTTCCCTTGAAAACTGTAATTCCCACCAACTTCGATTACTTTTTTTTTTAAATTTAACAGCTATGGTTTTTACCAATGGATATATACAACTCGGAAACTCAATGCATTGTGGGTCCTTCTTTATTTATTATCTGTGCATTACTTGTCACTTAGATTATAACATTTCATACAAAGCTGTTCATATATCGCTTCAAAACATGTGATACAAGAAAGGAAAAAGAAAGAAGAAGAAAAAACAAGAGATAATGATCTATGTGTATACAAATCTTAATAAATATTTATTCCAACCCCATCCTCTATGTTTCACTATCGTAAACACCACTAAGGCATTGTATATATTTACATTGTGATTGTTGTATACATTATACTATATAGAAATAGACTAGCATAAGTCCACAATGTCTTGGTATTTGCTCAAGTATGTTTTGATAACACCGTATAAACATGTAAAGATTTAATTGACTTAATGTTTGTATAAACGAACCGGTATATCATAATTTGAACGTGGCACTTACAGAAATTCGTTTTTTTTTTTAAATTGTTTTAGTTGAAGTCTATAGGGCCTGTTAAATCATTTTCTGAACGTACTTCAGGAATTTCTTACAAGCAGTTTTGGGTCGTGTGATCGAGTTCGGCACTTGATCCCAAAGAAATACAAGAATGGAAGGCTATATCAGTCTATATTAACGTGTTACCCAAATCTGTGTAGATAATTTCTGAATGATCCTAACTTGTAAATTAATGCTGAGTGCTCACTCTTGTAAAGCGAATTTAATGCGTGGAGATCTATGATTTGATCAAATCAAACAGCTGTTGTCATGAAGTACATTCTGACCAGGTTTTGGAAGTAGACAAGAACTAAAAGCCGGTTACAACACTTGATGTTTTCCATGAAAGGAAGAGCAAAGTGAAGAAAGTGTTTGTAACCAGTATGCATTCCCTAATCCATGATATCATAGACAACTACAAGAGTCACCTTGACCGTCAGTATTGGCCGATGTACAAGCTGCTTTTAATTAAGGACCGTTGCTGCATATGCCTCTCCATTGTTCTATTAATCAACCATAAAATTCACCTGTGCGACTAATGGAAATTAAAGTATCCCGCAATGAAATTACACGAACAATTAATTATATATCAAAGGTAACAACAAAGATGTACCCATTGGGAATCGTAGTCCCATTAGAAAATAATTGTCTAGCAAAATGAAACAAATATTTCTGCGTGAATGTCTAAGTCAATGAAACTGTATTTGAAGACCTTACACATTTGTTTTCGAGTTAATTTGATCGCCCTATTCAAATTAAGCCCCCATATAAACAGCATATAGAAAAAACAACATTTAAAGGGGGCTGTATCGTCATGATTGTAGCAGGCCTGTGGCTGTGCATGGAAATATGAACTCTCACCCAGATACTGCACACGCGTGCGCTTGTGGTCACATAACAAATGGTGCCGTATTTGTCAAACTGTGGGCATAGCAACTGGGTTATTCCATTTACTGCTACAATCATGACGACACTAGCCCCTTGAAAACACTTTTGTTGCTATCACCATTTTGGATGAAATCTTTACAGGCTGATTGTTTGTAGTTTTTATAGAAATCCATATAACTTAGTTTACTCTTCCGAAAACCGTCTATACTTTTCAAATAAAGCAAGTGTTTCATGACCAGTAATTCTAGCCACTCGAGAACATTGCTTAAGTCATTATACTTTAGCAATGAATCCATGAATAAGTTTTGCATAGATACTTTAGTTGATTTTGAAACTACCAGAGCAACACCAATATTCACGCAAACATGTTAAAAATATACACACTGAGGGTTTACAAGCCATTACTCTACCCTTTACACCTTCTGGCATTTGATTTAACACTATTTTAAAGATATTGGAGAATTGTTGTAGATGCCTTTTGGTGTTGTTCATTAAACATCGGGACATTTATCAACTTGAGTGTATAGGGCCCCTTAGGCTGACGTGGTTCGGTCATTACACCATTGCACTTACACCTCGTTTACTTCACACTGTACCTCCCCACGCTATGGGCAAAAGGCACGCCAAGTGGAAAGGGAAAACGACAAGCAATTTTGTTTGCACTTTTATCAAAACAAATTAATCTTGGGCAGTGTTTGAGGTAAAACCATTTGAATTTATAGTGGAAGATTTATATTGAATGGTTTTCAGATAACTGTATGGACTGGTGTAAATTAGTATCGTGAGTGAGTGTCATCTGTATCTGGTACCTCGACTTCTTTTGAGGTACAAAAAGTTCTCGATATAAACTCCGGTCGCGTTTAATCTTAAATCAATGTTTGAATCACGCGTTATGCAAAATCCCATAGCTTTGAGTATGGCATAGCTATCCGTTCTATCGTCTGCAGAACGTAGTACTAAGGAAAAGATAAAAGACAAAGATCCATTTGTTCATCTGCTTGAATTTTCAAATTTTGTACACTGTTAAAGTTGCCCATTTTCTTCGTTCATGTTTCGTCCACCCGCATGCACTTTCCATTACATCTTCCTTTAACATATGCATATCCGACCGTTCTACTTCAACTCAATGTTTCACAAGTCTAACTCACTAAAACAAAACTCCGGAAAGCGTAAAGATTACCCTGTGGGCCTTGAGTTTATTCTTGTACTGATACCCACTGGATATCACTTAACGTATTTCCATTACCAAACGGCCGGTGTCTGTAATTTCCACTTACAGTCTAAACTTACCACATCGTCATATTATGTCTTCTTCAATCCAACGGGCTGTTACAGGCCAGTGTGTCCAGGTGACGGTCGATGACGGGTTAATGCTAGAGTTGGTTTGATGGGTAATAAACTAACCGTATTTACAAGATTAATAGTCATCAGAGGGGTGTAATCATTATCATTGAAACACATTGGTCAGTGTAAATATTACGGTCATTAAATTTAATGATATTTCCGTCATAATAAACACAGCCGTCTGTTTGTAATTGGAGATGTAGGTTGAGTTTCCAAGGATTAATGCAGTTTTCGGGAACTGTAATGAATCACCTTTGTCATCGAGAAAGAACGAGCTTCAAGGGCGTCGATTTGTGGGGGACGTGGGGACGTCCCCCAATTTTTAGAGTGGGGGGATAGCATTTCAAATGCCCCCCACACTTTTTGACCCCCCCCCCCCCTAATAAAAAAAATAAAATAAAATAAAAAAGCAATAATATACAGCATTTGGGGGAAGTAAACGGTCATTAAATTTAGTGGTTTCGGGTTTTTCATACATTTTTCTTCAAAGTTACTGATAACGTTCGAATGGTAATGGGTGAAATGATTTTGTGTTTATTAAAAATTGCCCTGTCGGCGGCGCATACGAAAAGGATATTATACTAACGTCTGTATTAAATAAATCAATTTTATTAGAGCTAAATACGGAAACCAGCTATCGAATTTCAAAATATTCGCAATGAAATGCATTACAAATTCTACCTAAACCGAAATACAAACACATAAACGCGAATGTTGCGTTCACTGTTCGGATAAAAAATACTTGTTGACCACTTACAGCTATTTGCCATTAAAAGAACTACTAAATATGCACAGAAACCGATTATGAAAACAGGTATTTAATTTGAACTGGTGGGGTTTTTGATTAGTACGCCAATCTGCATGCATGGAGATACCGTGGAAGAAAGACATGAAAGTTAAAGTGGTTCAGCAAAAGGAGCAATCTTACATCTTCTTGGTTTTAGATTTCACATGTGAAAGGTTAATTCTTGTCAGAGTTCTTTGAGTTCCTGAACCCCCCCCCCCCCCCCGTTCCAGTACCCCAGAAGTAGGATGGTTATGATTGCTATATTTGTCCTAAAAAAGTCGTCATAGTTTGCTCGTCAAATCTATGCGGCCGGGCAGATGTAAATGGCGAGCACTGCACTCGCACTTTTCTTGGGAATGGTTAATTAGGTCAGGAAACAACAGCAGGATTCCGACCAAATCACTGTTTTCTTTCGATTAGTAGCGAGTCCAACTACGAATTTGTTATCACAATAACCTAATCACCGGATGACGGTAAGTTCCAGGTACGCCACCCTAACCATGAGGGTTTAAACCCAGCTAAATTTACCACAGAAATTAGATATAAACGCAGGCTCTGCGCGGCGATTGAAAGATACTGTATCTGCTTGGAAGATGACGATGCAGGAATCATATTGATCGGTAGCGGTTACTTGTCCTGTTCTCTTCTTCACCATGAGAGGCGTCTGCCCCTCTGAGGAGGAAAATGCAAGGATAAAATCGACACGAAGACTGCTCCCTGGGCACAAAAGAGTAGCGTGGTTACACAGAGGAGGGGGTTGCTCTTAATGTTTGTGCTGGGCGTTAGTCCTCTATCTTTATTCTAAGAAAGGCCAAACATCTCAATTTC
>OU452238.1:12971548-13109048 GCA_911728455.2 Marthasterias glacialis | reverse complement strand
ACTTTTGTCGAGATAGCTTTGAGATTGGGCACTGCTTGCAATCCAAATGAAATGACATGGTAGGCCTGTATTGTTCTAATCATTTCGTATGTACTCTCACCCTCCGCAGGTATTTGAGCCACAACCTCATTAGTAAGGTCGGTATTTCCGCCTTCACGCCGCTTCAAAATCTAACAATGTTGTAAGTAGTATGACAGTCTGTCATAGTCAAATCATTTAAGTTCAAAGGTGCCACGAAAAAATAACCACATGACAATGGGGGATTTTTGGGAACACTAGGTGGCAGCACATTTACCGTTGAACCCATGGTGTTTTCTGAAACGGGTGCAGGTTCAAAAATATCATAATGGAAATTTACCCAATAGGTCACTGTAACTTAGCGTCCCAAAATCTCCCAATTGTTGCTTTTGATTCAAAATGCAAACTAAAAAAACATTATAACGTGTCAATCAACAAGTACCAAGTTGTATTTCAACACGAAAAAACAGATGTTGCCGCAGATCTGACTCAAAACCAAAAAAGTTCAGTAGATGAATGATCAAAAGTAGTCTAAAACTAGTATTCAAATAAAAACATACCACTGAATTTATGCAATAAAAATAATGATGAAAAACTATAACTAGCTGTTGCAAACTGCTTACCAACCACGACGACATGTTGTGTAGATCAGGGACATCGTCGCGTGCACAACCAACTCTTGCACTCCAGTGAATTACCAACAGTTTATCAGCTATTTTACTTGCTATTCTGCTTTCTGTATCTCTTTCCACTTCACTGCTTTTGTTACTTTCTTTGTATGTGTGTGTTGTGTTGAGTTGTCATTTAGCCTTTTGCGAAAGACTCTGCTAGGGTTGAAACGATGAGGCCATTAAGTTTGCTTGTAAACATAATGATGTTTTATACGAACCAATAAGAACATGCACCATTTCCGTTAGTTAAGAGAATCACAGGCTTTGCTCAAGAATGAAAAGAAAGTAAAACAGCTGATGAACTGTTGGAGCATGTGATTATCACACTTGCAATGGAGTGCGAGAGTTGGTTGCGTTGGGGACGATGTCACATATCGTCACAAGAAAATTGCACGAGGTTGGAAATGAATGTGGCAGGCCAACATCACCTAGACTGGTTCCCGGTCCCTACATCGTTTTCGTTCTGACTGTATATACGGACCTGTTGCGGGTAACGAAAATTAGCATATACCTGGCAGATTTCAGCCAGGTATATGCTAATTAGATTTAGCATATAGGTCTAAGTAATCTCATAATGCCATGCAGCCTTTACACAAAACAAGACGGACACAGAATCTGAGAATTTCCCATCGTGCAGACTATTAACGTTAAAGATGTTCTTCTAAAGTTAGCTTGAATTTTGATGTTGAAGGTTTGTTCACTATGTGAAGGGTTAAGATACGCACGTGTGCTAGTGTCAAACAACAACATGCCCTCGTCACGAACATAGCCAACGTCATCTCTAAAACTAGAAGATTATTCCACTGCGCCCGCTCAACCGAGGGCCAATCAAAAGCGCCATATTGGCAATAGCTACCGGTCCCTATATACAATGTACAGTCAGATGAGAACGATGTGGGGACCGGGAACCAGTCTAAACGTCACCGAAACAGTGTTGCGGACACTGCAGGTGAGTAGTGACGTTTTGGAGCCGGAAGTGCAGTGTAACGAATGTTTATGTACATGTATGTATACCATTTGTTTGCATTGTATTTCCGGCTCCAAAACGTCATAATTTACCAACAGGATAGTCATGGTATCCACCGTACTCACAGCATGTCGTGTTTTTTGCTTACACATTGTACACAAGTAACATCTGATAGAGTGAACCGAAATTACAGCCGTGCGCAAAAAAGATTAATTCCAATATCCATTTTTTGAAGAACTTTCTGTGTTAATTATGACGAGTCGTACACCATACGGTAACATGTTTGTAAATAAATCGACCGTTACTATTAGGCCAAACAATTTGCCTACGAAAGAAGCCAACAAAATAATTATTGTACAGTTTTGAAGAAAAATGGCGGACAATATTGTTAAGTTTGCTTGTCATTTTTGTTTCTTGTGACGTCATAATAGAAGTCAAAAACTGTCTATCGTTTGCAATAATTAATAAAATGTACGTCAAGTGGCAAAATAAAAACAATCTTAAACTGCACATTTTGGCGCTTATGATTGTGAGGGCGAATGTAGGCCAAATAACGTAACATAAACATTCATTGTTTACGCAGATATTTGGCTGGCAACCCAATAAAGTGCAGCTGTGGTTGGTTGGAAGTGTTGGACATCTTGCAGTCACGTGACATTAAAATCATGGATACCAGTGACGCCCTAAACTGTACCTACACAGATGAAATAAATTGCAGTAAGTTAGCCTGACAGTTTGGGCAATACACGTAGGCGCAAGTTTGATGTTGAGGAGTGCAATATTTTACGCGCCGATCGGGGTTGGTCTTGAGTTTTTTGCCCTTATTAAAAAAAAAATCATAACACAATAATTAATAATGAGTAATCAGGTCAAAATGGAACAGTTAGCTTGAACAATAATTGCGGGTTTCACTATTTTATATAATTATTCCGTTGACTGCTTTGCGGGCTACCATCATCATTTGTTAGCTCTCAAAAACTTGTTTTTCTTTTTCATTTCAGTCTATAATATAGTGATTTAAGCGTTATTGTTGTTGTTTGTTGGTTGTTTTGTTCATCTCTGTCCGTTTGTTTTGTCTCTGTCCACAGGCTAATTACTACAAGCCTCGTCATCCATACTGTTCTCATCCTTTGCCTGTTCAAGCCTAACTTAGTCTATTCTGTTCATTATTACTTTGTACATATTGTCCATTGTTTCAATTTGCTATGACAGTATGGAAATGTTACCGGAACTAAAAAGGCAACCAATTTCACACTGAGGTTAAAAGTACACTTTCCCGTACAATTATTGTGTTCCATTTAAATTAGGATCTTTGTCACTGAGAAGGAACGTCTCACAAGACAGCCAAGAAATCCGAAGTAGCAAGATGCAGCCGGATCACGAAGGAGTAGCCACCAATCTGACAGCTGACGACCTGCGACCCCCAGATACGGACGAGCACGGTAACATTATGTCAGGAGCGGACTCCTTCCCGTTGCAGAGTCCGGAAGGCGAGAGGGTACTCAGCGAGTACGACGTTGCAATGCGACGCCGTATCGAGGCGATCGATGACGGAGGAAGGAGGCGAATGTACGCTCTCGTGTTCCAGGAACGGATGCGAGAGTTTATAACTGCAATACAACGAGGACAAGGTTCATTGTCTACCGTAAGGTATGTATTAAAACAAGCATTTCCCTGTCACTGCATTTGATCATTTATAAGTGCATTGGTTGTGGGCAGTAAAATATAACTTTCTGTTACCGGGAAATATTTTCTATCATCGATTAGCTCTTCGTTTTGGCCCCGCTTATGGAACTGTATTCATGAAAAAATTCAAAAATTGCCGTCAGCGAGTCGACTCAAGTTTTCTTATAAATATTCTCCTCTCCCATTATGTGGCATAGCTCTCTTTAGTAAGTCCATGCTCTTATCATCATCAATCTTTCTTGCTTTCGTATTTTTCATCAGCCATTTACTTATAATAGCCCTGCCATTTTCAACATTTCCTTTCTTTGCATCCACAGTCTGTTCTTTGTTTTGTTTTGCGCTTGTTTGCCTTTGTCTCCACGTTTGTAGTTTGTCCATCTGGGCTGTCTTCCAACAAGCCTTGGCTTTAAATTGACAGCCTAATACTCTCATTAATGTTGGTCTACATAGATTAATTAAATATTTCACCCTCATTTGCTGTTTTTGTTATTTTTTTCTATCTATGTAATATTTTGTATTATTATGTTTTATTTCGAGAAGAGTAGTATGAATTAAATGTTGACTTGAATTGACTTAAATTGAATTGAACTGGACCATTGTGTTCGGCCAGTGCTGATTTTCTGAATGAGCCGATTATCTGGGCCCAATTTCATAGAGCTGCTTAAGCACACAAAGTAACTAAGCACAAACAAAATTATATTTACCAGAATAAGGTTACCAGGGCTGAGTCAAAAGAGCATGTCACATGTACAATCTGTAACTGGTATCCTGCTTATTTTTGCTAAGCAGACAATTTTTAAGTACTATTTGCTGCTTAAGCAGGTCTATAAAATTGGGCCCTGGTAGCAAACTTCCTTCGCGCTTTGTAATAATTATAAGCAAACTTAAAAGCAACTATATAGGCTTTATGAATGAATAATTGAAAAATTACATTATTATCAGATATGTATTTGTAAATTGCCCTGTCTAAACCCATAAATTGAAACTAAAGATCGTTGATGAACTTAATGTTTGATTCCGAACAGGGCCACCACCATACCCGGAAACGAACAAGAAAAGGATTATGAAGGTTCTGCCTTCAATGGATATGAGAAAGACATGAGAAATGTGACGCCCACAACGACCGAGTCCGATAAACATGAACCACTCAAAGTAATGGCAACTCAGCTCGAACATATTCTAGAGCAACTTTTCCCGACCAGCCTCTTCAATTTCTCCGAGGTGGCTCGATTGAAACTCGGTAAACCGAAGTCACCCGAGCGATCCCGACTCATCAATCGGATTGTTACGGGCAATGTAGGTCCTCTCGGTATCGAAAACGTGCTCGCAATGAAGACGATGGCGAACGTTAGTGAATGGAGTGTTGGTACGACTGCTAAGGGTACAACAGAGGATACCAAACTCACTTTGAATACGACAAGGATAACAAGAAGCGCCCTCACACAGTCGGCGATTATTCCTGTCATTAGTGTGATTGGCATTTTTGCGTTTGTCTGCATTGCTGCTATAGCATTCGCCCTGGTATGTGGAAACCGAATTCACACATTCCCTTTTTCATTATGAAACATGACCTTTTCATAAAACAACCCAGTGGTCATTCGATTACCTACGCGTGCAGCCATCTTGAGTTTCTTCCATTTATCTTTGTAACCAAACCGAGGCTTGAAAGGGCAAAATAGTCTGGCACCGTTTTTGTTTATGAGAATTATCATGATTAATATAAAGCACACGGGGATCATTACCAAGATGGCTAATCAGTGATAACGTAAAAGAAATTACTTGCTAAAAGGTTGAGCGATGGACTTTAAATTCGGATGGAACCATTATTGAACCAGTTTTATCATCCACCTTTTGTAGTTCCCTCAAATATAGCCTAATTGCTGAGTTTTAGTTGAAAAAATATGGGTAATGGCCCCATATTTCGACACTTTGAGAAAGACTCTGCTAAGGTCGAAATGTCAGGCCAGTTTGACCATTATTTGCATTTATAACCATCGGTCATTTTGGTTGGTAAGCAGTTTGCAACAGATAAAATACTTGTATTTTATTTAGTTGACACACTTTTCCTTTGAATATAAGTACTGCAATACAAACCACAGAAAGGAAGTTATTTTACACCGAATGTAACACAACCGTCACTCATTTGTTATCTATTTTATTGTGTCCATGGAACTTTATCTCTATAAAATCCAAATTCAGTTCATCGTGAACGATTATACGGCCACAACTAAACTTTCCAGATAAAATGTTTCGTCACAAACATAGAAATTGATTCATTCTTACAAATTGTTAACTCCCCATTTTTACTGCAGTTTTCAGGTCACTGTTATGGTGCAAATGAAAGATCCTGGTGTTGTTTCGATTCATCGCAATGTTGCCAATGCAAGTATGTAATCATGTCGATTAATAAATTTATTGACAGACTAAAATGTAGTGTAAGATAAACAAATAATTTGTGGCAGGAAACACAATAAAGGGTACCACCTTGCGTCTGTCACATTAGCAGTTTTTCCAATGTTTGTAACTTTATTTTAAGTACCTGAAACCACCCCAAAGTGCTTCAACATGTGAATGGACAGTACCCGCCTTTTCCGTCCATTTAAAATAAATGAAATTTAAGACTAATAAAATAAATTAATAACTCTAATCAACTCTAATTATTAACAGTCTAAGCCGGCAATTACATTCACATGTTGAAACACTTACTGTTATTTCAGGTAACTTATGAACAAGTTACAACAATCGGAAAAAACTGTTCAAGTGACGGTCTCTCTCTCTCTCTCTCTCTCTAATATCCTAAGACGTAGGTGATCATTGCTTGCCACAAATCTCTGTAATTAGCTTTCTCCATCAGTTCCACCTCCTGATATTCAACACCTCTTTCTCCTCGCCAATCCTTTAAACTTATCATCCTAAGCACTCGCCTTCTTCCTCTGATGTGACGGTAGATAAGTCGTATACTTTATTGTGTAGTGTTTCCATGTATTATGGAAAGTGTTACAACTTTGATAGCAAACATTGTAACAGTAATAGAAAATAAATATAGAAATATTGATGCACTACACACTAGATATATAAATCTAAGAAAATATATCTCTACTCTCTACTTAAAACCCCCACACAACAACCAACCGCTGAAGATTTCATAAAATAATAATAATCCACGTCATGCATGCTTATTTTAATTTGTATGTTTGATTGTGAATGTGATATTAGTCTATATCGATGTACTCTGCACGCAAAAATCAAAATCTTAAAATTGACTCTAGTATTTCATTTGATGACATTTGCTATAGGTGGGTTGCAACCATCAACGAGAAACTGATGGTAAGGAAACTCCACATGGAACGACAGAGCAGAAAGACTACGGCAGCCAAGAGCGAGTTCCTTAAGTTGCACTGTCAAGCTAGAAATGTAAATGACATAAATAAATCACAGAAAATCATCCAGGGGGATCTTTGAGAACAAAAACATGTTAGTTTGAAGACAAAACTAAGGGTGTAAACGTCTGTCGATTTAAATGACTCAGTATTCACCCTGTGCTCAACCATTTTGATGGTGCCCCATGATTCTTGGCCGCGTTTTGCCCCGTCTTTGGGTTTTGGTCACAGGTACTTTAAAGCGCTTTTGTGAGCTCGGTTTCCGCCATGACGTATCAAACCAAACTGCGCAGTTTGTCTTCATGGTTTATAGATGGTGGATTTGACACTGTCACGAAAATTGATAAAGAAATGCTGGCGCATACAACCCACATAATGTAGTCATCAATAAAAGCAGTCCATTTTATTTAAAGAGGAGCTCGCTGGTAAAAATTAAGTGTTTTGATGTACTCATTTTCCAATAGAGTTCTTTGAAAACAAACTGCAAGTCTCTGACGTTTGAATGGTGTAAAGTGGCACTTTATTTGATACAATTCAGTGCGAAGTCTTTAACATCCATGCAGTGACGTCCTGGTGATATTACATTTCAAATATACGGGTCTTTACTTAGTTAGGGGATTTTTTATTTTTGTTCATTTTTTGCACCTCACAACCGGTTTGGTGCCAGCTCTGTGGAGTTGTTTATGTAAGTGAATTATGTCAGAAACTTTCTGCGGTACGAGTCTACCACCAAAGCAGGCCACTGAGACATAAAAAATGTAACATACATCAACAGTGCGTAAGCAAATAAAAACATAGCAAATCAGCACCAAATTCCCCCTGAATAAGGTTCTAGCAATCTACAGGAACACCTAATGTTATTGTTATGTTCGCTGGCGAATGTTTTTGTCGATTTAACTGTGTACCAAAATGTAGGATTAAAGTTTCAAGATTATGGTTGATTTTCCGTAGCGAATATTATTTGTAATTTGCCTATTTTTTTTAACAAATTGATAGTTCATTATTTTTTAATTTGTTAAAGTATTATTACTTTTTAATTTTTTACATCATAGTTATTATTTTTATCCCCAGTCTATAACCTCCAGACTGTCCTCTAACACCTCACCATTGGCGGAATCGTCCCTTCAGCAGCCAGGAATGGGAGACCGCGGAGTCGTCTCTGTCACACCTCTTGTTCTCACTGACCATTTCCCGACAAGCTCAAAAACAACACTCGGCCAAGGGATCGGCAACAAAGCCAACTATGAAAGCTATAGCTCGTCGTCCTCATCACCAGACACGTATAAAGACATTACAAATTGCCTCTCGCCTGCTACTGACGAAAAAGAGACCGTCGGCGATTTCTTACGCAGAAACCATTCGCCACAGGATGAGATCACGCTCTTTGAGGTTCCGCTGAGCAGAAGTACCAGTGATGCACTTAATAAGAGATCGGAAGATCCCGGGTTACCTGTGCAATCGTGTGATAAGAGAGAGCAGCAAGTCCGCGATTCAGTTATTCCTCCCGGTAGTACAGACGAAGTGTGCCAAAGCAAAGAACAAACACCCACCCTTCAAAGTGTAAGACCCAGTGATGCGGGCTTGGAGAAATCATCCTCAGAACTTCGCTGGTATGCCAGAGAATGTCTCTCTAACCAACGAATGATGGTGCAGGGCAGGACACTTTCTATGACGTCATCTGATGACATCATAGGTGACGCAGATATCAAGAAAGGAGAGAATGGAAACTGAAAAACACGTATTAAGCTTTTAAATTAAAGTCCAGTAACAATGATTATTGGCAGTTTCTTGATATGTTGGCAATTTATGGATGCTAATTCATCAGTTATAACAGACCGAACATTCTGAGCAACATCCGGATGTGTAGTTGTTAAGAAACTTAGCATCGCAAAGAAGGAAGAGGAAGTAAAGGTTGGTGCAGTCCATGGCTGCTGATGGGAGTGGTCGGCAATTGTGCCTGATCCAGAATTATAATTAATTATTATCAGTCTGATGAAAGCTTACTGATTATGAAGTCCATATCAGTACCAATCTTCCATAAAAAATATTTCTGTCAAAGTCGAGAAAATATAATTTGGAGACCCCGATTTTAATTTCGGTTGTAACAATCGAAATTTAAGACAATGCGTTTACATGCTGAAAAGTGTGCACATTTTTTCACTAATTTCGCCTGACTCGGACGACGGATTGAGCCAAAATTTTCACAGTTTTTTTTTTTTTTTGCTTTATGTCATCATACAAAGTAAGAACACTGCACTGTGTAAACATGCTTTTTATGCCATTTTTCCGTGTGGTGTTCTGGCTGTTTGTTCGGTTGTTCAACTTTTTAAGTGGTGCTTGTTTTTGTTTTGTTAGATAGGCCTAATGTTATTGGATTGGACTAGACTATCAGTAGTCAGGGTTATTTTATATTGTTTGTTTGTTTTTGTCATTTAGAGATAAAAGTTTTATGTGATACATGATAGGTGCTGCAAATGCTTGCCTGATTGGTTGTTCGTCTGGTTATTGTGAGTTGTTTAAATTTGAATTCGAATAAAATTTGTTACTTTTATGCCATTTCTACACTAATGTTTACTTTTTTGATGTAAATATTGTTATGTTGAATATTTTGTGTGTAAAAGTGCCGAATATTTAATTAGCAGTGAACATTGTGGGCAAAAGTTAAGCTCAACAAATCCCGTTTTTATTCAGTTGAAAAAAGGCTACCGATGTCTTGGGCCATGCATGTAGTGTTTGGGCCATTAAGAGTTTCTCTTTCAGGGCAATGTGTGTCGGTTGGTGGCGCTGTTGATTAACGTCTGGCACCCATTTCACTGACCGAGATTAGAACAACAGAAATAATGGACCAGCCTTTTCACATGTGTCGCCCAGTTTTCTTTGTATTCGCAACGTTGGGACACCAATCACAACATCATCACGCGCTACCACCCATTCCTGCTGCCCGTAGCTGGATTTGACCACACCTCCCTGTAATCAATTTCACCGGAAGTGCTTCATTTCCCCTAATCCTGGTGTAGTATTAGTAAATTTGATAACATTTCTATCTTCAATATGGCTGGTTCAGTAAGTATTTCGTCTGCTGTGTACGTGTAGTCTGTATTGTTTTCCTCCTCTCCCATCAATGTTGATTTGACAATGTTTGACTGAGTCTGACTGATCATAGAGATTTATGCATGATCATATGGTTGACCAGTTGCGATATTAATTAATCGTACCCTCCAAACTCCCGACGGTCGTAGCCCCACTAGTGTGGCAAGGATTTTTGACATCGGTTGAATCCTTAGCCACACGTCCAAGCCTATCTTTTGTGCAGCTCGTCCCCCAATCCGCCGCACCGAAACCTAACATGCCTAACGGGTGCGGCGCTGGATTTTAACCAACTAAATGTGTCCACGTACCTCTTAGCTTCCCTCCGGTACTTTGGCTGTTGAAGTTACTAACTTTTTTAAGGACAAATAATCATTTGTATTTTGCTCAAAATTACTCCACACAAATGGATATCGGCTAGCGATCGGGGCCATTTTTATTACCCAGAATGCAATGCCGGGTAATAAAAAAATACATCACGGGTGGCGCGAGAGTGCAAAAACAATTCAGCGGTTGTTTCACGTGACAGCTACAGCTAATGAAACAGCTCAGAATACAGAATGCATGGAGTCAGAAAAAGTGCATGCACCAAATCTATGCGTGGCATCGGTTGCATGCACTTTTTCTGACTCCATTCTGAAATTGTTTTTGCACTCTCGCGCCACCCGTGACTTCGTGGTGGCATTGCATTCTGGGTAATCAAAATGGCCCTGATCGCTAGCCGATATCTATTTGTGTGGTGTAATTTTGAGCAAAATACAAATGTTTATTTGCCCTTAATAAGGTTAGTAACTTCAACAGCCAAAGTACCGGAGGGAAGCTAAGAGGTACGTGGACACATTTAGTTGGTTAAATCCAGCGCCGCACCCGTTAGGTTTCGGTGCGGCGGATTGGGGGACGAGCTGCACAAAAGATAGGCTTGGACGTGTGGCTAAGGATTCAACCGATGTCAAAAATCCTTGCCACACTAGTGGGGCTACTGACGGTCGCAAACCGAAGGGTTACGAAAACAACGCCCACTTGCCCATATATCAAATTTCGGTAATTTCTGTCGAACTAGTGTCCCGATTTGCTCAGTTTTTTACCACTTTACATTACAATTTACATTGCTATTTTTTCAGCATCAGAGTTCAGACTCAGCAGACCCCTAAATTCATGGTGCTGCAGCTTGCCGTACCTAGATTTTAATAGTTTTTGTTACCTGGCAAATGCATTATAAGTTGTTTTTTTTCAGTACAAGTGACTGTTTCAGGAATGTAAATTGCGCGTCTTTTGATTTGTTTTCTGTAACTTATTAAAGGTAGTAGTAGACCCAGTAACTGGGGCGCTGTACTCCATTTTTTTAGATTTTGACATTATCTGTCGTACTAGCGCCCAAGTAAGGAATATGTAGTAACTGCGGCGGTCAGGAGAATTTAAAACACCTCTGTTAAAAAAAATGCCTTAGACTCAACAGAATTGCTCAAAATTCGCCTACTGTCTTCTCCACGTGTTTAAGGTGAATTAAAAAGCATTTAATTATACTCACGATCATTTTCTTTCCTCCAAATCGATGATTTTTAGGGCCTCTGACAACCCTGCCGTTACAATCGCCATTTTGATTACCAATGTCACGACTGTTTCCTGACTTGAAAAAAGTTGTATTTACCTGCGGGGATCACGTGTTCCCTGATGCCCGGACTTGAATATTGTTTTGCGCAGTCAACGCAGGATACCAGCCAACGAACACCACAAGGTTCCATTGGTCATGATTGGCTGAGCGCGCGCTGTACAATGTTGCCATTGTGGGGTCGTTTGCACTACACAGCTGGTATCCAGCATTGACTGCGCTAAACAATATGCAAGTCCGGGCATCAGTGAACACACAATCCCCGCAGAGTTAATGCAACTTTTTTTAAATCGGGAAACAGTCGTGACATTAGTAATCAAAATGGCAATTGTAACGGCAGGGTTGTCAGAGGTCCTAAAAATCAAAGATTTGGAGGAAAGAAAATTATTGTGAGTACAATCGAATGCATTTTAATTCACCTTAAACACTTGGAGAAGACAGTAGGTGAATTTTGAGCAATTCTGTTGAGTCTAAGTCATTTTTTTTAACAGAGGTGTTTTAAATTCTCCTGACAGTCGCAGTTACTACATATTCCTTACTGGGGCGCTAGTATGACAGATAATTTCAAAATCTCAAAAAAGGAGTACAGCGCCCCAGTTACTGGGTCTAAGGTAGTAGAATACAGGATTAGTATTCATCAAAAAAATTGTTTAATGACTGAATCTAAAAGCTTACTGATATACAGTTTACTTATAAAATATTTCTGTCTGAAATACTGCCAATGTTTTGAAAATTGAACCTGTAGAGTGACCTTTTTTTAAACTTGATAAAAATAGAAATTAAGCACAATATGTTTACATTTATATATACATACTGAAAAGTGTACGGTTTCTCACTATTTTCCCCTAACTTGGATGACGGATTGAGCCCAAATTGTCCCAGGTTTTTTCTTTTCACATATTAAATCACACACAGTAAGAACATTGCACTATCAGCTTTACCGATCCTATATTTCACCTTTAAGTTTAATCAGATTGTCACAATCAGTACCACACCTACAGCGGCAATAGTGTCCAACAAAACATGACTGCTATTGTATCTTGATGTCCCTCAGTCTGGTCCAGTCTGTTTAAATACAAATATTTACATACATTAAGCAATAGTGAGTACATACAGTGTAAGCATATCCCGGCAAGAAGTATTTATTATTTAAATAACAATTGGATGATGTTTAATGTTTTCTCGTGAAGCAAAAGCATTCAAAGAACAAACAGCTTACTTGGTGGTGAAGCGTTTTCACAGGCCCTATTTTGAACAAAACAAACAAGACATTGCACTGGTCTCTTTGATTAAAGATGATGTTGATGCCTAATGTGTCATGCTACCAACTTTCTAAACTTACTCTTTCACCTGTTTCGTTTGTAGGGTAAAGGGAAACTGATGCAAAATAAGTTTACATTGAGATTTTGAGATGGAATCATAATACAGAATCAAACACAAAAACATATTACCTCTAGTTTCAATTAAAAACAAGCCAAACATACTGTACGTGTATGAAGTTCTTGTCAGACCATTAATGAAAATATTAATTCCAAACACCAGAGCTGTGTATTGAGAGAGTTGCGACATGGAGGGACTAGTTTTCTTTGGTCACGTGATTGCTGGGAGCCAATTGAGGCCTGGAATTGCCTCCGTTGCTCTGGTCTTGGCCTTGGTGCCCCTGCAAAAGTTTTCCGTAGACTGAAACATTTTCCAATGGAAGTGCCTTTTGCAAAATGACAGTGGCCTTGCCCTCTCAAAGATGAAATTCCAGGCTTGCATTTTTGGTCCTAATGTACATTGTAGCATAACCCAATGTGCAGTCTAGTCTGGCACCCTGTGTGTGCACATGTGTTTTGGGGACCATAAATGGCTTCTAATTGCATGAATTGCAAGTTGTCGCAACTCTCAATATAAGGCTCTGCCATGCAATGGTAACTACTGCCCTCTGGAGATTAAGAAATGCCATGGCACTCTAATCCATAAAACACATCCTCAATAATATTTCCCTTTAGTGTACACCATGGATCCTGGCTGCTTTCAGTATCCTTGGGTGTACACCAAACAGGAATACTTCATTGGTTGAAAAGTGTGGTATCCTTGTGGTCAAATGTGTACTTAGTTCCAGAGGTGACCGATGTTTGTATTTATGATTACATGTAATCTAAAAACTCAATGAAAAGAGCTGTGAGATAAAAAGCTTATAGTCAAGAGAGTTGCTATCGGAACATATAGAGTTAGGTCCATCAGCATTTAGCTTCATCTCCACATTGACTCTGATAGTGTACACATTACTATCATGTTCAGAATCAAAATAAGCCCTTCTGATATCACTCCTACAGTGCACAGATTAAATTTGTAAGTTGCATTGCATCTTTGCTTTTACCTTGAGACATATTATGAAATATGTGTAAAGTACAGTTATGGATCTTGCATTGCCTGGGAACTATTCTTATCTCAAGATTGATTAGATAGACTACTGTAGCAAAGAAGACATTTAAAAAAAAAACCTAAAAGAGAATAAACTACTCTTTGCTATAAACACTCTTTGTTTGTTATTGACATTATCCCTTTTTCCTACAGAATGGATTTCTAAGAAAAGAGCATTTTTTGTGTGTTATTGTACAAAATGTAGTCTACTTACTCTATGAAACATGTTTACACATATTACTTACTCTGTATGTACCCCAAATTCTCAAAAGCCTTATTTTACAGATATTGATGGCTTACAACTTTTCAGTTGATCGTCTGATACTCTCTTTTTTCTTCTTTTTAGTGCTTTTGAAAACTGAAAAACACTAAACCGGGTGTTATGTGCTATGATGCAGTTTCCCTTTTGTCTTGCAAAAACAAAGTGGCATGTCTGCATTTGATTGAGAGATCAGAACTTCACATCCAGACTAACGATACCTTGCTTTACCAATGTAGTGACAGGGTTTGTCGGGTTCCCAAACCACAGCAAAACAAACCCTGCTTAGCATCGGCTCAGTTCAAGAAATTCATTCAACATCTTGTTTCTTACCCAGATGCTCTTTACAAGTTTGATTTTACTATCTTTTGTTTTCTGTTCTCAGGACAAGTTTCTTGTTGCTGCAGATGAGATCAAACGTCTTAGTAAAATGCCTGACAATCAGGAACTGCTTGATACATACAAGTATTACAAGCAGGTCACTGTAGGAGATTGCAACACTGGTAAATATTGGTTATCATTTCTTAACCCAAACTCCCTAGCGTTAATTACTACCAGGACCTTCCTCAATCCTTCATAATCCTCCAAAATGAGTTGTGCATGAAACTCACTGCCTCAATCCTTCAAAATCCTCCAAATGAGTTTGTGCATAAAGAACCCTTTGTATATAAAAGTGTACAATTTGCAAGACAAAGCACATGTACCCAGCATACCATTATACATACAGGAATAAATTTCCCTAATTATTCATTGTCCTCCGAAATCCTCCAGAGTTCTTCAGAATCCTCCATAGTAAATTTTCATTATGCCCTAAATCCACCACAGTCCTCGAAGGATGCTTCCTCAATCCTCCACAATCCTCCATGTATCAAATGTCGACCTTCCTCAATCCTTCATAATCCTCCAAGTGGTGATTTTCGAATGTGCCTCAATCAACCAAAGTCCTCCAAATCCTCCGGAGGATTATGGAGGACTTAGGAAGGCTAGGTTAATAAACTTGTAGAAATGGCAGGAGATTAAGAGAAAAATGTACTGAGCATTTTAAGGGAGGGGTGCACATGGTGAGTTAAAGAGTATTTCCAGGGGCGAATTGTCTGTCAGAGCAGCAAGATAGAAGAGGTTTTACACTCTACTTGGAAGCCCAAGTCTCTCGGAAGCTTAACAGATTCAGATTCAATTCTTAAAATTGCTAATTTATAGTCTACAATCATGACAAGCATATTGCCAAATAGATTTTGTCCTAAATTGTGTTTTTCTGAAGTGTAAGAGGTTAATAACCTGAAAAGATCCCTTGTCTTTTTCTTGATGAAATTCCACAAACATTTATTTATCTGTTTTAATCTGACTCGAAAAGGAGGGCAAAGAAAGTGGCCACAAAAACATCAATTCAAAGCAAAATTATTTTGCTTTTTTTGATTTTCCTCATTTCTCTCTGAAATGACTCTTTAGTTTATTTATGAAATGAATTTGTGCATCCAATTTTTTGGTCAACACAGATAGGCCTGGTATGTTAGACCTGAAGGGTAAAGCGAAATGGGATGCATGGAATGGTATTAAAGGTAAGTTATATATACTTAATTCTTAAATACCCCAGACTTGTGAAGTCATAAACCTTTCACCTTGACTACTTTCAAATGAATCGTTCAGGATTGGTTGATGAAGTTTTGGCATTTTGGCCAATCAGAGAGTACAATCCATCCCTCCACTGGTTGCCTAGACTTGCTGTGTACATTCAGGTTTCTAAGTTCTCCAAGCTGATGCATTTAACAGGTTCTTCTCTTTTGCTACAATATTAAATGTTAATTGTGGAAAGGTGTGGTGTGTCTTTGCCGAGCTGATAAGAACACCGGACTCAAGCTCTGGTATTTCTGATCCGCAGAGTGTGGGTTCGAGTCCCGGTCATAACACTTGTGTCTTTAAGCAAGACACTTAACCATTATTGCTGCGTCCTTCGGATGGGATGCAAAGCCGTAGGTCCCGTGTGTTGTGCAATGCACATAAAAGAACCCAGTACAGGGAAGGGGTTCGCCCCGGTGTTCCTGGTGGTTTGATCGGCTGCAGATTGCGCCACAGCACCTTGCAAAACCATTACATTCTGTAATCTGCTATGTACAGATGTAAAGGAACAGGTCTCAAACTTCAAAATGTAACTCCTCCTACCTTGCAGGAAAAAGTACTGAGCGATTTGAGACGGCCATCGGGTGTGATAAAGTGCTATATAAGAACTGTTATTATTATTATTACTATTTTTATTAGAAAGTAATGAATGATCTTGCCCTTGGCTATTTTTGAATTTACACTAAGTGCCACGACGTCCTCAGTCTTAGTATCACATTTAGTTTGCCAAAAGAATTGAGTTTCTCCAACCCTTTCGTGTCATGAAATTAACCCTAGTGGTGCCCACAAGTTGGAGGAAATAAGACTATTAGTGTTTGGTTATGTCATGTGTGTTAATCATTCACACCCAATATGCTGCAAAACCCATCTCATGGTTGTGAGAAGTTGGTGACCCAATTTTAGCATGGTGTCAGACACACCAATCTTACCAAACATTTGGGTGTTGGGTTACCATGGAATGGAGTGTTTTGAGATTAGGCCATGGCCAGAAAACCCAGGGATTTTGGCTAAATCGGACATTTGTAACAAATGTTGAAAAGACGCTTTTCAAGGTATCTTTTGGCATAACATTAACAGTCACAATTTTGTTAAAGATGAGACCATTTCAAGCTGATATTAATCAGGATGATTGGTACATAAGTTTGCACTTAATGTGAAGTGAGATTTGGATTACTTCGTAATCAATTTGAAATCTGACAGAAATTCTACACACTTAACTTTGTCTGTTTTATTTTTGATTTTCTAGGAATGGCTAAGGAGGAAGCTGACCGGCTATATATAGAATACGTGGAGAACTTGAAGAAAAAATATGGCCTTGCAGCCTAATTCAGATTCAGCAGTAGGTTTTTAAATGACAAATTTGTTGGAATTTGTAAGTGTTTTGATTGCAAGAATAAAGTAAGTAGATTTTTGAAGCTACTTGTAATGCATTAAACGCAACTATTTTTATGGGCATTATTTACACAACATACATATTCAATTAGCACACGTTTTCAAAATAACTGACAGAGCCTAAGCTCAAGCCGTGGATTTGTAAACAACTTAAGACAAAGCAACGAACAGCGCCACAATCCAAAATGGCAGCTGTTTGTTTACATTTTGTAACGACATTTCAATTTCGTCATTCTTATGGGCATGCATTCATGGTTGTGATTGCGCAATGCATGAAGGGGCGGAGCTTAATAGATTGTCCAATCATTGGGGTTGTTTAGTTAGTAGTCTCTGTTTGTCGTGTATTATGCAATTTCAGTCTAGACTGTAGTTTTCCTTTAAGCAGCTGAATGAGTAAAAAGAGCAGGAAACACACCTTACATACTTCAAATTCTGATTTTGGCTGAGAGGTAGTTTTTTGAGACAATGGTCTAGACAGGTACAATGTTTGTCAATGAACAAGTTAATCAAATAATAAATAATTCACAAAGGAGATAAAGCCGCTCTTTACATTTCTTGAGGCCACGTCAATAGTCCAACAACGTAAAAAACAAAAAGATTGCATATTTGTTTTTTAACTCAGTTTATCAGTTTAAAACTGTTACTAACATTATGAGAATTTCTTCACGAGTAGTCGAAGTGAGGAGAATTTTCATGAATTGTTTTCTGTGATACATTTTCATTTTTTGTTGAAAAACAGTAAAATGTTCTTTTGTACCAATACACGCCATAATTTATGAGGGGTAAATGTATTACCAGTATTCATTTACAAGGTGTGACACTAACAACATTAGTTGAAACTACTATGAATCAGGGATCAATGTAAAAGTGCTGCTCAAGTTAACAACTCGTGCTTAGAAGAGGGCACCATTTAAAATGCAGTGTATTGTAACACTGCTGTTACTGGTTCCCTGCTAATTTCTGCCCAGCAAACTGTCTACAAGTACTTAACTGTGCACTGACAGTTTGTATCTGAAAATTGACATTTTTTACATAAGTTTGTATAAAACTAGCTGGCAATTTATTTTACCACTCTTTTCATCAGATAATCCCAGTTTTACTGCATTTAGTTCATGTTGTGATGTTTTACTAGTTTGGTGGTTTTTCTCTTGAAAGATTTGATAAGTAAAATCCGTTTTTGTCACCAAGAACATGTAAACAATTGGAATAAATAATTATGTCGAAATGAAAATGTGATTGCTGATTCTTTGTTCTACGCTTCAAAATTTGTTGACACTCTGTCCATCTTCAACAGATTTTCTGTACAGTCATGTAGTTTAACATTGAGATTTAAAATGCATTTTACCATATAAAACATCTGATTATGTCAGAGCGTTAACTACTTATAACTCATTTAAGCCCGGTTCATACTTCTTGCGTCATTTTCTTGTGTCACAGTTGAAAAACAGCGCATACTGAATTGTTGCATCACCAAAATTCGCTTCGCCTTTGCTTTCGCGTGAAGTATGAACCGGGCTTTATGCAGTAACCAGCAGTGTGATCAACTTCTTTACCACAATTCATCTTAACTGTGATGATTGTAACAGTACAGTCCCACTTCAGTCATCGTAACTGTAACTCCTGCAATATTAAACAAAAGAAATGTCTGTTTTCATTGCAGAGGCATATTGGGTTTTTTTCCGACTCATCTTCCATGTAACCAAGGGTGGAGACGAAAGTAGCCTGGCCCTGTTTTGTAAATCAAAGCTTAGTATTCATTATTGTTGTTTCATACAGGGAATAAGACCTACCGTACAATATACATGATTTTTTTTTAGCATCATTGAGGTTATTGTGGCACAAAGATTACTACTACTACTACTAATTTGGGAGGCTAATCATCCTTACTGGCTGCTGAGAAGCAGAATTGTGAAGGATGCAGCTAAATATGTTCGAGCTGCAGGCATTTGAGGGTGCCTTTGGCAGCCAGCCAAATCAACCCATACATGGCACAGGCCAACATCGGAGGAAAACCAGAGGGCCCAAAGAAAAACCCTCATGGCATAGTAGAGAATCGATGCGCAACTCTACTCACATATGGCCCTAGCCAGGACTCAAACAAGAGACACAGTCGTGAGCGGCAAGTGCTTTATGCACACACCACCCATGGCCATCCCATTACAAGAGTGGAATGGAAACATTAAAAAGTCGATACCAAATCTCAGTTTCATATGTTGTTGAATGTTCAATAACCTAATGCGCAACCTTTTTCTGGGGGAAGTGAAAGTCATAGTTCACAAAATAAGCAAGATCTGAACTTGCTAAATGTTGAGATTTCACTGAAGCTTAAACAAAACATGAGAGATCCAAAAATATGTTTACATATTTTTATTTCTACATAAATTCACATGCAATATGTACAATTCATTTGGCTCTGTAAATGGTTATCCACATTTGTAACACAACAGAATGTTCAGAATACTACAAATCATAGTTTATTTTTAATTATAAAAAAGTACTTACAATTCAATTTTAACAACTGAAAAATAATATGACACAAAATTATTTCATGAGTGGAATGGAAGGTGATGTTGATTTTAAGGTTTAACGCGAACGATTTCATTAAAAAAAGATGCCCAAACCCTCAAAATCCACACCTGGTTGGGTTTGAGTTTGATGTACTGCATGGTTTAACCTGCAGGGATTTGTTTTGAGTTACCAGAAGTTTTCAAATCATGAACAATCTTGTATTCCCAATTTACAAAGAATTGGAACAAATCCATCATTGTGTTTTTGTAGCACCACAATTAATCGCTTTGTAAGCAAAACAGTGTTGAATAACTGCAGATAGAAGAATTTGGGGTGACAGTGCCCACCTCCCAGAACCCATAATAAACTGCAATGTCAAAGTCGGACAGTCTGTCACTGTATGGTTACCTATTATTATCACTGGTCGCCAAGTACTCAACCATCAACGGCAGTATACATGATTGTATTTGATAAGAAAGGAGGGTATTCCTAGCTATACTGACAAATATCAGGTTAATGATGCCATGAAAATGTTCTGTGTTGTTTTACTTAGCGTTTCATTTTTACTAGACTGTGGCCAAGGTTATTTCAGTCCTACTTCTAGATTTCAACTTTTTTCATTTAATAAAAATGGAGAAAAAACGTATCTTGAGAAATACGTCATCACGTACCCACTCCCCAGACCAAGTCAGTTTTTACCTCAAATTTGGGGACAAAAAGTGAGATTACAGAGATAACTTGAGTATTGAAAAAAGTGGCGAGTGCTTCAGACTGCACTTATCAAGCTGCTCTAGAAAGTGCCGCTTCTCAGTCAAAGCTACCAATACCTTCCTTCCTCGGCAGGTTTCTCACAACTTCCCAGGGGGCATATAACCTCCAGCAGCACTCATTAAGAGTTGAAATATACATTAACCTCGTACCTCAATTACACAAAAAGTACAAATTCATCAATATTCTTGTTCAATTATTAAGTTGTACACTTATTGGTCAATTAGCCTGTGAAATCATTACATGTATATTCATTATATGTAAATCATGTCCACAGATTTTTAGTTAAACATTAATAATTCATTAACCTGGATCAATGCAAATGTATTGATCACTTCATAAGAATTTCAGTTTGGATATAATGGGAGGGGGCTTCCTCAAATGTAGACACCTAACTGAATTTTTAAGTTTCTGAAACTCGCGCCCCAAATGAAGTATCTATAGGCAAACTACTACTGTACAGTCCAACATTGCAAAAGCTGATTGCATGCTCGAAAAAAACAAAGGTGTGTTAAAGGTAACTGGCAGTTAAAGGCAGGGTGTACCTTTGGTATTTGGAACTGTATGTCTGTTTCAATCCTATATAATTGAAGATTATATAAAAATAACCTCTGAACATTTTGTTTCAAAAGATGTTAGCGTATTTGAGATATCGGCAAAAATCTGGAGCGGTTATTTCCACGCAGAAGGATCTGAAAATGCTGAAACTGTATGATTTTCATTACATGAAAAAGGCCTTATGCCTGAAACCTTTCTCAGATTCAAATATTTTGGCGAGAAATTACCTCTTTCTCAAAAACTATGTTACTTCCAAGGGATTCGTTTCTCACAATGTTTTATACTATTGATAGCTCTCCATTGCTCCTTACCAAGTAAGTTTTTTATGGTCATTTATTTTTGGAGTAATTACCAAAAGTATCCCCTGCCTTTAAAGTCACAGATTTATTGAAAATGCTGGCGGTCCTTGGGTTCCCAAGTACATTGCTTTGGTGACATCATTCACTTTCACAGGTCTTAATTTAGTGATGTGGAATAACAGACAATAATATTTAAATGGTTGTTGTAAAAAAAATCATCAAAATACCACGTTATTCTATCTGACATCATATTCAGCCATTAGAAAATGTGTAGAATCAGTCAGTCAGCCGTAACAAATTGCTTTAATCCTGCAGTACTTGGTTCATTTTAACCTGTTCAACAGACCAACCAGAATATGCTCATATTTTTTCTTTCCCCTTTTTTGCAGGTATTCAAAACTTGACTGGTTTCAATTTCAGGTTTTCTTTTGGAATAACACCCTTGTCAAATATATTTCAAATGATTTAATCTTCCTTTGTATGGTATTTAGCATTTTGTAAACACCCTTGAGGACTAAAACATTGTAATTCGTCGCAGTTTTCACAAAGTGGCATATTATAATGCTCGAATTATAATTTTGGTCACAAATTTTTAGTGATTTCAATATTTAGAAGGTATTCACTGATACCTTTCTTTCTGCCATGTATTAAGTCTTGAAACATCTTGGTTGCTTAGTTACAGTAATGTCATGAAGCCAAAATTGGTTGAAACTGGATTTTTTTTTGTTTCCACGAAGTGACGGACTGTAGGCTCGTGCATGTGTTACTGCACGCGACATAATGTGTGGTTTTGCATGTTTTTAGTTTTCACGAAATGACCGAATGGATCAACCTACACAGAGCAATGTTATGTGTGTTCCACGAAGTGCCACAATTCTCTATACTATTACACATGGAATATGTCACTTCATGAAAAGTTGGAAACTGTGTATAATATTTTTTTTTGTTTACCCCCGAGAAGGGAACTTTTTGTTGATAAGTATGTTACTCGTTGATAGTTGCTTCCCTAAACAAATACTATAGAGAGGTTGCGTGGCCCTAGGAAAAGTTCATTTGGCAGCCATGTTGGGTCCAGCCATGTACAAACTCAATAGCTGACGCATCGTCTGCCGAATGATTTACAGTGTCTGTTTGTGCACGCAGCATTAGCAAAGGTCGCGGGTGATGTCACGTGAAACCTCTCTGTACAGTTATGTGTCCTTTGAGATTGAAGCTTTCTCACAGTGTACAAAATTTGAATTTTGGTTAATGAAATAAAAACGAAACTGCGATTTTAAAACTTAAACATCCGTCAATTTGCAATATCTCCTGTATAAGTCTGTGTCACTTTGTAAAAACTGTGACTACTTTTCCTACAACAGTGGCAGAACACCATATCATAAAATTACACATTAGGTGATTTTACCTTAATAAAAATAGTTCAAGCCACAAATGGGTAAAAACAAAAAGGTATAAAATTGTTCTCTAAATTATGCAAAAGAAATAAATAATCTTTCTGAATGGTACATTTCTAAAATTGAAACGTTGACCACAATAGCATTGTTAAAAAAACAGGCACGCTTAAAGGAAACTGCAGTTTAGCATAGCAGAACTAATACTTTACAAATTAAATGACACTTCTTTATAACTGTGTCTTTGCCAATTGTCAGTGCAACCAAAGTATGTAACGTAAACAAGGTTACAAGGTTTTATGTATGGAAACCCCAAATAAAAAAAGGGTCTTACAAAGTTAGGGCACAATATAAAACAGTAAACCAAGTTATCACAAAGGGTAACCGAGTACAGAAGAAGTAACCTGGTTAACAGCTTGTATTAACCAAGGCAACGTTTAGTTAACAGCAACTCTTGAGTCACTTTCTTATATTGTTGAAATTTAAAAGTACGTCAAATTGCATCAATTCTCAGGGTGACGGGTCTCAGTACAAACAGTGCTCAGTATTATTCCAAAATACTCGTCCTGATCATATTCACTCTGACAGCAATCCTTTCCACTTTTTTTTTTAATAAAGACAGAAATTTACGTTAAAAAGGCAAGAAGGAGACACACTTTCACTGTACTTACGTTGTAGCTAACTTTGTTTTTAAGGGAAACAGATCTGTTTTACCAATTTGAAAACCAGTATTTGTAAGATTGCACTTTTCAGCTGAATACAGTGTTACTCTTTACCAAACAATTCCCATGTTTACTGCCGAGTAAATCATTAGACGACCAAGAACCAATGTGAGACTTTGGAAATGGAATGCTAGGCGGCATTATGCTAACATAGTTCTGAGCATGCGCTAATTTTTGAGCACAACAGATTTACCTGTCAAGTCTGCTGCCACCTAGTGTCGCCAAAACTCTTCTATTTTGCAAAGATGCTAAAAAGCAAGAGATAGGTTTTTTAAGTTTACAGTCGGTTGGCAAAATATAAAAGTGTTTCTTTTCAACATAAACAAAATTCACAACTGATATCTACTTATACCTTAACATCAACCAAAGCACTGAGTAGGTTGACAATGTTTTAAATGGATGAGGCACCTAAGAGAAACTGCAATAAGAGAAGGAACTATCTGTGCATGCACACCCCCCTTTGGGGTAGCTGTGCTGTAAAAAAAACCACATGGGGATCCAAACCAGAGATGTTCAAGGAGCTATTTGTGCATGCAGATCCCCATTTGGGGTAGCTGTGCTGTAAAAAAAAAATGCATGGGGACCAAAACCAGGTATGTTTAAGGAGCTATTTGTGCATGCACACCCCATTTAGGGTAGCTGTGCTGTAAAAAACCACATGGGGACCCAAACCAGGTATGTTCAAGGAGCTATCTGTATATGCAGACCCCGTTTTGCGATAAAAGCCTATTAATCCTTTTCTCTGACATCTGAAAACTGTAAGAAAATATATCCCATTCAAGGTATATACCTACATCGCTTACGGCTATTTGCTCATGAACTGAGACCATTTTCCAGTGTTTCTAAATCAAGTTATATACTAAAGAACAGCTTGTAGAAACCACTCACATTCTATGCATCACAAGCCTCAAGCTACTAGATGGGTTGCACATGACGCCAACAATGATTGCACATTTTTTGAGCGCACAACCCTGCGTTTACGCGCAAGTACTGCACTCGGCATGCGTGCCTTTCATAAACTCCTTCCATGATTGGTTGGTAAGCAACTCAAGCTGCGTTGAAACTTCCAGAGCTTGACCCGGCTACAGGCCGAAATAGAAATTGTCATCGAAGATTGCGTCTTCTGAAACCCATCTACTCCTGCTCAATAAACAGTCTTCTGCATATTGGGAATTTGTGTACTTTTTAGCAGCTTTATGAAACGTTGGTCTTAATTTGGCAAGTGGTAATTTTGACACCTCTTAAACTATGAAATGGTTAGACTGTTTAAACTACACTTAGAAGCAATAAAAAAATATCTCCTGATGTGGGTATATACTTTGGTAAACCCTCCTGTTCAGGAAGCTTAGAGGTAAATACATCTCAGTCAGGAGATTATATTGAGGTACCATTCCATGAAGTCACTGACCACAGTCCAGACTGGGGTGTCAAGCTGTTTCCTGTCAACTCTCATGTTTGGGGAGTGTTCCAGATCAGCAACTCTTCATCAGTCCGTTTTCTTGAGCTCTGTTGGGAATGTGACCAATCGTAGATCGTTACCATAGTCACAGACGACTGCCTTGCCTTGTTCCGTGACAACAATCTGCCGTACGGCTTGCTCACCACCTCCTAGCTCCACGACGCGTAATGGTTCACCATTAATGATGTCCCAGACAGCTAAATAGCCCTACAAGACCAAAGTCAACCATCAAGATGTACTTCAACAATAATAATAATATCATAGTGACATTGACAATATAGAGTGGCTTGACAATGTGGAAACGAAAACATTGATATTAAACAATTAGGAAGAATAAATTGGACATCTTAAAAAGAATAAATATAAAAAAAAGCCTTCCTTACCTGTCCACCAGTTACCATTAGCACATTGGATAAGGAAACAACTGTACCACTACATCCTGGGTCCTGTAGATAGAAGGGGATATGTCAGGTATTGCTTTGATAAAATTAGCAGCTAGGCTAAGCATATACATGTACATTTCATATGTTATCATTATCACAAAATGACACAACCATTACATTAGATCAGTTTAGTTAAATTTAGTTAATGCCGGTGTGGAAGGAGATTCTGTCCGGCAGGAGATTCTGTCCGAGCATACGGCGAATTGTGTACTAACGCCTTCTGATAGCGCCCTCTTTTGAATAAACTCCTCCAGCCCACGTTAATTTACCGTATGGTGGACACATTACCCGGAGGACAGAATACCCTATGACACCGGAAGACATAAATACACACAAAGATTTTCCCTGCCAGAAAATGGATGACGTGTAGACAAGCCATTATGTAAAATACGGACCAGAAGGTAAACACCCTGGACATGCCATTGTGGAGCGTGCACAGTACATGCACTCCCTTCCTGTGAAACGCTTTGTATCCCCCGTAAAATGAGGGAAAGATGGTACAGGAATTCATGCTCTAAATCTCCCTTTTTCTCAAGGGTTATCGTGTAATCCCCAATTCCAGACCTTTGTCCTTTTGTTATACAAAGAGGATTACGAGGTAAGTCCGAGTGAACCGAGATTCTAGCATAGATTCATATTCATACTGGTTTAATTGTCACACAAATATACATAAAACTAGTAGGGTGATGGCCTTAGCTTTCGATCCAAACTGGACCTTCGTCGGAGGCATAAACAAGCACAAACAGAAAAACAGATCCATTTACAGAAAAAGAAGGAGTAGAGAATTGTGGGAAGGAATTCAGATGTAAGCGGGAAAATGACCAATCAGACTTAAGCAGTATGGCCAAAGGGATGGCCAACACATATACATGTATGTACAGTGAAAAGTATCATGGTTTTGCGTGTCTAAAAACATTAAAAATGCACACTAAAATATACACACACAAAAAAAAACATGTTTAGAATAAATACCAGCCATAGGCTGATTATAGGATGTGTCTTGCGGCCAAGGTTTTGCGATTCACGCTGACTGGACCTCATATTTTCTCAAAAGAGAACAATAAATCCCGGTGCTTTTTATGAGAATCTTTGTTGTCTTGGCTTTAGTTCCTTAGGGTTTCATTGTGACAATGATATTCTCAACAACAAAAAAACTCTTTTCCTGCAATTCCGAAAAATTAATCCTGCCAGAAAATTTTGGGAAACCCTGGCGATAAATTGTTAATTTCAGTTTATTTTTAGGCAAGTTGAAGAATAAAGTACACATATCAATAATGGAATTGTTTTCGACTCAGACATCTTCAATAAAATAAAAGCCAAACTACAGTTTACACCTTGCACTTTGGTATCCATTCCCTTCTCAGCTGACTGCCCCCCTCCCCATCCAAAAGAAGGATGAATGCAATATGCTACCACTTCATATCTGTATCATTTACCCTGCACGTAATAACGTTAATGAATAGAGCATTCCACAGAGCCTGGACTTCCTGCACAATGTACACTGCTCAATGAAAGAAACCATTCAAATTTTACATTTTATGGAAATCAGATCGTGCAATTTCTATTTCACTATTGATATGAAGAAAGGGGCATACCTCAACTTGTTCAGCTGTTGCTTTTTGGTAAAACTTGATAAATTTGATATTAATTTGAAATTCCAATACAAAATGTAAAACTTTCTACATGTATATCAACAGTGTGATATCTTGCTTACCACGAAATGCCCTGGAATGGACCTAGTCACTCTCTTGAAAACAAAGTGACACGGTCTGTATGTTGTTCATGACATGCATATAAATGATGACAAAACCATTTGGTCGAACAGCATAAAAGCATTGGTAACATAGTTATTTGTATGTTTTTAACCTTTGTAAAGCTAAGTATGACCTTACCAGTTGAATGACGTGTATCATACGACCTCTCCTGCGCTTCCAGACACACAGTCTGTTGTCCATTCCGACGCTGATCACATGCTCTTGGCTAAGTGTGACTGACAGCACCGTACTGACGTGTCCCCAGAGAGAGTGGAGACATGCTCCGGTCAGCGTGTCCCACAATCGCACCATGCCGTCGTCCGATCCACTGGCTATCTGGTAGGAGTTGTGCTACATTTACAAGGGAAATGAGAAAATGTCAAACGGTATCAAAGATAGACTAACACACATCACTTCTGGCAGATTTTGTACAACAATCAGGGAGATATTAAGAAATGCATTCAACATCATGGGGTAAAAGTTTCCACAGTCAGGGAGATTTTCAAATTTGTTCATCAAAACATGGAAAGATTGGTTTGTTTTCAGGAAACTTTCTGCAGAATCAGGGAGAGTTGGCGGCTCTGTTCTGGGGTGTCATCTTTGTGGTCAGTGCAGTTGTCTGAATTGTCTTCCAGTAACCACAAACATACATCATAACTTTTGTGATTTTTTTTTATCTCAGAGCCATCAGGGTAGTCATGTGATCTGTTTGAACGGGGTTAACATGGTCAGGATGGTTAAAGACAAGGGATACCCTTGGTATTTGGAACCGTACGTTTGTTTCGATCCTATATAAGTGGAGATATGTACCATAAAACTAGTAACCTGTGAAAATGTTTGTATCAAAAGATGGTTGCCATTTTTTGAGATATCGGTGAAAATCTGGAGCGGTTATTTCCACGCAGAAGTATCTGAAAGTGCTGAAACTGCATGTTTTTCATTACGCTAGAAACAATTCATGCATGAATCGATTCTCAGATTCAAAATTCATGGCAGAAATTCATCTCTTTCTCTGAAACCACATTACTTCAAAGGAAATCGTTTCTCACAGTATTTATACTATCAACAGCTCTCCTGTGCATCTTCCCAAGTAAGCTTTTATGGTCAATAATTTGTGGAGTAATTACCAAAAGTATCCCCTGCCTTTAAAAGGATTTTATTTAACAAATGAAATGATAAAATAGGCCGACAATTTAAACGAATCCCTGCCTCTTGGCCAGTAGATAAATAAAAAATTACCTTATAAACATATTTTTTAAAGACTTCAAAAGACGTTAAAGACATACCTTATCTACATAGAGGGTTGTTACACTGCCTGTATGACCACGTAATGTGTATGTACAAAGGGAATCTTCCAATCGGAAAACCTGAAAAGAAGAGAAACACGACATACTGTCTAAGCAAACTTAATAGTAATTTGGGAGGCTAATCATCCTTACTAGTAGCTGAGAAGCTGAATTGCGAAGGACGCAGCAACACGTGTTCGAGCTGCAGACATTCAAGAGCGCCTTTGGCAGTCAGCCACATCTACCCATATATGACCACGAAGCACAGCCTGAGATCGAAAGTGTTTGGTTTTTCCGGAGGGAGGAAAACCGGATGGCTTGGAGAAGAACCCTTGTGGCACAGGAGAGAACCAGCGCACAACTCTACTCACATATGGCCCTAGCCGGGAATCGAACCAGGGACACAATGATGAGAGGTAAGCGCTTTACGCACACGCCACACATGCCACCCATTGCTCAACAACCTGCATAAATGAACGCCTGTTGGTCTTGGTCTCTATTTGAAATACATGCAAAATTTGCAGTTATTTGGGCTAAAGTCTGGGCTAAAGACCCATCTTATTAGGGAGGTCTTTTTATTCATGAATTCATTGTATCTTATTGTATTATTATTGTATTTTACTGTTTTATATTATTACAAATAAGGGCACTGTTCCATTAGATTAAAGGCACTATACGGGACTGGTCAAGCTGATAGTGCAGTGTTCTTACTTTGTGTGACTCAATATATACATGTACAGCTAAAAAACAAACCTGTGAAAATTTGGGCTCAATCTGTCGTCTGAGTCAGGAGAAAATAGTGACAAACTGTGCACACATTTCAGCACGTAAACACATTGTCCTTAATTTTGATTGTTACAACCGAAATCAGCTGTTGCATTTTTAAGGTTTTCAGATACAGTTTTCTCGAATAGGACAGCATTTCAGAGGGAAATATTTCACAGAAAAATTGGTTCGAGTGTTAGCTTCATAAGCAGTAAGCTTTCAGACTGAAACTAAACAACGATTTTTATCCTTACCAACCCTGTATAGTGCCCTCAAGACAATTTATTTACCTACATAAAGTCTACAAAAGTGAAACCAACATATTTTTCAGAATATGACTAAATGTCATCTTGTAAAAATATTACAAGCTTATATCTAACTCTTCAGAGGAAGAGGGTCTGAAAAAAACAAATATAGACTATTGGTCGTCTAACCTTCAGTGTATGGTCTTGACTAGCAGTCACTGCCTGGTCCCTAGCAACTTGTACATCATTGATAGGCTGCTGATGGGCCTGCACTGAGGCTTGCCGTGAGCAGAATACAGCGCCCCCTAGAGGCACAAAATCAGATGTAGACCAACTCCGGAGCTTACCTGTAATGGCACATACAAAGTCATTGGATGTTGGCAAGCTGTGGCAGCTGTGTGACGTTCTATGGCAAACTTTCAAACATAGTTCAGGCTAAAATCTTGGCTTTGAAGATATCTTGATGCTACATTTTGTTATATGATATTCCAAGGCTAGTTAGGTTGAAAAATGTCCAGAGGAAAAACCCCAGAAGTAATAACCTTGAGGGAACAGTTCAAAATACAGCAAACTGTTTCACACAATAATCAATATTGTGGCAGACCAATCTTTTGAATTGCCCACTACTTGTAAAACATCTTTTAAAATATTTTAAGTTTTCTTTTACCAGAAATATAGATTTCGTTACAGATTGTTCAGGTGTCTGCAATGGCCAATAGTCTGCTCTCCATTCTGAACTTCCCCTTTTTGGAGGAACATTTTCTCAACCCTAATTTCGCTTACAAAAACAAATTGCAATATTTGTGTGAACAAAAAAAAACTTGACTAAAGCAGGATTTGAACAGCAGTATTAACATACCGGCACTTTACCGACTGAGCTACCTAGCCCTATGAGGGCGGTCTCTCTGTTTTGCCAATTACTTCGTTCGGGGGAGAGGGGGGGGGGGAATGATTTAGGAAAAGACACTGTATGAGTCTGTCAAACGTACCTCTATTACCTCCAGCTAGATGGTCATTGAATAGAGCTTGATTGATATGGACTGAGTGATGAGTAACAAGTTCTAGGAACTCGAGGCTACCGTTGAGTCGAGCGATGACGAGGTGAGAACCAGCGATGCACAGACCTGTTGCTCCTATGGGATTGTCTTCATAAGAACCAAGGAGGAATCCACTACCTGGATCCCACAGCTGAAGGATATCAAAACGATGTACAGTCAGTTTATTTAAATCCATAGATTAACATGGACTTCAGTGCCATAATACACGTATGTCTGATGTGTTTGCACATCAAGGTTTGTGTACAAACCTATGTAAAAGCTTGACAGTTTTGTACGGTGGCCCAGCTTATGCAAGTGTCTGCATATCAGTGCTTAAATGTTTGAGTGCAACATATTTTTTGTACTTAATACAAAGAATCCAAAGAAGCTCACAATCAGTTAATGAATGCAATTTGACAGCACGCACACAAACCTGCCTAGTACCTCCATATAATATGTCATTTTAATTAACCTGCACATATTTTTTCTCATTGGTTTGTTTGTGAACTTTTTAAAATAACGTTTTTTTTAGTGATGACCTGTTTCTTTTTTAGAGTTTAAGGATTTTTGGTAATATTTTAACCTCTTGTGATGTATAAATTTGTGGTGTAAACGCCCATGAACAGGAACGAGCTGCTTGGATTAGTCTATATTCAAAGAAACTCAAAATCAGTTAATGTGCGCAATTTGACAGCACGCACGTAAAGCTGCCTGTAGCAAAGAGTTAAGATTGATCTTAATTGCAAATCAATCTTAATTAATCTTAATCTTATAAAGCAAAGTCCGACGTCACATTACAAATCACAATGGTGATACTGACTACTCTGCATAAGATGAATCTTAGTGTTTCGTGAAATCGACCCCATGTTATTTCAACCTGCACATGAAGAGTTCTAAACCATTCTCCAGCCGAGATTTACACATTGGAAAAATACTAGACGCTGAACATTAAATAATGGACTTACCTCTATTCTGCCATTACTGCATCCAACAACTACCATGTGATCACTACACTCCATGCACCAGATCAGTGGTGGGGGAACGCCCACCAACGAAGATGTCATCCCTGAATCTCCGCCCGCTTCAAGCTGCCTCAATAAACTCTCGTCGAACGAGAATCTATTGTGATTTGCACACGGAGCAGGGCTCTGGTTCATGTCTATTGAGTCTTGAGGATTACGGCTGGATTCGTACCTCAGTCCCATGGATCCAGCTGAGGCAGTTCGGGGTCTTATACTGCCCCCTAGTTCATTGATTGTGGTCAGGTTCTGAGAGGACCTATTGAGGAGTGGGGATGAGAGATCTTGATAAACATCATCCAGACCCTCGTCCATCTCATCATCAACAGCAGTGCCGTAACGCTGCTGAGTCTGCATCAAGTAGGAATCCACTAACGTCTTAAAGTCGTAGCCATTCCCTGAACTCCTTGGTGTACCCAGACCACTATTTGCATCCAGCTCCGTGCTTCTTGATCCCGGTGATGCACTATACACTCCTGATGACATCCGGTCATCCTGGCTGCCATTCACAGCCTCACCTGAGCCACTGCTCAACCCAAAGTCAGTGGATATGGCCCCTGAGAGATCTATATGATTATGCAAGTGACCGTTTCGGCGATTGATCGGGTAGTTGCTGTTGGCTTTCTCCCATGATGTGTTGTCACTCCAGCTCTGCTGTCTCATGGGAATTCCCCCACCTGAGCCATGACGCATTCTGGTGCAACCACTGCCAAGACGTTTCCTTGTCTTAAAGTAGCTGCATGGGGAAGACAGATACCAGAAAATAGGTCACGGTGGTCGATAAACATGATAAACAATAAAAGAAAGACCTTAATAAAAATCCTAGGTAGCACATAACGGCTTCACCAAACAATATTTGCATTAGATATAGGTACAGTTGCTGAGACGTGTTACCAATAAAACTGATTCTAATCTTACTTGCAATATAAAAAGTCTTCGTGCAGGAGAGTGTTAAAGTACTTTGGTCCCTCGATCCACTAAAATAAAAAAAACCTTGTTCCCCAATCTACACTATAGCAGTTACATCAATAGCCAAACAAGTTCTATCAGAGCTAAGCAGGACGAATTCTTATCAGGGCCCAACTGCATAGAGCTGCTTAAGCACATCAAAAGTTTGCTTACCAGATTAAGGTTACCAACCAAAGTACCATGTCACATGTACAATCTCTGACTGGTATTCTGGTATATTTTTGCTTAGCAGAAAATTTTCAGCAATTCTTTCCTGCTTATGCAGCTGAGCACAACAATATTTTGCTTACCAGATTAAGGTTACCAGCCGAAATACCATTATAACATGTACCATCAGTGACTGGTATCCTGCTTATCTTTGCTTAGCAGAAAAGTTTTTCTATTAAGCAGCTCTATGAAATTGGACCCAGAACTAAGTTCTCCTTAGTTAATGTATGCATAAATCACATGGCGTCACTGCAAACTAAAACCATAGGGACATTTCAAGATGAACTAAGTCTCAAATTCAGAGAGGTTTTTGGGACGCACCTTTGACGATCAATGCATATCATGCATTCTCCACTTTTGCCATCCCAGATACGGATCTCTCCACCTAAGCAGCAACTTGCAATCCAGGAGCCCTCACTGGCTAAACATTCTATCTCCTAAAAAATAAAATGTACAACTTTAAAAGGGCTACACTTCTGCGAATGCTGGTTGACATTTGACATTTGTATACTACGGACAATCTTAAGTCGACTGAAGTTACACAAGTCGGCACTGGTACCAAACATTCTGAGAAAAGCTTCCTTAAGGAAGACTCTCATCTTCAAGAAATTCTCCAATCTCATTTAAGTTGCCTCTGATGGTACTGTACAATAAGCATTATCATATACAAAAACCATCAATAAACATAGAACTGTTCATTACAAAATTTAAATGAACATTTGATGTATCTCAAAGGAGTACACTATACTCATTTCAATATAAATGTTTTCACCATCCCTTTAAGAAACTATACTTGTTGGATGTTGACACAGAGTTATTGGTTTGACAAGGGAAGAATAGAGTACATCACCAGAGTATGGGCAGCTTACTGAGCCCTTGAAGGCACATCACACGCGGCGACTGTGCCTCGCTCACCATTTCGGAAGTCAATAGGTACACACTAATCCGAGCAGCTTGTTCATGGGCGTTCACACCACCGCAACTATTGCCGCCGCACGTGCTCGTCGAAACACACACGCACCGTGAATCCTCCATGCTGAATGCTATATATACAGGCTGACGCGTGTTTCATGTCACGCGTGCGTGCGGAGGGGCTATAACTGCGGTGGTGTAAAACACCATGAACGAGCGCTGCTGGGATTGGCGTATCCGCGTAAACGCTGCATCGCCTAAAATGCGCACTACACTGCATAACGCACACAGACATCGACTTCCAAAATGGTGCAACCAAGATGATTGTGATGACAACGTCACGTGAATTCGGTCAATAGACTGATCTTACAGATGAGTAATACAAGTATATATGTATGTGCGTGTGTGTGTACCTGTTGGTGACCCATCAAGACCCATGGTACCAGCTCACATGACTTCTTCATAACCACTCGCTTCATGATATCTTCATGTTTGCCCTTCTTGTACCGCGCTCTCCTGAGCCTCACCAACACGGCACACTTGAAGAGCAAGATGATGAGAATGACGAGTGACGCACCGCTCAAGATGCCCAGCGTCATCGTCATGTAGTAGTCAACCTTCGATGCACGGAACAGCGGGATGGTGTGGACGATACCCTCTTCATCAATCCATTCCGTGTAGAAGTCTGGGTCATAAGGAAGGACACGAGAGTCAGCATCCAGGTCGCCGTACCATTTGGCAGCGCGATCTTTTTCTCGGTCATGGCGGAGCGAGACTGCCTCCTCAGGGTTGATGAAGAGATTGAGGTTGAATGGTGGTAGGACACTGATGTACCTGAAGGTAAATGGTAAGTTGAATGTATATATCATTAATATTTAGAAGCGTAAATTCATTATCTTGTTTTAAAAAAACATCATCACCCAATCAACCTGTAAAAATGTTAACAAATTAGATTTAAAATTGACCGGAGAGGGATTTGAACCTGCAACCACAGGTTAAACCATAGCTCTATGGTTAACCGTACCGACGCTCAGCCAACTGAGCTATTCAGCCCTAATGTGACAGTCTCCCTATTTTGTCAAGATCTTTGTTCAGGGGTGCCAGTCAGAAGCCGTTCAACTGGATACTGCCGTGTAGCCAGGGATCACACCGCATTAAACGATACAACCATAGAGCTGGAAGAGGGAAGTGGTTATAATATATCCTTAGACCTAGCTCTATGGTTGTATTGTATGATGAGGTGTGATCCCTGGCTCAAATACCACTCCTGTCAATTTTTCTTTGTTCAACCCAAAAATTAATATAAAATTTACCACGTCATTTTTCCTTGTGGTTTATTGCTTGAAGTTTAAATTTAAACAAACTAATGTTAACTTGGATTTATTTTAGTTTGGGTTAATTCTTGCAATTTTTTCTGCACTCACTTGCCATGAAGACTCATATTGTAGCACTGGAACAAGGCTGGCCAATGCCACATAGACAACTTCCTCCAAAGGTCTTCCTGTTGTCCCGCCTTCTTGATTGTCTCACGCCCCGCCCCACCCATACTGCTGGCCCCACCCATACTCGATAGATGATCTGCAAAACTCTGCAATCGGGACAGCTGTTTGCCCGAGTCCTTATCAATGGAAACGCTATCCGGGCTTTGGTTGGGAACTCCAACTTCGTTCTCTAGGGGTGGAGTCTCCAGGGGTGGCTTAGGTAAAGCTAAGATTTCACGAAGCTCCATTGGTACAGACTGGTTTACTCTGGTTTCAGTGAGGTGGGTAACCAGACCAGATTTGTACATAAACAAACTGGTGAGAATGATCCATACAATCGAAGCACACTGTTATGGTGAAAATAGGAAACTAAATTAGTTAGATCTAAAGGAAACAAAAAATGATGTTTCTGGATATTTAAAGCGCCACTACAACATTTAGGATTTCTTAACCCTAACTCCCCGCAGTGATTTACTAGGATCCTTCCCCACTCTAACAAATTCCAACACCATATGGGTAACTCAACACCCAAACTGTGGTACTCTGATTATGGTGGTATGCCTGAACTCATGTAAAGCATGATCAGGTTACTCATGCAGTACCCAGTCCAACAAAACCTGCTGAGTTTGATGGAATAGGTACTGTTAGGGTTAAGAGATTCTTCAGTGTGACTTTCAGTTTGGGTGAAAAATGCAATATGTTTGACAATCAAATCGGTCTCTGGTTGCAGTCCATCAAATCTTTAGAGAAATCCTGCCACAAAAGGGAAATATTGCCATGGTATCTTTTTCCGTACTCCACGCGCTCATGATAACGTATTTATCTTCAAGCAAACTTGACTAGCGCAGCTTAGAATAGCGCAATACGCGGAGGCAGACAGCACAATTCACGGGGTGTGGTAATATTACAACCTTTTGCACAGGTGCTCCTTTGTTTTAGCAGCAGTGCTCTACTGCTCAAAAACACTGGGAACAAGGATGATCCCAACTGTTGAATGGGAAATACTATACCCCACGAGAGAACAGAACTATTTGATCGCTGACGCAGATGGGAGTTATATTGAATGTCACGTGATTTAATTTCCACCAATCAAATGAAAGGGATCTGTCTTTTAGTTATATAAACATAAATGTATGCTACATTTAAGTTGTTTGGCTGGCAATGAATAGCTTTTAAGCATAATAAATAACTAAAATTCTGAGCATTCAACCAAGGCAGGCAGGATATTCTTTATGTATCAAAAACATAAAAATCACATCTGTCATCTTACAGTGTCTTAGGACGTCACAAAAACAGTTGAGACTTACCATAATAAGACGCTGCATCAAGCGGGTACTGGCCCAAAAATAGATGAACTTTAACCTCCTTGGGATCCTACTTCTACTCGTGTGCAGTGGGAGGGTTGGCAATCTCCCGGAGTCACCAGAGTAGTTATAGCCTGACGGATTCTGAGGCGGCTCCGCACTGTAGCTCATATTGTTGAGAGATCGCGGGGCTGACTTTGAACGGGTCATGTGACGACCTTGAGTTGGGGTTGATGGTCGGTTGCTTGGGTTGGTGGAGAGGTCGTGTTGAACACTGCTACGGTTCAGATCGGAGAGCTGTGTGTAGAATGGATACTTACTTTATAAATGAATTTTTGTCAAGTATTGAACACTATTATCAAGGGAAGGTAAACGTACGTAGTAATCAGTGGGATTCCACAATCAAACATCAACCAAGAGGAACTTTGGTTCCCCCTGCCAGATAATGGGATGGATTTGACAGGATCTAGGATTTTACGGAAAAAGGTAAAAGACATCTCCTTTGGAAAACTAAAATCATTATTGAATCAGACAAAAAAGATCTGGGAAAAGAAAAGCTGTGTCTAGTTATGTGGGAAGTGATCTGAATACAAACCAGGTTTCCTGGGTAAAATATATACATATTTAATTATTTAATATATATACATTAAATTTGATAGAAGACACTGAATCCTTGTTATCATACATGTCTTACACCAGGAAGTTGCGCTCTACATGTTGACCAATTTTTATCAAGTTCAAAGCATCCAGAGTCCACAATGAGAAAGCCAATTGAAAACACTCTAAAGTTTTAAAGGAAAGTGGTGTTTTAAGAAGTGTTTCACTTTAGATGTTGTTTTCTTCAATTGCTAATTTTTACTGGTATACATAATAATTTGGAAGGCTAATCATCCTTACTCGCAGCTGAGAAGCTGAATTGCGAAGGACAAGAAGCTGAATTGTGAAGGACGCGGCTAAACGTATTTGAGCTGCAGGCATTCAAGGGCGCCTTTGGCAGCCAGCCACATCAACCCATACATGACCACTGAGCACAGCCTGAGATTGAAAGTGTTTGGTTTTTCCGGAGGGAGAAAAACCGGATGGCTGGAGAAAAACCCTCGTGGCACAGGAGAGAACCAGCGCACAACTCTACTCACATATGGCCTTTGCCGGGAATCGAACCAGGGACACATTGGTGAGAGGCGAGCTCTTTATGCACACGCCACCCATGCCTGCCACTTTGTGGTGTTGCTAATGACATATTTAACAAGAAAACACTGAAGAGTATTGGGCCTTGTTTATCAGCATGTTTGTTTACTTTATGTTGACCAAATTATGGGAGCTACAGCAGTATCATACCCTTGTTCTCTTATTTGAGTGGGATACAAAACATATCAAATATAATTTCATTACAAACCTCCATTCTTCGAATATCAACTGATAACACTGGAACAAAATAGAACATCTGAAGGAAAAAGTCTGTCATTAAACCCACCAGGGCAAACACACAGAATTCCTGAAACACATAAAGGATCATTGCATTAACACATTTATGAGAGAGTTAGAGAGTGCCTTGTAACTTGGAATGTTTCTAGTCTATATGGATATGGAATGTGCCTCTAAGAAATGGAAGACTATGTATCTTAGTTCTGTGACAATCTCTCAGTACAACAAACAACCACCGACCTGAACACTAGTTAAATCTTGAATACTTCTGTCTACAAAAATTAAAACCAAACGTCAGCCGAAAGTTCCAACATGCTACAGGCTGGGTTTGAAAAACTTTGCCGTCAGCTAGGCGTCCTTGGAACTTAAATCGCTTATAATCCCCTCGGAAAGGCTGTTGAGGGGGAAAACAAAACTGACAAAGGAAAAAAAACAAAAAAAAAACAAAAATAAAAACAACCTCCCATCTGTATAACTGGATAAATTGTGAAATTTAGTCCTGGTAATAATGTCAAAAGTGATATCTTACCTGAATGGCCGGTACAAATGTGAAGAACCCGATGAAGACGACTAAGAGTTCAGCACACAGGTTCTTTGTTATTGACCAACCTTCCTTGCTAAGACCTTCAGCAAAAAGAACACCCCGACCATTAAATCAATCAATCAAATCAATCAATCAAATCACTCAAATCAATATCAAATCAAATGATCAATCAATCAATCAACCAAACCAAATCAAATCAAATCAAATCAATCAATAAATTCAAATCAAATCAACTCAAATCAACTCAAATCAAACCAAACCTAACCAAACCAAACCAAACCAAACCAAACCAAACCAAACCAAACCAAACCAAACCAAACCAAACCAAACCAAACCAAACCAAACCAAACCAAACCAAACCAAACCAAACCAAACCAAACCAAATCAAATCAAATCAAATCAAATCAAATCAAATCAAATCAAATCAAATCAAATCAAATCAAATCAAACCAAACCAAATCATTGATCGATCGACTGACTATTCTTCCATTTTTTACTCCAACTTCTGATTGCTTATTTTGTAAAACAATTTCCAGTCAAGTACAAAGTCTGAGCTTCGTGGGGTCACTAATGTTTATTTTTTTCCTGAAGTTTTATACCAAGTCCTTATTCGAGTGAATAATGATAAATTAAACACTATTCCATGGTCCCTTGTGGCTTACAATAGTTTACCTTGAGCTATCCTGATATTAACAGCTAGATGGACTGGAGTAGATACCACTGACTTTGTAAACACAAGGATGTTTTCCAAGCCAATCATGATAACCAGGTAAGGGAAAATCTCACTGCATAGGATTACAACAAAATTATTATGTCATGAAAATTTAAGAATGGCTAATATGACCAAGGGCAAAGCATAAAATGTAGCTTTAGCCTTGTGGCTCTCCCACATCTTGGCTTTACTTTGCCTCCTAGCTCTGCTTAGCTGAGTTTAGAAAGAGGCCAGTGGTCCTCAGAAAGTGGGAAAGCAGGTCTAACAGCTGCATCTTTGTTTTGTTTAATACAACTTTCAAAGTAAGGTCATTTGTTTTTATTATTTGGAACATCTAGTAATAATTTTTTTAAAAAAATAAAGTCTACTTCAAGCAGGGACAAATCTCATTTTCATACATGTATGTGTAGGTTGATTACTAGTTCAAATTGACATAAATTAGTTACGTATTTAATTACTTTCTTAGATAGATTTGAAATTTGATTGCTACCATATTTGTACATGGGTACATCTATTTTCACTTGGAAACATCCCAGTTTCATCAGAATTTTTCAGTTTAACATTCAAACCTTTGGACTCTGACATGAGGCCTTTTCACATGATGAAAAATCTCTGTATTGGACACAGGTCTGATCCGTGTCAAGTTTGACCTTTTCAGACTACAACATTTCAATCCGGCGTCGACCCGTGTCAAGCGCTCGATCCATGTGGAAACCAACCCTGCTCAGGAGGTGGGTTGAGGGTTTTTGACCCTTGTAGAGAATTACACTTACTGACCCAACTCATTGGACAGCGTCATCACAATAATCTTGGTTGCGCCATTTTGAAAGTCAATGTCCCTGTGTGTTTTACAGTGTAGTGCACTCGTTAGGCGATGCGGCGTTTACTCGTATACCTACTGACTTCCAAAATGGTGAACGTGGCACAGTCGCAGCGTGTGACGTGCATGCAAGAGGTCAATAGCAAAAAAGCTGATTCCTGTCTGACAGTGTGAAAGCAGAGCGGATTTGAGCGTTGAGTGTTGAAATCGCATGAAGTCAACACGGATTGGAACCGTGTAGCTTTCGGCACGGACCGAGCTTGATAGCGTGCAAAAGGCCTATCGGCATGCCTGGTAACGAAGACTTATGACCAGGGTTGGAATAAATACAGCAAAGAAGCTTACCTTCCACTGAGTGATGGGGTGAGACCAAACATGAGGCAGATACCAACTGACATAGAGAGTGATGCCATGATCATGATGACTGCTGCAAAGGCCATGCCCCATTTAGACTTGACCATCTCAATCTTACCTGTAGAGGTAAACACAACAGATCCTTAAACCCTAAAGCTTTTGGTATTGGGGAGCATTTCACCCTAAAGCCTTTGGTATTGGGGAGCATTTCACCCTAAAGCCTTTGGTGTTGGAGAGTGCTTCAAAAAGCAGAACAGTGGGAACGTTCTTATTGGATCGGTTAAGTATTCCAGCAGGCGAATGTGGACCAGTCCATTGGACCGTCGGAAGAAACGTTCAAAGTGCCTTGTGTAGAAATGTTCCCGTAGTTCAGTACAATGTCGCAGCATAGCGGATCGGTCTTGTGGTGCACTGGAGTGAGAGTGTAAGCCAACAGCAATGTTCTTTCGCCCCTTGAACTGGCTTGACTTTTGAAATGCTCCCTTATTAAGACAAGATGACCACCCCAAAACAACACCAACTGCTACTATTATTTCAACCCCTCCTTTTGACTGATCACTCAGAGCAATTTGGAATGATAAAGGAACTTTTTCAACCTCAATATACACATACAATCCTGCTGTGTACTTGTCTACACTGTGCACATTTAATCTACCAGTGTATTCAGGAGATTGGACTATATTTCAAATGCACATGCATTGCCAAATTTGATATCATACATTCTCCTCAAAACTGTTCACTCCTATGGACCCATATACTGATGATGTAACACTTTGTTTACTTGTGTGTTTTCCTATAGGAGCTTCAAATTCATAGCCCCCTTCATTCCCTGGTCCCCACCATAAGAAAGTGCACATGTAAACAAAGGGTGAGGTCATCAGTACATGGGTCTATTAAAAATGAACCACTTGCCTGCTGACCAGGGTCATGTGATTTGAGCATAGATCCCAAACCAAATAAGTCCAACGGCTGAGTGTTTTTTTTTTTTAATCAACAAGTGCTGCTGTCCACTACTTTTCCAAATAAACATGCGTGATGATATGACAACCAGGTTTCATGCCTTTTTCCTCGTTCCACAAGGTCAGTAAATGACAAAATAAAGAAAACAACATTTTGTCCTGGCCCGTTTGTTTTGAATCCTTGATAGACTCTTTTCAGAGACCTTTTAGGGTTGTGTTTACTACTTACTGATTGAGAAGTAGATATAAAGCAGCAACAAAACGTAGATGATTATCAAAGGAGACATCTCCAGTAGACCTTTCTCATCCTAGAAATAAAACACACACAACAAAACAGATAGATATCATCATGTGTAATGTACACAGCGGCCACAAACTTCTTTTCAACCAAAAACGTCAAAGTAAAAGATTCGTCCTGGTTTATAATGTTATGTCCTGGTTTGGGAGTATACAGACAGATTTACCCAAACCAAGTAGTGTCAATATCCACCATAAGTGACTCATGAAATTGGGACTGACTATATTATTCAGGCATAATGGTAATGATTATACAGAAATGAAGCCTGTAAGAATTCAAAACTGACCTGATAATAAATGTGAACGATTTGTTCCTTGTCGGTTTCCCCCTGCTGTATGCTGTCCACACCATAGCGCTGTTGGAGGTGCTGCTTAAGCCCTTCAATGAATGTCTGGTTGTACGTTTGGAGAACGAGGGTGATGGCGTAGGCGATCTGACGCTGGCGACTACGAACGTAGAAACGGTTGATTCCAGTGTACTTGGAGGGAATTCCAAACAAGAGGTCTAGACAAAGTAAAAAAACAATCACCGGGAAAAATAATTAGAGCAGAAAGGAATTATGACCTAGAAAGATCCAGTGCTCTGAGCAGACTGGGTGTTACTGGGTCCTGTAAGTCCTTTCTGCTCTGAGCAGACTGGGTGTTACTGGGTCCTATAAGTCCTTACTGCTCAGCGCGAACTGGGTGTTACTGGGTCCTATAAGTCCTTACTGCTCTGAGCAGACTGGGTGTTACTGGGTCCTATAAGTCCTTACTGCTCTGTGCGGACTGGGTGTTACTGGGTCCTTTAAGTCCTTTCTGCTCTGAGCCGACTGGGTGTTACTGGGTTCTATAAGTCCTTTCTGCTCTGAGCCAACTGGGTGTTACTGGGTCCTATAAGTCCTTCCTGTCTAAGCAAACTGGGTGTTAATGGGTCCTATAAGTCCTTACAGCTCAGAGTGAACTGGGTGTTACTGGGTACTATAAGTCCTTACTGCTCTGAGCGGACTGGGTGTTACTGGGTCCTATAAGTCCTTACTGCTCTGAGCGGACTGGGTGTTACTGGGTCCTATAAGTCCTTACTGCTCTGAGCGGACTGGGTGTTACTGGGTCCTATAAGTCCTTTCTGCTCTGAGTGAACTTGGTGTTACTTGGTGTTCCTATTATAACTAAAGTCTTTACTGCTCTGAGATGACGAATTGGGTTCATGCATACCAAAGCATGCTTCACAAATATTTGAAATGTATAAAGAGTGTATTGTACGTACCTTTGATACTTGACTGTACCTCCATACCATGCTGGCTCTTGAAGATGGAGTTAACTAGCTTGGCATCCTTCCGAAATGTTTCCACACTGTCTCCCCACACATTAGCTGGAGACACCATCAGGCAGTTATGTCTGGGCATAGTGCCTTTGTAGTCGTCAGCTGGCTCGGTCACATACAGGCAAAAGCTACGAACTGATTTTCTGCATTATAGACAAAGACAATAAAAAATATGTTTGTTAGTGTAGCTATTTAAGTTATTAACCCGCCTACTGTCTGACCATTCAATATCATCCATATACATAATATATGTAATTTTGAATGATAGATACATTATCACTATGAAAAACAAAATTGCCGTGAAAACAAAATTGCTCAGGGCAAATTCACATCATTTTTGTGGCATAAATGACCATGTACTTGTGTAAATGCTGTGAGAAAAAGTTTATGTGAAAACACCGTCCTCGCTCTGTCAAAACTTCCAGATCTCTTTTGTTAAAGCAGTCCTTCATTTTCAACGAGTGAGTGCAATCTCTCTCCTCCGCACTCCTTATCCTTGTCCAAGGAGTGCGACAAAAAGCACTCCTAAAAATTTAATTTGGATTTTAAAAAATCTGTAATTTTGTTTTATTTAACAACCGATGTGGTGTTTATTTGCTCTGATTACAAACAAAGTTCAATCCGCTGAATTAATCCTGCAGTGCGGGACATGTATTATGAACCAGGGCTCGCCCTCAACACTAGCCCAGCATACATTGTCTAGTAAAACTGTTATGGGCTAGTAAATACCACTTCTCAACTTGCCCTGTGGGCTACTAAAAACTGTGCAACTTACTTGTTTATAATGCTAATACCTCTTCCTTTTCAGATGTGAATAATACATTTTAGAAATGTGTTCATTTATTTTTGAGTGTCTACTGTGAGTGTAACTTCATTTGACCATAATGAACTGGTTGTGATCACTACCATTAGTATTAGGAAGATACATTTATGACAATACGTGTTTACAATTTGGGCAACGAAAACTTCCTGGGAGCAAGTGAAATGCACAGTTTACTAGCCCCTTGGGCTACTTTACAAAAAGCTTAAGCGCAAGGCCTGTGAACCCTCATAAGAAACGTGCTTAAACATTATAAACAGCCAGATTTTATGAAAGTGTGTTTCGATTTCACTTTTTAGACTAATTTGTGAAATTTGTTTCTGAGGAGTTCAAAAAGCTCTCCTCAATAATTTAAGGGGGCAGTTTAAAGCTCCCCTTGTATTTCTTAAAATGAAGGACTGTTAGAGTCCTTGGTTTCAATGGATAGACACCCCCCTGCAATGATTTACTCTGAAGCAAGGGTGAAATTGACAGCAAACAAATACACACTTTGATTAGAATTATTATGCAATAAGAAATGATGTCCCCATACCCAGCACTGTTCTGATATTCTTCAATATCGCGGCGGATGTCAAATGCCTTCGACAGCGGTGACCGAAATGCATCTTCTGGGATTAAGCCTCGTTGCCATGGTGACACTGTTGCATTGATGATAAACTGCTGAATGAAGCCGACCGGGGGTCCGGAATACTAAAATAAAGTGTAAAGAAAAAGAGAGAAAAACAAACAGGTTATTCATTTATTCACTTCAATATAAATGGTATTTATACACGTACTGTCTGCAAAACGTATTGTTATTACATGTACGATCCCCCCATGTCCCCTTACAATATATTTTGTGATGTCCGTGGCTATCATGTACACAGGAATATACTGGAATAATCATAAATAGCGAAGTTCAAATATGGTTAATGAACAATATGATATTACATGTATTAGTTTCTTCCCTCTACAGCACTGTAAACTGATTCAAGAATATTTCATTTAACACTTTTAACAAACGATGCACAATACATGTAAATTGTATATTTTTGAGGGCTTTATCAAACCCAAGGGTGGTTCAAAGCACACATTATTTTTTCCCTTGTAAGGTATGTGGGCCTACATGTAAGAAACAATAACTAGTAAACAGTCAGATTTGCCGGTACAACCACAGGCCTCGATCTTAAGAAAAACAGGGGCTGGCCTTTGCTGGCCAAATCAGAGAAATTGTAGCCTGCAACCATGTAAAAATCTCTTTTGGGAGGAGTGGTGGCTCTGAAAAGAGCCGGTGTGGTCTCGACGTTTTGAACAGTATACTCTGCTCGTCTTCAGGAGAAAGGACCTATGTGGACCCATCTTCGGAATATAAGATCCATTCATTTACATAGCAGCATGTAATGGTTTACAAAGTGCTGTGGAGCAATCTGCAGCTGACCATGCCAGAAACACCGGGGCAAACACTTTCTCATAAAGATACGTGTACTGGGTTCTTTTACATGCATTACACAACATACGAGATCTACTGCTTTACGCCCCATCCGAAGGACAAAAGAATGGGTAAAGGTACTGTAACATACAGGATTGGTCAAGCTGATAGTGCAGTGTTCTTACTTTGTGTGACTCAATATATGTATGTTCAGCAAAAAAACAAACCTGTGAAAATTTGGGCTCAATCCGTCGTCTGAGTCAGGAGAAATAGTGAAAAAACCATGCACACTTTTCAGCATGTAAACACATTGTCCTTAATTTTGATTGTTCAACCGACAAATCGGGACCTTCACATTCTTTCTCAACTGTAACAGTGTTTCAGAAGGAAACATTTCTAGGGAAGATTGGTACAGGTGTGAACTTCATACATGTAAGCAGTAAGCTTTCAGACTGATACTACATGTAGTTACAAACATTTTTGTTTACGGTTAAGGATCCTGAAGTGTCTTGCTTAAGGACACAAGTGTCAAGATCGGGACTCGAACCCACACTCTGCAGGTCAGAAACACCATAGCTTGAGACCAGTGCACTTGACCACTCAGCCATGACTTGCCACAATAACATTATTGGGAGCACTTATGAGTTTGTGACCACACCTGGACATCCTTTTGGTCTACGAACATGAATCTTTCAATGGGAGACTTTTGAGGACACTAGGTGGCAGCAGACTCACCGGGTAAATCCATTAATCTCGGATGTATTCATGAGCATGCTCAGAACTACGCTAACAATGGAAATTTACGTGGTAAGTCTGCTGCCACCTAGCGTTTCACAGTCTCCCATGGAACCAAGCCCTGATTATCATGATGACCTTATGGTTTCAAGTAATACTGAATTACCATAAAAGGATTGTTACAATAAATAGATCAGCCCTGTGTAATCTGATGGCACACAGAGATTATCCATCACAATGACACTGATTGTTGGTTTAATATCTAGGGTGGTCCATAGCAAAGTTAGTCAGCGTGCAGATTATTGAGGTACATGTACAGGGTATCATGTCCACGTACAGGTACATGAGATAAAATAATGAAGTACCATGTACTGAGTACACAAATGTCTAGCCTGCCAAGGCCCAATTTCTTCATAGAGCGGCTTAAAGCCGATAACGTTGCTTAACATTTTTCTGCTTTGCAAAACTTAGCACGCAACCAGTCACATATGATTATTGCATTTTGGCTGGTAACCCTTTTCTAGCAAGCACCATACTTTTTTGCTTAGCTAACTTTTGTGCTTTAAAAAACAGCTCTGTGAAATTTGGCCCAGCTACATGTACTGTTGGTGTCGATCACAATATGTTACTATACATGTACATGTACATGTACATTTTTCATGTACTACAAAACGTTAAATGTGATGGTACAATGTATGTAAATTGTCAATGTAATAGCACTCCGCACTATCACTAAAAATAGGTCATGTAAGTACCCGGATTTCAGACAACATGTCAAAATTCACTGATGTACACGTACGTCAATCGTATGTATAGAATACGCGCTGTATATGCACCGACGCAGTGATTGCGTGAGTGGTGGAAAGTTTGTCTGAAATCTGGGTAGTTTTTAGCAAAAGTGATGTCATCAGTGCGGAGTGCTATTAAATACAAGGTTACTTCTTTGAGTGCGACTTACAAAAATGTGATACCAAAGAAACCAAGTTATAATACAAGTACATAATGGTGTACTGTCATGACTGTATGGATCAACTGAATACCATGAATACAGTGTACTTATTTATGTGTTGCCTGTCAGGTTCATGTCATTACATTCATCACTCACTCTGCTTCTGACTCTACAGTTCTAAGGTCCATACAAAGATCTCTTTAGATATCTAACCCTTTATTTAAATGTAAAACGAAACAATTGTATGTGTATCTCTCACCCATCTTGGTGCCATAATGCCTTCTACACCAGGGTCTTGGATTGGTCCCTTGGAGCGTAGTAGGGGGATCCTGAAGCCCTGGACTGGTGAGGAAAACTCCATGGGGGCTGTTCCAGGGAGGGGGAGGTCCACCACAGGGTAGCTGTAAAAGAACAAAAAGTCCTGAAACATTGCAGTATTCACCTACAGATGTACGTAGTTTTTAATCTTTGGTCTTGTTTCCTGACTACAAAGGTACAAATGTAGTGCAAAGATGTACAGTGTCGCATGCTTGTTTATAAGTCGGTACATGTAGGCCTAACCTTGTTGGGTATTTTTGTCTGAACATGTGTACTTGCACATGTACATGTAGGGTCAGCATCAATGAATATTCAGTCAATAAATGCAAATTTATGGAAATAGTTGCTTCAACTCAGGGTTCATTTTCCTCTTGTCTGAAATGAAAATCTTAATTTGAAAATCTTGATTTGAAAATGCTGTTCACATACTTGTGTGTTTGCATCAATGTGAGGACTTTCTTTTGTTCCTTTAAAGGGGCTGTGTTGTCATGATACATGTAGTAAGCTTGTGGCTGGGCATGAAAAGATGAACTCTCAACCAGATACTGCATATATATGCACACGCTTGCGGTCAAATCACAAAGGGTGCCGTCTTTGTCAAACTGTGTAGTGACCGACAGTGCACACGCCCGCATAGTAACTGGATTGTTCCATTTACTGAGAATTACGACGACACAGCCCCTTTAACTTAACACTCTACCATAGACCAAGTGCACAAAATAAATGTGAGGGCACTAAAATACAAAGAGATCCAATGTGAGGACAGTATTGTTCCCCTGTTCTGATGTGCCCACTTTGATTACGTACAATACCATGACATACATATGCACAGTTAATTAGCCTATTGAGTCCCCCACATGTATGGGTTTTTAATAATAACAACCGGTGCTCAAGAATTGGACTTGGACTCAAGACTGTGGGCCTAGACTTGGACTTTGAGTCGAGGATTGAGGACTCCAATAGTATACAAGTCTGCATTGTACATGAGTAATGTAAAATGTAATGTAAACATTTTAACATGAACACACTACACAGTACTGTATACCAGCCAGGATAATTGTGAAAACAGTGCTGTACAATATACATTGTGCATGACATACATGATACAACCTCACTATCACTGTAAGGCAATTGTGGAAATGATGCATCTAAGGAGGTCATGTACATTATATAATTATCTGAAAATTATCTGAAGATACACATGTAATTATCTGAAGATTTACACTGCACACGTTGTACATGTACATTACATGATGTCAAATTTTGTATTATTAGCCTATTTGCACTAGTGTTTTAACAAACCGATTACTCGTTATCGCATCTACATTTGTACATATGTAGACCTTTAGAAGCCTTTACAAGTAGGTTTGTTGTCTGCAAATTATGTGCTAATAATCCACTTCCACATAAAAATGCCTGTTTCAATTGATTAAGTAATAATTAACCAGCTGTGTTTGAAAAGTTGTTTGTATTTGATGTAAGTTAGATGTATCGTCCCTCAATTATGAAATCAAAAAAAAAAAAGGATGATTAATAGTGTACAGGTAGCCATCTTAAAATTAATACAATGTGGGCGGACGTTTTTACCCGGATCTCGGGGTAAAAACGCCCGCCAAAGGTCCTCCCCAAAATGGTGGAAAATTTCCCCTTATCGATATAATCACCATGATATTAGGTTTACACACAAAAGAGGAGATGTAGTGCATAAAACCACACATTTATTTCCTAGTGTCTTCAAGTAGTCAAAGTAGTGCTGAGATATTTAACGAAAACTTACAAATCAGCTGTTTTACCCCAGTTTCCCTACTACCTGTACCTGTACAATAAGTGAATTTATTTTGTAAAAAACTCAAGGGATTTGGAAAAAAAATGTTTCTATCCCCAAACGGGGTTGTAAAAATACATGTAGAGGTACATCATGTGTGAACACAAATGTGATCAAACCACATGTTTTATGAGCTTTGTTGTCAGAATTGGACTCCCTGATTTCCTGATTAATGTACACGTGATGACAATCACCAGTTCTGCACCATCAATAAACTGCAGTCATTTCCTGAAGAGTTATTTATACACCGGGAGTTTCTTATGTTTTTCTCTAAAAAAAAATAGGACATGCGGCCATGTGGGACTTTATTGACTCTAGGACAGTCAGGTTTCAGACCACATTATTATGAAAGCCACAAATCCATGTGTGTTTCATTCCACAAAACTTGGAGAGTGCATTGTGGAAGTGCAACTTGCGTTTTCATTGTATGCAAAATAAATGGGCCAAATGTCAGCAACACATTAGGATTACACTGCAGGTGTACATGGACTACATGTACAAGCATGACATGTACAATAAATAATGCCCAAATGATTTAACTGCATGTCATAACGGAAAGGTCGATAAACTTGGCCTGAAACCAACTTTTAATACACATTTGTCTTGTTTACCAATGAACATGTTTACATGCAGTGCTGATGCAATCTGTTGACAATACATACACCTCCATGCAGTAAAAGTTGCTCTTAACATTTCATGCACAACAAAATACTGCAATTACATGTATCTCTAGTCTCTGACCAGGATTCATCATAATGTGGCAAAATACTGTTTCCTGGTTTATCATTCAATACACAGAACATGGCCCATTCTTGATAGATAAGTTGTTCAATTTAAGCTGGTCCTTGCTCTATGGCCGGTTTACGAAACCACGGCTTGGGTTTGGGTTTAGGCTCTGTCAGTTATTCAGAAAATGTGTGCTTTCCTTACGGGGGCTTCAAGCAGGCAGACGGAGTGCAAGCCCGAGTCCAAGCCCGAGCCCAAGCCGTGGTTCATAAACGGCCTTTGGTGAACACACATGATAATGTACCTTTGTGTGTATTTATGTATCATTAGCCTTTGAGAAAAACTCTGCTGGGGTCGACAAGTTAGGCTAGTTACCATTTTTTGCATTTATACGACAAGTCATTTTGGTTGGCAAGCAGTTTGTAACAGCCAATTTTTTTTTATGAGCCATTTGATTACTGGACTATAAATATGTCTGGTACATGTGCGTGTACAGCGTACTTTGTCATTTTTATACAATACTGTATTCACCTACGAGGTATGATTACATAATCCCTGATGACATGTGTGACACAAGAATACCAGTGTGTGCTAATTCTGGTGCGTTACTGCATTATAATCTAGATGCGCACGCATACAATGTTTTTGTACAGAGCGCTTCCTAAGGATCCTGTAGAGTAATGGATTCTGGAGGGATTGGAGGTTGCTACGCAAAAGCTTGCCCAGAACCATAATAGAAAAAATCAACACAATGGGAACAATGCTGTCCTCACCATGCTCATATTAGATCTCTTTGTATGTTACTGTCTTCACATCTATTTTGTGTGTTTAGTCTATGGGAGAGTTAACTCTTTCACTACGGAATATAATGTACAGCTGTGACGGAATTGTTTAACATTTTGTTTATTGCGATATCTCTGGCATGTGAAGTAATTCACCGAGCCGCTGTGAGCGGCGCGCCGTAGTGAAAGAGTTAAGTTAAAGGAACAAAAGAAAGTCCTCATATTGATGCAAATTTACACAAATGTATAGGGGGCCTACATACATAGTACGTGTGTACACCCATGGCAACACTGGATTTACATATTTTAGTCTGAGGTCTGCGGCATTGACTGAGCCAGGCATTGTGTATATGACAATATTTAAATCTGTTTGGCAAATGGCTTATTGTACCATTTCTATGCACAGATGTACAGGGGCTCTATGATTGTACACTACATGTAGGCCTACATACAGTACAGTGTGTAGGCATATATTTTGCGTATTTGTACACCCATGACATTGGTCTAAAAAATAGGCATACTGTGCTTTGTACAGAGTACTATCTTTATTTTCAGCATAGACAAGTCGTCTAGTCTTATTCACTGGGAACGAAACAACTATTCAAACTATTGGATCATCCTGTAATACAGTATGAAGAATAAGCAACTGGGAAATAAGAGAAAAAAACGATTAGGGATAACTGAGTTCTTTGATCCTGGGGCAGTGACTGTGTCCTTGAATTGACAATATTCCTTGCTCTAGTCTACCGTTTCACAAAAGATACCAGACCTTGTCGCTAGAAACTGTCTACTGTTAATTGTTGAACTATAATTGTAATAACTCCATACAGTGTGTGTGTATAGGTGTACGCCAGTAGATTTACACAAGAAATCACTGAAGTTACAAACTGCTAGTAGTATGTCTGAGTGCTGCGATTTGGCAAAATGTTGCATTGTGGTAAAATGTCTCCACAACTCAAATACACACCACTAAAATGCCTGCAAAATGGAACACACACTAAACCTGCATTTAGCGCACAGTGCTTTTCAGTTCCCAACTCAAATACAGCCCCCTCCACCTTCCAACCCCCCCCCCCCAAAAAAAGAAAAAAAAAAGAAAAGAAAAGACAGAAAAGGGATATAAAAATATATGGGAAAAGGGAAATAAGTATGTATCAGAAAGTTGCCCACCTTGCCTTGCACAATGTACATAACAAAGTCTGATATACACATAAATTACGTAAACATAATATTTAATTTACGGGTAAACGTAATATTTGTGTGCAGGAATCTATTATAACCATTGTAATGGTTATATTATGCAGTCTTCTTTGGTCACATGTGTATGATACAATCATCTGTCATTGTCTGTACAGTAGACTGTAGTATCATGTGCTGGTATTTGGAGAATGGGTTTACAGAATAACAAATGCATGATCGCTCAGGTATTTGACCCAACAATAAAACAATCACACCGCAGTTCAGTGTCAAACAGTTTCCTCAATCTTCATACCATTGACAAGATGTGACATTACACATCATGTGTCCACCCTAATGGAATTATTTGCTCAGTTATATCTAACAAAATTGATGATCCAATATAAATGCAAAAGCAAGTTTATCATTTAACCTTAACTCCCCTAAGTTATTTACTAGGATCCTTCCCCACTCTAACAAATTCCAACACCATATAGGTAACTCCAGCGTTCTCCCCAGGATTTGTCAAAACTGTGGGGCACTCTGGACCCAAATTCTGAAAGTGTGGCCGAAGCATGCTGAATTGGTCAGGTCCTTGGAATGTTTTTATTTGATGTTTATGTTTAGTTTGAAAAGCTCTACTGTGCAATCTGAAACATTTAAAATGGTTTTATGTTAGGATTTTTGTTTGAATTTGATATTAAAATCTAAGAAAAAAAAAAGAAGTTAAATAATCGATGTCATCTGAGTCTTAAATTATTTTGTTTTGTTTATTTATTTGTTTATTATTTTATTTTTTATTTAGCAGGGTACGATGCTGGAAAAGTTATAGAACAAAAACAAAAATAATAGTGCTTGCAAGCGAAGCGGACATCACTTACCTTGCTGTAAGGATGACCACACACACAAATGAAATAATTGACCACGGATGGGCACTGCAGAACTGTCCATGTTTGTAAAAGGCATCAGCTACCAAGGACTTGAGCCGTTCCACCACCATGACTGCTACGTGTGGCCTGGCCCGTCTCCCTCTGTGTGCATCATTCAATGGGATAGGTGTTCTGCATTCAGGATAGCAGGGCTTGCTGTAAGTTACTCGTTTTCTGAAAGATTGAAATTTCATAACATTTTACCATTTTACTGATATCAATGTAGACGTAAACCAACCTCGGGTCAATTTGTGCTGGCATGGCTCCTATTCAAGCTTTCAGGCAAATAATCCTTGTATTCAGGTATTGTACAAAAATGATTTACAATCCTGTATCATCCAGAACGTGTACATGCGTGCCTATAAGAATTGTTATGGTTGCATGAGCAAAGGATGGGAAAAAAACCAGCACAATGATTTCAAAAAACTTTACCTTAATCATACTGTTAATGTAAAATAAATTCGGATAAAAAGTATCAGACTTTTGTCGGACTTTTGGTGGCGTACCCAAGGCTGTGATTGATCAACACGTAAGGGGGCGGGGCTTAATGGATCGATCTATTGCTGGACCACCAGGGCCTCACCAGGTGATGTGACCGAGAGCCCAGTTGCAATGCTATTTAATGAAATGTAATGGATTGGGAAACATCACATCTGCTGACAATACCAATTCCTTGACAAAAGGGTCCCTCCATGGTTTACATTACACTTTATCTTCAAGTAGCAATCCTCCAATCAGATTTGTAGAATAGGAGTGTGATATACATGTAAACCAATATTGCACGGCCATATCAAACCTTCAAACCCTGTTCTATCGCGTCTGTTCTAACTCCGCATTTCGTGCAGTTTATTATCTTCAAGTATGCGCCAATCCGTCGATCCTCTGTGTAGGCCTACTGTCTTTTTATTGTAATTGTGAATCAAGTTTGTTGCTTGAAGATAAATTCGCTATCACACACGCCCTCGTGGATTATGGAAAAATATAGCGCGTCTGCGTCCCATATCAAACTCAGCTTACGGCCTCGTTTAATATGGGACACAGAAGCGCTATATTTTTCCGTATTCCACTCGCACTTACGTGACAACTAATAGTATTACTATACTGTACTAACAAAAAATTACTGTTCAAGCTGCTTTGTAAGATAAATGCAATAATTAGTTTATGTTGTGCATTTGTACAGTATACAAATGTACTGTACATGTAATCCTATCATGCAATTCTATTGGCTTAGTGTTTCACTGTCCTCCTTTTCAACCAGGTAGTATTTTCTTCAATCCCTCCATCATGCATGTCATGGGGGAAGAATTCCATACAGACTGTATCTATTTCCTTCCTCCTGAACCATCATGCACAATGTGTACATTGTGGCCATGCCCCAGTATGCATGCAACTATAGTCCTTCATGTCTGATTACATGTAGGCCTCTTCCTCTGTGCTGTACAACAAAAATAATAATGGCAACTTATACAGCGCTGGTCTTCGACTAAAAAGGCGTTCATGGCGCTCTTAGTATCTACAACAAAGAAATATAAACCAGAGTACATCAAATACAAATAAATACATAATGTAAGATGGGGTGAGATGCGTAAAAGGCAAATAGGAATATAGGGAAGCAGCATGTGTCCACTGCCAAGCCTCAGACTAAAGTTTCCTTAAACAAGTACACACTGTATGGTCTTCAATTGAGTCTTGAAAACAGCCCTGTGCTACTTGATGTCCTTATAGTTGTGAGGGCCGGTTTCCGGGGCGGAAACATTTCAGAGCTCCATAACTCAAAATTTACCCGTAAGAAGCTATTAATCTCACCGGATTAATACTCCATGGCCGCTTACAATTTTTGGCGATGGGTTTTAGACGTCAGATATTCCTCAAAAACGTTAAAAAGTGTCCGTTTTGTTCGTTCTGTCAAACATGCCTTTCGTGTGCATGTGTACATCTACATGTATACGTAGCGTGTTGCAAAGGACGATTGCAAATAATTTGTCTGTATGTTTAGTGCTGTGCAGTCAGTGTACGGCAACTTGCGGACACACACATACTAGGTTTGCACGATGAACTGTGTTTAAAGTTTGCAGAAATGTTTAATGTTGAGATCTGAATTATTTCCCCAAAATTATGGATTTAGGAGGAATATCTGACGTCCAAAACCCACCACGTCCAGGACATCAGTGTAATTTTATTTATTTTTTTTGTATGGAAGTCGCCAGACACACAAGGCCAGTAAGCCACTCGAGATGTGGGCTACAAATCAACTGTTTTATCCAGGGACCGTTGCCACCTACTCCTGGGGCTGAAACAGGGTAACCCCCTTTACAGTCCGTAAGGATGTAGGCTTAGGTATCATCTATCAGAGGCCTGGCTGGTAGAGAAGAAGGCTCTACCTCCCCAACTTTTACGGAGCAATTATGGTTAAGTGTCTTGCTCAAGGACACAAGCGTCATGACCGGGACTCAAACCCACACTCCGATGACTCAGCCACCGGAGCTTGAGTCCGACGCACTAACCACTCGGCCACGACACGCCACGAAAGTAAAGGCCTCCAGGGCTCCACTACTACTACTACTACTACTACTACTAAGTACTACTGCTACCACTACTACTACAGTACTGCTACTGTACTACTACTAATTTAAAAAACGCTTTCCATGTCTCATACTAGACATCACAAAGCACTGTACAATTAACAAATCCATAGCAGGTTGTTCAGAAACAGAAACACTACAGTGTACAAATCTGACATAATCTACATATCCCTACATCTAACATGTCTAAAACACAATTCCAATGTTACCCATTCTATCCAGCTGAGAACAGGAGTGACACACGTGTAAATGTAGTACAACATTGTACAAACATAAACCAAATCTCTTTCAATCTTTCACCATGCAAAGCTTCAAATCTTACAGTTCATCATGTTAATAGGCTACACGTCAGTGTTGCACAAATTTTGAAATCTTGCAATGTAAAAAAAATTAAAATAGTACACTTAAATGCAGTTGTACCTTGCAGAGTATTTGTTTTTCAGTTTGATGCTGGCTAACCGCAGATTTCTCCATAGCTCAACCATTGCTGAAAAAATCCCAGCAGGTGATCCAACAGTGCAAACTTTCTGGACACACTAAAACTGGGATAGCTTCACAACCAAATGATACAGGTATGAGACGGTTAAGTGAGAGGCGGTTAGACCCCCGCCGATGCTGAAGGACTACCAGATATTGGGTAATGGTCGAGTATTAGAGAAGATTGCACCATAACAGAAGGACATTGACCAAAGAGCAATGGAGATAACACAGATACGAACAAGGGACTGATTGATACAGGTGCATACAGTGTCTGAAGTCATCTTCATGTTATCAGTACGTGTACCTGACCATGTACATGTACAGGGCACACGTTGTACATGTACTCTACTGTAAATAGTAACATCCATAAAAAACATGTACAAGATATGCCTTCTACTATACACACTCTATGCATGATCATAATGTACAGTGTACAGATAAAACTCTGGGGTACAAAAGTTACAAGTACATGTACCTTCACTGAAAAAGTGCAATATATTCATATTTTTACACACTATATTCATATTTTTACACACGTGCATTACTGATCATTGAGGTTTGCAGCATGTGTTTGATCAAAGACCAATGACTAGACCTTGCTCTATTCTTATATTAAAATACAAACTTTATTTGAGTACCAAAAAATGATAGGCCCTACATAAAAGAATTGAGATAGCTCATGAGTTTTTGTAACAAAACTGTCATCCTGGGGAAGTTTGATGTGCTTGCTTCTTTTATTGACTTAACCAGTTGCTAATGGGATACTTTTTTGTTTCCCCCATCCCCCTGGCGGGATTCTTTTGGCAAAATTGCCGGAATCGTTTTTATTTGAGAATAATGCTGGCACACAAAGAAACCCTGACTTGACAATGCCAGGAGAACAAAGATTCTCTTTATTGCATGGAGAACAAAGATTCTCTTTATTGCATTGTTTGTTTTGTTTTCTCGACCGAGAAAATGTCAAATTCACGCACCGTGAATTGCAAAACATCGGCTGTTACCTACAGCATAGGAGTGGTACTAAACCCGGAACCATGGCTGGATTCAGGGCTCACTCTAACTTACATGTACTTCTATTGAGCCGAAAATAAAATGAATTAAACAACATTGGTGGAAGCCTCTCGATGTCCCGTAATCCTCTTCTTGGAGCAAAATTACAAAGGTCTTGAATTGGGAATTACACAAAAACCGCCTCTCAGAAGCCAGAAATCGGTCAAATATTTAAGGCCATGTTTTTTTTTGTGTGTTGGTGAAACAAAGCATTAGACGGCGTGTGTGTGGTCTGTGCACACTCAGTAGTGGAATGTCCGGGCGGCCTTTGCTCCAATATTCCGATTTTACACTAAGGCGTATGTACACGTCTTCCGTTTTCAGACAGGGGCAACAGTTGCGTGTATACACCTCATCCAGTGGCTATTAGTTAAGAAATCATTGTAGAAACACGAGTTCCAAAAAGTTTGCATTAAAAAGTTTCAATGAAGACAAATTATAAAAATACAAGCAGTTTGTCATCTGTGAGCGTTTTGAAGCAAACGGTAAAAAATATGGAAATTCTGTCTAATTTGCATTCTCTTCTTTCTTTCTTTCTTTCTTTCTTTCTGTTCATTCAAAACACAAATAGGGACAATGGATTAGATCAATACGCTATCAGTGAGCATGGAAGGGCCATGAGCCCCACTTTAAGTATACGTACATTGTACATGTGGATAAACACGTGCAGACACCCCCCAGACACAATGTCAATAAACAGATATGTAGCTCTCATGAACATTGAACATCAACCAACATAATGATCGTAATTGTTGTCTAGCTCCCGGGCAATCTCGGAAGTCTAGTTGGTAAGACTAAGTTGGGTTTGAATCAAACTCGAGGAATATGCCTGCGATTTTTTTTCACAGGACTCGGGGAAAGTACCGAGTAAACAGTGCCTAACACACATCGGTGTATGGGTAAAAAACACAACATAACTTTCTTTATCCCCAAAGCAAAAACGTTATTTTGAATGTTATTTTGCACTGTCCCTATACGGAGTGTGACACATGATGCTCACAAAATGCAGAGTGCAATATATTTTACTGGAGTGATGGCGGGCCTGATAGTTCATGGACGCAACGGAGGCAATTGCCTCCACTGCCCCTGCTCATTGCCTTGTCGCCAATAGAAATTTACAATTTACTCATAGAGGTGCCCTTTATCAAGCATGTCAAGAAGAAAATGCCTTGGTGCCCTTGCCCATTCAAGAACGAACCACACATGTACAGGCCTGATATGTTTTGTTGTCACACCCCCATTCAAGCAATTTGATTGGAGGATTAGCACGTACATGTGTGCACTGGAAGATAATATTCTTTACTCCAGATGCAAATTTAAAAACATCTGTCAGTCTATTAGGTGTTAAGATTGTTAAGAGGCTCATGTTCAGAGTGTCATATCCAGAAATCAACTACATGTTTTTACTTGTAGCAGTATGTAACGAAGATCACAAATGAAATTTGAGCTGTCTCTTTTTTTGAATAATGCACGGTACAACCGCACACACTCATGACACTGCGACTCTGAAAAATTACGGCTGCAATGTAGCTGCTGTCACCGGGATCTCTAATGAAGTTGTGACGTCATGTTTGTGACGGCAGTTTTTCAATTTCAAAATGGCTGCCACCAGTTTACTCCTAGAACTATGAGGTTCATTCCGCTATCGTCTCCAAGAACCTCATAGAGTGACATGTACAAAATCCTATTCGAAACTTTCTGCCCTTCACGTTTACATAGCTACAGTTCTTTTTTGAAACCAGATCTCGCCAAAACTAGGCTCTATGTGTTCTTTCAACTCTCATCGAGCCTTGCACTGGTCCAGACAATCCACTCCGCAAACTAAAAGTTGTTAAAAAGTGATAAATTCTCACCGTAATTCAGATCCCATTCAAACAGTATTGCAACAAATATGGCAACCGGAGTTGCAAAATTAACTGGTATGCTGGTATGCGATGCACTGGTCTTATGGGCTGGTTCCGCATACTAGTTAATTTTGCAACTCCACTGCCATATTTGTTGCAATACTGTTTGAATGGGATCTGAATTACGGTGAGAATTTATCACTTTTGAACAATTTGCGGAGTGGATTTTCTGGACCCGTGCAACACTCGATGAGAGTTGAAAGAACACATAAAGCCTAGTTTTGGCGAGATCTGATTTCAAAAAAGAACTGTAGCCATGTAAACGTGAAGGGCAGAAAGTTTCGAATAGGATTTTGTACATGTCACTCTATGACTATGAGGTTCGTGGAGACGATAGCGGACAAACCTCATAGTTCTACGATAGCGGAACGAACCTCATAGTTCTAGGAGTAGTTCTAGGAGTACCACCAGTTGAGGAGTGTTTTCATGGAAGTCTACAGAGGCCTACTGATTTTGGTCATTGTTTCAAAATTGTTTGGTAAAATTAGTAGTCATTAGCAGTTGAGGATAGCTAAGACATCAGAGAACAGAGCTAGACCAATAATAACGTCTCAAAAGTAGTTCTACCCCCACCGCGATTTTTTGAAGTTGTCATCGGAGGGTCTCTACACAAAGTAACTGGATGGCTGTGTGGCTTAGGACCAGCAGGTATGTCAAAATCCGTCAGCCACACTGGTGGGGCAACATCTCAGTCTACCCATCATCATGATCATAAAATCATCAAATAATAAATAGGCCTAGTGCCAATCTAACGTTATGGCAATAATATTCGCTGGACTCTCTCCGCTCAACTCAATCAAGCATAGCCCCACTAGTGTGGCAAAGATTTTTGACATCGGTTGAATCCTTAGCCACACGTCCAAGCCTATCTTTTGTGCAGCTCGTCCCCCAATCTGCCGCATCGAAACCTAACGGGTGCGGCGCTGGATTTTAACCAACTAAATGTGTCCACGTACCTCTTAGCTTCCCTCCGGTACTGTGGCTGTTGAAGTTTCTAACCTTATTAAGGGCAAATAATCATTTGAATTTTGCTCAAAATTACTCCACACAAATAGACATCGGCTAGCGATCGGGGCCATTTTGATTACCCAGAATGCAATGCCATCACGAAATCACGTGTGGCGCGAGAGTATAAAAACAATTTCAGAATGGAGTCAGCAAAAAGTGCAAGTACCAAACTATGCGTGCATGCAACCGATGCCATGCATAGATTTGGTGCATGCACTTTTTCTGACTCCATGCGTTTTGTATTCTAAACTGTTTCATTAGCTGTAGCTGTCACGTGAAACAGCCGCTGAATTGTTTTTGCACTCTCGTGACTTCATGATGGCATTGCATTCTGGGTAATCAAAATGGCCCCTATCGCTAGCAGATATCTACTTGTGTGGAGTAATTTTGAGCAAAATTCAAATGATTATTTGCCCTTAATAAGGTTAGTAACTTCAACAGCCAAAGTACCGGAGGGAAGCTAAGAGGTACGTGGACACATTTAGTTGGTTAAAATCCAGCGCCGCACCCGTTAGGTTTCGATGCGGCGGATTGGGGGACGAGCTGCACAAAAGATAGGCTTGGACGTGTGGCTAAGGATTCAACCGATGTCAAAAATCCTTGCCACACTAGTGGGGCTAAATCAAGCAAGGAGCAGAGAGAGTCCAAAATATTGGCACTATTTTAAATGGGGCTTAGGTAAAAGCATACTCAGGTACAGCAGTACCAGTAGTTTGTTAGTATAATATCACTCAGACTAGCATGCATAGTGACAAACCTTACCAAATAAACCACCCATGACCATACACAGGAAAGTCGAGTCTTCAGACTTCACTAACAAAAATTCACTGTTGTGTCCTGATCATCAAATCAATACAAAGTCAAAGACGAAAGTATCAAATCAATCATCACTGACGCAAAATACATTTTCTGTCGTCCAGCCACACAGAATCCTCATAAACTCAGCATAAAGATGGAAAATCACATTCTCAAAGGAAAAATCAACAAGAAATTAGTTGAGTTTGGGCCTAACAACGACGGGCAAAATTTCAGTTCAACATGACTATCACATGAAAATACTGGTTTACTTTCAATGTAGGCGTAGAAGGGCGCCACCATGCGAGAAAAATGGTAATCAACAGGCAACTATAATATTGTAATCACGGTTTATCGGTCGAGTACCAGTTGGTACTATTTTAAAATAAATAATGAATAACATATTGTTGTGGAATGAATAAAATAAAATCATAATAACTAGTGGAATCAAGAAATGGTTTTGAGGAAACGAAATATTATTTCGAATTTCCAATTTCCTACCTGTAACCCTGACACTTTGAATATTTCTTTTTAATTAAACTTGTCACTAGAGGGCGTTGTAACACATTAGGAGAAGTTAGGTGAAGTCTTGGTGGGTTTTGTCACTTGGGTTTATATGAGCCAGAAGATTCCACAGACATACAACAGGAGTTTTTGTGATTTGATTTAGGAGATGTGAATTTTAATTCAGGCGTAGATGCTAAGCTCCAAAGGTTGGGGTGGATCTGGAAGTAAATAAATGACAGGCTGGTAAATTTCCAAATTTGGCAACCATGCAACCCCACTTCAGCCTTTACCTGAGATTGAATCTCCCAACAAACCTTTGACAAGGTCCTCAGTCAGCAAACAATGTGTCTGTAAAAGTCTATGTCTCTCATTCTTCAGTTTGAGGGTCTTGAAAATCCAACGAGGAAAGGTCGGCTGAAGTCGCGTCTTTAAATTCCATTTGGGATATAGAGCATCGATGCCACAGATTTCTCTAATTTGACTAACAAACAGTTTATTTAGCCTTGCCAATGTCACAATTTCCTCCTTTTTTTTTATCAAGATACTGTCGGATCACATCATCGGCCAATTTAGAGAGTGGTGAATCATGCCTTGATCGGATTGGCGTTAGAGTTGAATCTAGTTTGTCTTCTTGCCAAGAAATATTGTGCTTAGTAGCACTCGGGATGGTACTGAACTGGCAAAGTGAACAATAAACAATTTACATTTTATACAGTTAGTGTGAAATTTCATTCTCAGTGTAAACCATAGAGCTATATAATGACTAAAGCGCTAGCATTGTGCGTACGTTGAAGCCGCCAGGGCGCATCCATGTTTGTGTACAAACTTATGAAAAACTTGAAGTCTTGTACGGCTGGGTTACGGCTACTTTGCATACCACTGCTTTATTCCTTTTCCATGCGTTATGGAATCACTTATATCAGAATTAAGACGCGCAATCAGTTAATGCGCGTGATTTATCCTCAGCGCACCCGTCTCACCCCTCGATCGTCGCGTCCACTTTCAAGCCTCAGCGCGACGCGTGCTTGAGGTGCGTCATACAGCCGTAGACGCGTGCAGCAAGACATGCAGAATAATACTCCAGGCAAATGTTTTTTGAAAATATAAATCTTTCTTCAATGACGCACAATGACTAAACATGTCTGCGTGCAGCTCGACTTGAAAACGGTTGTGCATAATACAAAGTAGAGTTAACGCTCTAGTCAATATCGTCGTGTGCCCGGCAAAAGGGCGTAAGACCTTACGCACTTTTGCCGAGAACACAAAGTAGTTTGTCTCAGTAACAAAAGGACGTAGGCTAATCAACAAAATGGCTCCTGGCATGAAAAATATATCCTTTTTGTTAGAATTACCCTGAAGACATGTTTCCCCATTCCCCATGCAGAATTTAACCTTTCTAGAATGACTTTTGCATGGCAACATGTTTACCAAACTTCCCCGCTCATAATTCTTAAAACACAAATTTTAACATAAATTGCTTACGACCTTTTGCCGGGAACTTTCCCTTTCGTCCTTTTGCCGGGCACACGACGATAGCTCTATGGTGTAAACTATCAAACATTCATTTCAATTCAATGTTAAGTTTGACAATATTTTGTCAACAGGACACAATGGTCCTCATTTCAACTCTTGGCCTACGACCAAGTTTGGTGCAATGGTAGACTTTTGGACGGTCCTTTTTCACGGTTCTCACTAGTATAGTACGCATGCTCAGAACCTCGCGAACAATACTGAACATGTGCGCGCATGCTCAGAACTGTCAAAAGGGACCGTTGTGTCTGCTGCCGCCAGCGTCTCAAAAGTCTTCCATTAAACCCAGCACAGTCACAACATGTGACATTAGAGAGGCAATAATGAATTAAAGAAAATCGATGACAAAAAATGAAGCGAGAAGTAGGCAGTATTAACGGAAAACTACTTCACTGTCTTGCCTAAAGAAGGTTGGTTGGTGTAACAGTGGAAAGTCACCAGTCTCCATTGTATCTGTTACTGATTTATTAATTAGTATAATTAAGATAATTTGTTCTGAAGAGCCTTCAAAGCCCTCAACATGAATGCAAAACATTATGGCAGCAGATCCAAGAAAATCCTTATGATTGATTGTCCCCGCCCCGCCAATCTTCCCCATCCCAACTTTCAGAGCAAAGGCAGCACATGCATTCAGATGCTAAAAATGGATCTTTTTGTGGGTCGTTAATACTTTTTAGTAGTCGTCGAGTTTGACGTGAAGGTAAAAACAAATACATCGTATGCGTGTATTCGTGTAAATAGAACAAAGTGTAGTTTTAGAAAATTTACAAGTAGTATAAGAAAGCTCATAAACATATGCTCACCTGAAGTCATCCCAATATTGGTTGCGCCATTTTGGAAGTCCCTGTCTATTGTACAGTACAGTGGCAACGCGGCGTTTACACGCTTACCTGAGACAATAGACCTTTATCATGGTGCGGCCATCTTATTTTCTCCCATTCAAACCAATGTAACTAACCGCGGCTGCAAGGGCAAATAGTCAGGTTCCTTTTTGTAGAATGAATATTAGCATCTATTATTGTTATTGGATACAGGGAACATGACCAAGATGGTGGCAGCATGGTAAAGGTCTATAGACCCTTCCCATGATCACGCGTGCGCACTAACACTACTGTTGGGCAAAATGAGGGAACATCGCGCCTTTTTGTGTAGGGCTAATGGTGGCGTGACGCACACGCGTTTGTGCATCTGCCTAGTGCACAGCTCCATGGCGTTTTCCCACCAATAGTGTATGTACGCATGCGTGAATGTTATAAGCATATTTCATGGGAAGGACTAATTTCATGACTGCTTAACCATGGAGTTATGCGCTTACGTCACGGCCCATAGTAAGTATACGCGCTTTAAAGACTCCAGTAGTACAGAATTCTGTGGCAAGAAGTGCCATGAAATTGGGCCAAACATGGTGAGCGTGGCAGAGTCACCGCGTGTGACCATGCGTGCAAGAGGGCAATAATGTATCATTTCAATCTGGTAATTCATCTCAAAGGTCAATATTTCAAGTTGGGGGACGGACATCAGTTGGGGACCGCCTTAGTTATGCGACTACAGCAGTCTTCGAGTACAATCATTACTGGCTTGGAGCTGAACCGTTTTGTTCACTTAAAGCTGGGTTTATCACGGATCATTGAAGAACCATTGAAGAAGTGTTTGAAGGTCGCACTCACTCGAATAGTCAAACACAAAGTTGCCAATGTGTACGTATATTGTATATCGTTTCGGGATTTGTATCGCCACTCCCAGTATTGTACCCGCCATTGCAAAATTGTTAGTGCAAACCCCTGCTACAAGAACCATCTAAACAAGATGAAGCTGGTACGATTGTTTTTCACATTGATGTTTATGGTACCGGAGGTCACAGCGTTGATCCAAAGAGAATAGTAAGTAATAATTTACGTGTACGAGTAGTATCATCTACGAGTAGATTTTATGCTGATTGTGCATATGACGTTAATATGAGCATTTGGTACACTCAAGAAAGGGCGCCCTCGCCCCGAGGTAAACAAAAACAGCTACAACGCACGTTCGATGCTGTGTTTGACCTCAAACATGGCGGCGCGAATGCGTAAGGCCTATTAGCTTTTGGTTGTTAAAAGGAACTGCAATAAACAAAATAAAAAAATAAATGAATAAGTTTATTAAACAGCTCCCTTTTCCCTTCCATTGTAACTATTAAATTCCTTGGTAAAAATAGCTTTCATCTTCAGCATGATTAGGTAGGGCTGTGTTAAATCTCAATATCATAGCCATTGAGGTCATGGTCTGGGTAACTGTTGCGGATTAGGTCTATAATGCATTATTGTAATGGCTGAGTTCAAAAGGCACTTTTGTGCACGACTCGTTATTTCAAGATGCATCGAAAATTATCTAGTCGTACTAAATGCCGACAACTGAAGACCCATGGCGACAGGTTGAATGGGAGACTTTTGAGACGATAGCGGGCGTCCAACAGACCGGTCCTTTTCCATTGTTCTCGGCGATGAAACAATGGAAAAGGACCGGTCTGTGGGACGCCCGCTATCATTTCAAAAGTATCCAATTTGAACACATTGAAAGACCACATTTTGAAGATAAATAAACCCCTTTAAATTATGTGTAATTAATGAGTCATCCGAATTACTTCAATATGTTGAACAGTTGTGTTTTTTTTTACTTATATAAATCAAAGAAAGTTTTTTGGGGGGCCACGATGTGGTGAAAAGAACATTCTTTGGATCGTACCTGAAAGATCCAGATTTGCCTCGGTTAAGTGCTGAAGGCCTTGCCTTTTGTTCAGTATTTACTCAGTATTGCATGATTCTTAACCATCCAGCAACACATCCCAAAAGATTTATGCACTGGGCACTGGGTTACAGTTTGTTCAACCACGGTTCACCCTGAACATTCCATTAGAAATGCATGCCTCATTGCTCCTGTAGTGAGCTTCTGTTGTTGATGGCCTTGCAGCCTATTGATAACAATCATCATTCATTCTCATAGTCATAACAATCATCTATCGTAGCTATCCAGGGCTTGTGATTATCACTCAGAGCCTCTGGAAGGCTTATTTTAGGCCAAAAAAACAATGATGTGGTTTGGAAGGTTAAGGGTGCGAGGCTTCAGTGCAATCCTGAAGAACATCATCAACCACTCATAAAACACATTCACGTAATAATTATTATAATGCCAGAGCTTTCAAAGCGCCCTCTACTGTTTACCACAGCGTCCCGGCCGTGACTCTGCACCTCCACCCCTCAAAGTACCCGTGACTGCACGTAATAGACCTTTCCATTGTGGATTAACAAACCACGCTGGTTGGCATGGAAGGCCAAATGTAGCAAAACATCAAGTCTTGTTGACAGACGTTGTGACCAAATTCAACATTTTTGCAACGTTCTATTTAAACAGAATACATCCCATTATTGGTTGGTTTGATTTCAACAAATTTTGAACAATTTTTGAATGTTTGTGTAATATTTTTGCAAACTGTGATTATCTGTTTTTGCTTTGTATTGACGGCTCCCCGTAGTTTTTTCATCTTGGTTGGCAACAACTCGGGCTGTGACGTTGCAAAAGAAAGGTCTATAAGGCCGTTTCCGAGTTAGCGGCTGCAGCTGTTGCTTCGGCTGTTGCTGAGGACGTCATAATACTTCAACGCATGATGACGCGGCGATCCAGCGCCGTAGCCGCATAGCCGCTGATTTTCCCATTCCATTGAGCAAGTTCGGGTGGGCAACTAGACTTGACTAGACTAACCGTAAACAGTGACGTAGCTCTCGAATGGACTAGATTGACCATGCTCCAGTGCATGGTTCGATATGGTCAATCCCCCCGTGCTCTATGGTTTCTGGTTAGTCACGTCGATCTAGTCAAGTCTAGTTGCCACCCGAACTTGCTCATTAATATGTTGCACATGACATCAACAATGGAAAAATCAGCCATCTTTGATGACAATGACTGCACATTTTTGAGCGCACAACTGTGCGCTACGCGTAAATACTGCACGCGCCACGCGTGCGTTTCATAAACACCTTCCATGATTGGTTGGTAAGCCACTCAAGCTGCGTTGAAACTTACAGAGCTTGACCCGGCTACAGGCCAAAATAGAAATCGTCATCAATAGACCTTATGCGTTGACGTCATCATGCCGCCATCTTAGAGGTAAAATGCTGACGCAACAATGGAAAAACGCACATCATGAATGCGCGGTGCACAGGATGGGCCAATCAGCAACCTTCTTTTGACCTCTAACCGAGGGCGCCCTACTCAAATGACGACGTGTGCATAAGGTCCATTATGGCGTCTGTTGGCGAGCTGCAGAAAAATCCGGTTGGGGTAGTCTATACAGCGCATACTTCTTTTAAAAATTAGCCGACAATTTCGTTACTCCCAAAAGACAATATTATATACACCATGCTTTTTTTCTCTCCGCAAAATACATGGAATATTCACCATGTGTTTTCACTCATGTATTTATTATTTCTTTCATTTCTATACCTTCGGAGTTAGTAATTATTGAATCGAGTGCGTTTGAAGCAAACTGAAAAAAATGTTTTAATTTCTTGCTGTTTTATTACCTTGTTAGCCATATATATATATATTTTTTTGTTGATGTATGTGTCTTTTTGTATGTCATTCATTATTAGTTGTTAACGTGAACAATGCTTCACTCACCAACACACACCTACAGATTGATACCAACAAAGACCTAAGCACCTGTTACTAATAATCATATTGAGATGAAGCTGTAATTTAGTCACCACAATTTACTGAAGATGCTTGGGCTATTATTTACTTTGTTTTTTTCTGTCTTGTTTACAGCCGCACCTTGCTTCCGTACTCACTTGAAGAGGTAAACACAATTTCTTCCTTCATTGAAACTTACTTTTTAAATGATGTTAATAAAGGTAAAATATGGGCTTGGTAAAGCTGATAATGCAGTGTTCCTACTTTGTGCAATTCGGTATATACATGAAAAAAATAAACCTGTGAAAATGTGGGCTCGATCCGTCGTCTGAGTTAGGATTACAGAAACAGCAAAATCGTGGTCTCCAAATTCTTTTTTCTCGACTTTGACAGTATTTCAGTAGGCAATATTCTTGTGGAAGATTGATACTAGTATAATTATGAACTTCATAATCAGTGAGCTTTCAGACTGATACTAATATTTTTTTTTGATGAGTACCAATCTGCTGTTATAGTTTACCTTTAAACGTGTAGTGGATACATGCCGGTATCGGTGGCGTGTGCCTATTCTTCCCTGCGGGGTACAAACTGAAATGTCAAATGAATCAATCCTATTTATAGCGACACAACTTGCTTCATATTAGAGAATAACACTTTCATAATAACTTGTCTAATCATATGATGAAGACTGAACTTTTGATGAACTGTAGTGATAGGTACATGTATATGATGTAATTTGTATATGTCGCCATGTAATACTTTCCATACACTATGATGTACTGGCAATGAGATCACTATATAGTGCACGTCTGTGCATCCCGCTAGGGACTGTGAGTGACCAGAAGAGGGCCATATTTCACACGAGGCTGAAGGTCACTCACAGGCCCGTGGGGTGCACAGAAGTGCATTCGTGACCGAGTTACGCCAGTCCATATGTGTTTTATAACACACCTCGGTGAACAATAATTATGAAGAAGAGAAACAAAACATAAGAAATATTTAAAAAAAATGTGTTTTCTTTTTTAGCTGAACTGTTTTAATTCAACAATTGACTCATGAGCAATTCAACAATATTGAAGAAACGCTTTTAAATTCCCTGGACTCACTTTTTTAGTGGCTGTTCGCTGTTCACACCATCTTCGCCTCACGAAATGCCACACAGTACAAATTTTACCCTGCAATATTATTCCTCCCATTGCACTCTGAGCCATTCATATGTTTCGTATCGTTTGGAGAGAGGAGTTTGGCGCAAAAAATAAATGGTTTGTTTTTCCCCAACGTTTCGACAAGTGTGCTCTGTAGCCGTCGCCAGGATTCTGTCTGACAACAAAATAACAAGGAACAATTTTTCTCCTGTCACTTACATTTTTATTTTATTTTACAGTATCATAATGGCTACTTATGGTCAGTTGCGGAATCTAGTCTGTACCAAACCGGTGGAGGTGAGGGCGTTGAAATTGTGGTCAACGAACCATACGATGGAGTAGCACCACGAATCGGCTTATCAGCAGGGCAGAAAACACATAGGATATTACATTTAAGCAGGTATGTACACATTCTTTATCAATAGAGGAAATATGCTCACTCTGAACTTTAGTTGGTGAAAGCCACATTAGATCTGCCACCAATTATTGCTCCGGAAGGAATCACGAATAAATATGTTGATAATTTAATTCCCTTTAATTAGAGATACCCTCTAAATGTAAAAGAGTGAACATTTCACTCTCTCACCCGAGTGGTGTCATTTCGGCTCTTTTCCGAGTGAAACTTACTGTGCATCACCCTTTTTAAGTGAAATTGGAGCGAACTTCACTCTAACAGGTTCAAGGTGAAAATACCCGTCTTTCACTCTAAAAAGAGTTGTCCGCCATATGGGTCTTTGCAAGAGTGGCATGGCAGACAAAACGAGTGGTTTTTCATTCTTTTACATTTAGAGACAAAGGCTTGATATTCATCCAATATTTTTTACTAGTATCAGACAGATTCTTTTTATGGTCATTTATTTTTTTGGAGTAATTACCAAAGGTATCCCCTGCCCTTAAAAGTGAAATTAATTTTAAAACATGATTTTATAAAGCCTGAATGCTGGTGATGTTTTAGGCACATAAATTACCTCTGACGAGTCATATGTGCAAACTGGGTTGCTTGATTGGATTGCAGATTGTTCATTTTGTTTCAAGAACAAAAACAAATAAACTCCACATCGGTAGTTTATTTTCTAACTGTAAATAAAATAGTGTTCTCCAAATATTACTTGTAACACAATTTAAATTTTAATATTTTTCCAGTCCGTGGACAAGGTTAAGGAATGAGGAGGATTGGGAGTGTACTCACACACCTTAAAAATTGTCTTGTTAAACATACTATTTAGGCATAAAAAAAAATGTTATGTTGGCGTAACCCGACCAACCCTAAAAAGTGAAAATACGGCCGACCCTGGATATATTTTTTTTCAAGGGAAGAAATTTAATGATTAAAATCTATATAAATTAGTTATAAATACGTTTGAAACAATTTCTGACCGTTTCTCATTGTTGTATTGTCTGACGCTAGCGCCCGTGGTGGAGTGCACAATGTTGCACAACGATCGAACATGCAGCAGAAGATTGCGCAGTAAAAAAGTTTTAAAAAGTAACACAGGTATAAACAAAAACCTGTTAGGATGTTCCCTGGAGGTAACAGATTAAGGAAATAAACTTTTATTTAATTTGATAGAAATGCATTCCTATTTTGTGTTTTCCTTTCATTGTTTTCTTCTGTTTACGGGCTTCGTAGATTAAATTTCGTCAGCTAAAATCTTCAATTAGTCAGTTGGAAATTAACATGGATTTGTGTTTCTTCATTTAAATTGGAAAAAAAACTATAGCAGAACACATAATTGGAACATTAACATTGTTGAAGTCCGATCTGGGAATTGTTGTTTTGTATTGTTTGGTTTCTTACAGGAAGGTACCGAGAGTAATACGCATGCTGGCTCCTAAAGGTTCGCTGGAAATATCCGAGAAATCGTGGGATGCTTTTCCTTACGTCTACACTGAATACACTGTGAGAGGACTTCCTCTATTAGCATCAAGAGCAATAGGAAGAATTGTTGAATGATGGTTGTTATTATTATTTTGTTGTGCTGTGATGGAACCACTGTAGTTCCATTTATTACGATGGTTTAATCCTCCTGCCAATAACATTATCAAACAATATTTATCTACGCAGCCCCTAGAGGGGCATGTAAAATATAAACAAAAAATACCAGTTTGTTAAATCATGTCGTAAGAGGGCGCGCTATTATGAAGTTTTACGAGCGTACATAAACAATCCAGTATATCAATCGCGGACTTCTTCGGCCAAGGATATGTGAATATTTATTGGCTATTTATTCCCTTTCAACTCACCCTATAAATTTACAGAATATTATATTCCTTTTTACCTTACATCGATGTTTGATATACCTTTTATAAGCACTTTATACTTGGTGCTTTCACGGACCCAGCGAGGGAAAAATCCATAGGTAGGCATGTACTACTCAGGTGTTAGGTTTATTTAATTCCACATTATTAAAACCAATGACAAAATAAATATGTTACATATGACAACATGTACATAATGTTAATGGGATACTGCAGTGGGATCCATTATATAAAAAGCAAAGCAAAGCTTGTAGACAATGGTCCCTATACAACATGCAAGTGCATGGAGCCTAGAATAAGAAATAAAAGGGATTGCCTACGAGGAGTCTGTGACCATCCTGTTTGTAGGTAATGACGTTTTGGAGCCGGAAGTGCAGTGTAACGAATGTACATGTGTACATGTAATGTATACCATTCGATTACATTGCTAATTTTAAACAACATATGTGAACAGACAAAATAGGCAAGTACCTAAACGTTAAGGGAAGTGATGTACAATTGCAAAGCAAGCTTACAATATAATGTATTTGTGTTGACGTATGAAGTAAAACTAGTTGTTGAGGATTTAAGTTCATCGACTGAAGTTCCAAAGCATAGGTCAGTGGCAAGAGTAGTTTTTAATCTCATTTGACTTGCACACCTTTGGGATTTACCGCATGTGTTTTCCACTAATGGTTGGTTTTCCCCTCACCCTTATATCTTTCTAGAATCCTGAGTACATGAAGGACAGTTTTTACGTGACAATTACAACAAAGTACGTGGACAACGATGACTGCCACCTGGACTATGTGAGAACAACTACATTCAACCACCCCCTTGTTGAGCAAAAACTTGTCCAATTCGACCTATCACGAAAGATATGTGATGGGATCGCGCCTTTGATGATACAAGCATGGAATTTGGCACACAGTCAGAGTATAAGCTTATACTTTGCTACACAGGGCCATTGCATATTCCCTTTGACAAAATATAGTTTTAATAACAATGACAGCCACTTTGAACACTTCAAAAATTGCTTGTTATTCTACCTATATTTTCTTTTCAAAGGACAATTTAATCATTGATGGCCCTATAGCCAAAAATACCGTTCTCCTACCAGGGCTGATTGTAGTCAAATGTCAGCGAACAGTTCTACACTCGATCCTTTTCTAAAAATCACCTGCTTTGTCCTTTAAAGTCTTCAACTTTAATATCTTTTTCCAGGTTTTCCCTGAAAGTGACTCACTGGCTGTTTTCATTGACCACATAGATATCTCCAGCAAAATACCCAAGGTTCGTATGCATTGTGCTAATTGTGGTATATTCCCCCTGGTTAGCATTCCATGGCCAATGCATTTAAAGGGCCCATGAAGAGGTTTTTTGTTACGGAACATTTTTGTGGCTTAATATATGGTTTGAAATTAACAAAACACAGTATTGACTATTTTGATGTGTCTGTGATGTGTTAATACACTTTAAATTGAGCCCAAAAATGTGTGCCATTTGATTGCACAATGATCCATGACGTAGGCTCTGGTAAAACATTTCAAAGACGTCTCTGGTGCCGAGTGGTCAACAATGCATTGTATGTTATTGTCACACACATGGCCCTGGTCAGCCGTTCCACTGTCTACGTCACAAATTTTATGTTAATGAGGAAGGATGGGCGGAGCACGGCATTCCCCCTAATTTTAGAAATCGTTATTTCTACGATTAATATGCATGTAAAAAAATGTGAAAAAGTAAAATATACTATAGTAGGCATACTTTATTTTTTTAACCAATAAAAAAATAATAATTCATGGGACCTTTAAAGTGTCACTGGGGGTTTCTGACGTCAAATTATTCTCTCTATATTCTTCATTTCATGAAATAATCAAACTCTAAGTGTAAAAAAAAACCAAACAAACAAACAAACAAATATTTTTGTCAGAAGCTCAAACAGCGTCTTCACTGCGGCCAAAGGAAGACCCATCATTGGCCGAGTGTTGCGCGTGGCTCGTACGCGCTTGCGCGTTTCCATTAATAGACCGATCCATTAAGCACCGCCCTTTACGTGTTGACCAATCACAGCCTTGAATGCGCCACCGAAAGTCTGACAAAAGTCCGACGTGATAAAATCCTATTAGAAAACGTAAATGTGTGCGCATACTTATAGAGAGGATGTTCTTGTCGTGTAGTGAGGAATTGGAAGAGACACACTTAATGCCCAATGTGTACAGTGGTGATGAAGCCAATGTTGTGATTGGTCAATGTTTTTGCGGGCGTGGCTTAACGAATCAGTCTATTGACATCCATGGGTGGCGATGTTATTCGTGCCTATCATTTCTCTTTTAATTTCAGAATGAAGAATGGGATCCCACACGATGCTATTCTGAGAAATTGAACATAGCACCCTTGACGTCCGGCTGGAGGGTAGGTTTTTTTAGGAGTTTAAAAACACTTATCAAAATAGTGCGCCATTAAAAACCAAGAAGGAAAAAAAGTAAAAAATACTTCAAGCTTGTGAATGAATATCTATGTCACCTCCTAACCTTGCCCGGTTTTCTAGCAATAATCTGCTGTGAACGGACGGCCCTTGCACCAATTGAAAAATGAACTATTGCAAATAGAACCTTTCATTTTGACATTTCATGCTAGGTTAAACAATAATTAGACAGCCATTTTACACACATCCGTGTTTTCAAGTTTTCTTTCTACTCTTATAGGAGAGGAATCCCCATATGTGCGTTTACTCTTTTGTTGAAGTTGAGTTCCTCTGGTACAGGTTGCAGTCCACAGTAGAAAACAGGATAATGAAGGTAATAAGCTACCGGTAACCGTTAACGATAACCACGGATAACTTTCAATGGGAGACTTTTTCTTTTGGTCATGCAACTTATCAAGTCTGAGTCAACGGTGACAAAAAGCTTTGCATTAAGTTTGGGAAATCTCTACTTACCTCCAAACGGTCCAGCAGTTGGATTCCTCCATCACATGATCAAGTTCATGGCTGCAACCTAAGACATTCAAGGGCCACAACGGTCCCCTTTTTCTCGCACAAGTAGATACCAGAACAGCCCTCTGGTAGGATTTATTAAACTGCTCAATGATTGAATGATTGTCTGGTGCCCTCCCTCTCATTTCAATTCCCAAGAATGGCTTTATATTTGATCCACGAATAATTTATGTATTTAATAACCCTTTAATCGCCCTTAATGGCCCGTGTTTCCCTTTTAACATAATGTTATCTACCGTCACTGTGCTTAAAACTTATTTATTTCCTTTTTAGTACATTGTACATGTATTGTACATGTTATTTTGTAACTTTTCAAAGGATTTGTAGTGGAATCAATTTAACAATTAGACGGAATTCAATCTTCTAATGGTGATATCTTTTTTATTTTGAATTTTTAGGTTAATACGGCTGTTGTATAATAATAATATTGTAATAATAATAACAGTTCCTATATATCGAAATTCCAAGCTTGATCATTGCGCTTCACAACCAACAATTTTGATTAAAAGAAGAACAAAAAAAGTCAAACCACTAATAACTAAATATGTAATAAAATATACGAAGTGAACGAACTAGAACAGATGGGTTTTAAGAATGCGCTTAAAAGTAGCAACTGAAAGGGATGATCTTATGTTCTGTGGTAACTGGTTCCAGAGAGTTGGGCAGAGAGTATACTTTTCTTTAAGATGATTTTGTAGTTTATTGTTTGTGTTTTTTGCCCATACACCGATGTGTGTTAAGCATGGTATACTCAGTGCTTTCTCGAGTCCTGTGAAAATAACCTCACATGCATATTTCTTGGGTGGGATTCAAACCCATGACCCCCACCATTCTATGGCAGATGTCTTACCAACTAGACTACCGAGATTGCTAGAGGCAGTTCGAATCCTACTAGCAGCGGGATACCGCAACCATTATAATCAGTAGTTTATATGTTTCTGTTGTAGGCTTACCGAAGCTTAGTCATACAAAACCATCGTCAGATGTTCTGCTGGGCTGACCAATGGGCAGGACTGACACTAGAAGAAGTCCGCGAGAGAGAACATTGGGTAAAAGGCGAACTGGACAGGGTAGGTTTTACTCAACATTACAAAGGGGAAAGAGTCCATGTAAAATCTCGAGAACGCTAAAACTGTTTGAACCTTTCAAAATATATTAGTTCAAGTGTTGTAATGTGTGCAACTGTCTGGAAAAATGTTTGGTCTTCATACGATGTCATGACTGAACACTGGACTCAAGCTCTGGTGTTTCTGATCAGCAGAGTGTGGGTTCGAGTCCCGGTCGTGACACTTGTGTCCTTTTAAGAAAGACACCTGACCTTTGTTACTGCGTCCTTTGGATGGGGCGTAAAGCCATAGGTCCTGTGTGTTGTGTAATGCACTTAAAAGAACCCAGTGCACTTATCGCAAAGGGAAGGGGTCCGCCCGGTGTTCCTGGTTTGATCGGCTGCAGATTTCGTCACAGCACCTTGTAAACCGTTGCATGGTGCTATGTAAAGGAACAGGTCTCATACTTCAAAACGCAACTCCTCCTACCTTGCAGGAAAAATACTGAACGTTTTGAGACGTCCATCAGGTGTGATAAAGCGCTATTTATGAACTGCGTAAACCAGCTATGGCTATATGTACAGAAATCGAATAATTTGCTGGTATCCATGGCTCTGGATATACATATAATACGAAGTTGAAAGTGGTTACCCAACAATGTACACTTGCTTTTAAATTACACGAGAGGGATGTGTTGCGCCATCAGCAGAGGAAACCTCTGAACGTACAAGACGAACGTGTATAGATGAAATCAAATAACCCACGTTTTTTATAAGAAATCAGTCTGTGTCTCAGAAAGTGTCGTTTTTGCTATCGACGTGACGCTCGCAGAAGTTTAATCAACTTCGGTTGTTATGTTTAAGTAAAATAGACCTGCTTAACAATTTTCTGCTAAGCAGAAATGAGCAGGATACCAGTCGCAAATTGTACATGTGACATTGTAGTTGAGCAGGTAACCTTATTCTGGTAGGCATAATTTTGTTTTTGCTTAGCTACTTGTTGTTCTTAAGCAGCTCTATGAAATTGGCCCTATAGGTCTAATCTCGGATGTTTTAAAATTCCACATTGGGCCCATTACGATAGCAGCAATTGGAATAGCCAACCTGATAGGGGAACTTCAAAATGTTTTTTTTTTCTCTCTAACAATATTTAACATTGGACCAACTCACTGGTCTAGGCCTATCCTATTCAGCACCACATATCTGGAGACTTCCAATTTTATGTCAATTGAGGGCGCTGTTTAATGTGCAACGTGAGCTTGGGAACAATGTGATTCTTGCGTAGTCACATACTATCTACAACTTAGGCTTATATTTCGTGCAAACCCACACCGGAGAGAGCGACAATTGTTTTCTAGAAGGATTTCAGAGCCACGGCCCATAGTCGGTTTTTATGTTCTTTTATTGTATGCATTTCATAGATTCGCAATGAAGGTGAAGTCCGTGGGATAATCATACAATAGATGAGGAATGATCTACCCTCAACGGCTGTGTCGAAGTCAACTGAGATTTAATCATCTTTGATCCTGGACAATGTATCCAGAAGTAGCCTAATGTAACTTGCACAACTAATATCGAGTTATGGTGACAATGATACTAATGAAATCAACATATAGCTTGTAACTAAGTATTGTAGTATGGGTGGTTTCCAACGTTCTTTAAAGGTCCCATGAATTTTTTTTTATTGGTTAAAAAAATAAAGTATGCTTATTATAGTATATCTTTAATTTTTTCACATTTTTTACATGCGTATTAATCGTAGAAATAACGATTTCTAAAATTAGGGGGTTGCCGCGCTCCGCCCACCCTTCCTCATTAACATAAAATCTGTGACGTAGACAGTGGAACGGCTGACCAGGTCCATGTTTGTGACAATAACACACAATGCATTGTTGACCACTCGGCACCAGAGCTGTCTTTTAAATGTTTTACCACAGTCTACGTCACAGATCATTGCGCAATCAAATGGCAGACATTTTCGGGGCTCAACTAAAGTGTATTAACGCATAACAGACACATCAAAATAGTCAATACTATGTTTTGTTAATTTCAAACCATATATTAAGCCACAAAAATGTTCCGTGACAAAAACCTCTCCATGGGCCCTTTAAGGAAAGGGTGATACAAAAAAATGCCAAGCTCAAACTTTCTTTTCGAATCGTCAAGTTGAGTGAAGATGGATGCATCTTATAGAAGATAGAAATTAGTAGTTAAGGGTTTGATTAATTAAATAACTCGATTAACTAAACTATAACTTAGCAATTATTGATTCTACTTGTACTGTTGGGTGATGGACTGAAATAATATACCTGGGAATATAACAACTACACATCTTTATCAGAGCGAACAAATTTAACATGTATAAATGTACAGTCATGTATTCCCCTTTTTAGGAAAATGATTAAGAAAACAAGTCTAGTTACGCCACTGGATACCCCAGTAATGTAATACCTCCTATACCCAGAGATGTTAGAGATTATACAAATATTGAATGCGTGTAAGTTCGCTGTTTTTGGAACAGACGGCGAACTGACCTGATAATACTATCCTAATCTTATGCCATTTTAAATTGTCAATTATCATTCTCTGTTAACACGGAATCGTAAATCCAGTGATACACATCTTTGATACCTTCTTATGGAGTCATATTTGGCCTTGGCCTCAATCAGCTAATTGAATTAATTTGATGGCAATACTAAATAAACTTATGTTGGATTGCATGCATGATACACCACTACTGTGGCGTAGCCAGTTTCTTCTTCAGCAGGTGGCAAGGGTATTGGGTAGCAAAGATATTTATAGGGCGGGCAATTCAGTTATAATTGCCTGGTAATAGCAAATTTCTCGGGGTTCTGAGGCTGAGAGGAGGGGTGGGTGGTGGTGGTGGGGGGGGGGGGGGGGGAAGATGTTCCAGGGGCAGGGGAAGCTGGCCCCTCCAATCCCAATGTTACAACCGAAATTAAAATTAGAGTCTTCAAATTCTATTTCCAACCAAATTTCCAATACTAACAAAATAGTTCAAATTTCTGTTAAAATTTCAAAGGTTTATTTTTGGTTTGTGTCTGTTTTTTTATTTGTATGCGTAGGCCTAATGGTTCATGTGCCTTTTCAAACTCGACAGACTCAAAGGCACCCGCAGTTGAGTAGTCGGTATGACTGCGACTTAGCGCAAAGGCTTTTAAGGTCTCTGAATATTAAGACATCAGCTAAAAGCGACAGTGACATCCGAAGTGACCCAGAAACAGTCATTATTCCCGAACACTTAATGTTAGTAAGCCGGTCTTGAACACTACGGTGGCCTTGAGGGGACATGATCAATCTAATTTTTTTTGTTCTGCTTGCTAAAAATTATTGCGACGATGCAGAATCATGTCTCGATCTTAATGAGTTTTGCTTATGAAGGTAATAAATTATATTTTCATTTTTGGCGTATGTTAAAAAGAGTAAATTGGGAATGCATTCTGTGATGGATTATTTCCGTATAGGCTACATGCAACATTGTATTACAAAACCATTTGTCATAGCTTGTTCTTGGGAATCTAATAATCTGGGATAATCTAAAAGATATCGAACAGGTTCACTTTGAGCGAGAAGTGACAAGGCAACACGAGGTGCAATTAAAGCTACTAATTTTATTCACCATAGTTTAGAATTAATGTTTTGCTAATTATTAATAAAATTCTGATTGTTCAATTAAATCTTAGAATTAGTTTGATAGAGTTACATATACAGTAATGTTATTTCCGCTACATTAGTTTTACAGTGTGGAGCTATAGACAAATGTTTGGGGGCTAAAGCCCTCCCTAGCCCCCCCCCCCCCCCCACCGCACCTAATTGCAAATAACTTTTTAGTAAAAACGTATGTTTGAGCGCAACGTTTTTTTACCAAATTCGAGAATAGGGCTTTGGAATATTCAACAAAACTGAAGCACAGTGCAGCTATACATGCTTGACCAAACTACACCTGACATATGGCGATGTTGGAAAAGGACGAAAATGTGGCAAATAATTAACGAATGTTCGTCATCTACCAGAGAGTTTGTCTCTCCTTGTGTTTACATTAAATAAACGGCTAGGCAAAACGCCTCTGCGTTTTATTCAATCAAATTAGTATGAACATGTTACTTCTCTTGGTGTTTGCTTCGAGGAATAGAAAAAGGGTTGATTCAGCATTCTTTGAAGAACAAACTCAAATCTTTAAGACACGTGTATCCAATCTATGCATTTATTAAAAAATTAGCAAAGAAGGTTTTTGATTAAGTGAGTATCGTCTACTGCTCGCTTACATTTATTTTTGTCATATTTTGTATGTTATTATCATTCATATTTGCGGTGAGATATGAATTTTATTTGACAGTGAACTCGGTAAACAAACTGATTTTAATGTATGCTGTTTGTTGCCCTTTGTAGTTTGATGTATTTGTTGGCCTGCAGGACATTGATGTAAAGCAGCTGTTGTTGATCTTTTTATCTTGGTTAAAGATATTGTAATAAACAATAATAAATGAAAAATAATGAAAAACAGAAATTAATATCTTACGTTGCTGAGGAAGCCTCTTGAATGTAATGTTTCCCTAAAAAACTAATATTCTGAAATGAAATTAAAGATATTTCGAACGCCCGAAATCAAACGCGACGGCAGACGTGACTGTAAGTTGTTCAAGATGACAGGTAGTTATTATGGGCTTTGACTAAAGATGGGTGGGACAAAAACTTTGAGTGGCAGGTTATAATACAGGATGGTGACCGTTTAAGCCCTCAATCCAATATGATATACTGGTATACTATCAAAGAATGAACGTGTATAGATGGTGAACAGGTTAAGAGACTCGATTGCCTACCAGCGCACACTGTCTAACCATTGGAGGCAATACATATTGTAATTTGTCTCCTCCTAACTTACTGCCGTATTGCTCTGTGGCATTATTTGCATTATCTTTAATATGCTGAATTGATCATATCTAGTTTTGCAAGAGTAACTGATGGATAGTGACAGTATGATTATAGTACTCTCTGAATGTAAGAGTGAAAAACCACTCGTTTTGTCCGCCGTATCACTCTTGCTGAGAGCCATATGGCGGACAACTGTTTTTAGAATGAAGGTGGGGGGGGGGGGGTATTGTCAACTTGAATCAGAGTGATTTGCACTTCAATTTCACTAAAAAAAGGGGTGATACACGATGAGTTTCACTCTCAAAAGATCCAAAATGACACTTTTGGGTTAGAGAGTGAATTTTTACAGAGTGCACAGTGATTAGTGCTTGTTTTGGTCGAATTCATGAAAGAATTTACCAGCTTTATAACTTGAATTTCTGGTTTTTTTTCTCAATTAAGAGATTGTTGCCCGCAAGCCTTTTATTTGTATGATACGTCGTAGGTTTTTGAGATTGTACATTCCTATCGTATTATACGATGCAACAAACCTCTAAAACCCGTTCAAGTTGTGAAAAGCTGATGACATGTTTGAACATATATGCTCATGGTTGGTTCTTATTTCAGTTTGGCTAACCAAAATTAGGAACTGAGTATCGGGTGAACATTTTCAGCACATCGTACAGCACTCGGGAATTAAATCTTTCTCAAGACGTCTAGTATATTTTCGGATAAAATCTTCATTTCCTTTTTTCAGTCATTATCAATCATCTAATGCCTTGCATAGAGACTGCATGTAACACTCTGCTCCCCAATAGAGTCGTCATGAATTCGCGAATCAACATTAACTAGGTTATTATTATATCTTTCTGGTAAACCAAGGGACCCTCAAAATGACTTGCACTGTGACCCGTGAGCCTGGAGATACCTGTGTAGAGAAGATATTTAAGACTGTCAGTTTTAGGAGTGGGATGAAAACCCCAGATAGGGAAAACCCACGCAGTCAGGTAGGGACTGAAAACCCAATCCACATGCAAGGCTCCAGTCCGGGATTCGAACCGGGGTCACAGAGGTGAGGGGCAGGGAAAGAAACCACTGAGCCAACCTTAACGTACTTCAATAAAAAAAGTAACTGTTTTTGATTGGCATGTTTTGATAAATCGTGAGTTTAAAATTACTCCCACGACCCACGGTATACATTGATTGACGGTATTTTGCATTTACATGACAGCACAATCGACCAGCCGGCCTTGTGATTGGTCTATCCCACACACTACGTAACAAGTCCATGGAGTCTTCATTAAAACTGCTCCCCCTGTGTTGTTCAATTTATTAGCATAAAATGAAACGCTTCTGTCGTGTATTCACAAGCCGCTGTTCCAACAAATTCTGAGCAGCATTGTATCAGCCGCCAACGGTTCTGTATCATCATGTTGTGATACAAGTAATACACTTCTAAACTACTTGAGAGGTGACATCTGATATGACATAAATAAGACGTTGTATAACTTGTATGCCCTTAGTTCATCTGATATCGCTGGTGAGATGGAACAGATCGTCTCAGATAAATCCATGGATGGCTCAGAGGACGAGTCACTGGATGGGTACCCCGAAGATGAAATGAGGACCTTTCTTCTGGTTTCCCATTTTATCATTCTGTTGATCGGCCTGCCGGGAAACTGCGTCATCCTCCGTGTGTACTGGACCAAAACACCAAAGACCAGCACCAATGTTCTGATCATGGCCCTGGCTTGTGCCGATTTCTCCGTGTGCTTGATAAGGATTGCCGATATAGTAGAAGTGCTAGCAGATGTTGAGATGCCGTGGGTTATTCAAGTGCTGGAATCCGTCGGTATCGCGTCTTCAGTGATGATCACGTCAGCCATTGCAGCTGATCGCTACGACTGCGTCTGCCGGCCACGCAAGCGGTTTTTCACCCCTGAAAGAAGTAAAATCACAGCCGTGGGCATACTCACGTCGTCGGTGATCATCAATATCCCGAATGTCATCAACGGATTCAATGATATGAAATATGAAGTTGTGGACGTCATTAGCTTGGCGATTTTATTTGCTTGTTTTATTGCAGCATGTGTTATAATCACTCTCTGCTACACTAAAGTGTACATAACTATCCGTCAACATGTGAGGGTCAACGTGGTTTCATCGTTACGTACAAATAATGGTTTACGTCCCACAGATAATGGGACTGGAAATGTCGCAAGTCTCGATGTCTCAGACATGTCAGCGATCGACATGAACAACTCAAGTGCCATCAATCCAATGAGTGTGTTCTCTACCGCCATCTCAAACACAGACAATAGGGACACATCTGCTCCCTATGAAACAGTCAGAGCCCCGCCCGAACGACCTGGAACAAACCGAGACGTTGCCGCCCAAGAATCTGGAACAGCAGCACAGCAAGGAACTGGAGAAGACAAACGAGTATGGGCAATCACCAGGAGAGCTCGTAAAGGCCGCGCTCCTAATGCCGGATCTGCAGTACTGCAACGAAAGACAACTAACATGCTGTTTATCACTAGTCTAGTGTTCCTACTTTCGTGGATACCAAACTGGATCAACTTCTGCTTGATGACTTTCCCCGATGAAGGAGACATCGACCCACTATTTGCCAAAACCTTTGATGTTTTGAACTCAATTCCTTATTATATTAACAATGCTATAAACCCAGTGATTTACGGGTTATTAAACAGGAGATTTCGGAAGGATTGTAACGAGGTACTGAAAAAAATGAAAATATCTGGTTGCTGCAGGGGTGGGCGGCAGTAGACAATTAGTAAGTTACATTATTTGCAAGATGAAAAATGCACCGCTTGGCTAATTTGTAAAAAGACGAATCGAAAATAACTTTAAAAGCATTTTGTTTCAGCATGGTTTGAATTATGATGCCAAAGCGAAAAACAAGTGCTCCCAATTTCGAAAATAAAAGTCTTTGGAATCTGTTCTTGGCTTCTGACTGGCACCCGAACCAAGATATTGACAAATTAGTGAGACAGCCAACTTTAGGGGAGGTTGCAGGTTCAAATCCCATTCTAGTCAATTCTCTAGTCAATGTTCACCCCAAAGTTGAATCTTTTTTGTATCACTTTTGTATGTAGCAATTTTAGCAAAAAGTTTTAAGATCACTACAATACAATACAATACAAAAAATTACAAACAGTAAAGGTCAATTATCGTGAAGTTAAATTACTCAAAAAGCCTGCATTTTCTCAGATGCAACAATGAAATCAAACAAGTTCTCACCGATATGAAGAACTTAGAAACAATGTGATTTAATAATGAAAATATCAACCACTTCGTCTTTCGATGTAGTTTAACGAGCTTACAATGATTAAGTTAAGTGTACAATTAAGAAAGTATTTTATACCCTATAAATAAGATCTTACGGGCAAGGACTTGGGCAGGCTCTGCAGTGAAGGGCAACTCGAGGGATGGAGAATCAGTTCTTTGACGGTGCAAATGAGCTGGAACGAGGGGCGAATTCACCTCCAACAAACGGCTGGAAATAGACAAAAATGGGGACACAAGCTGACTCCCGTCACAAATATGGGGCGAAGAAACCCAAAATACTGAACTGCAGATTTATTTCAGAGTGTCTCTTCTAGAAATGTATGTTCCGTCGGTCAGGAAGAGCTGTCTCAAAAACAGGCAACATCACAGGTCTTAATCTACAGAATTCTCGATAGCCTCAAGTCCTGCTCTAAATCTCCGCCAGTCCGTATTTCTAGGTTTTCATATTTTCTAGAAATTACTTTATTAACTAATTTCTAGAGACTTCTTACATTGGTTACAATTTCATCAGTTTCCATTGATAAACTTACAGAACACTGGAAAAATATTGGGGGACAACTTTTGTTTCCGGAAAGTTCTATTTATTCATAAAACGTAATCCCGCCTCTTGGGTTTACTCAAATGGTCACACGCGGATTATTGTAACAATTACGGCGTGTGAGGTTCAGTATTTACGTGTACGTAACAATACAAATATATCGCGAACTGCACATCCGATTACGAAACGGGTTCAAAACGAGGGAAATAGGACCGTCTCCTGGTCACTCACAGGTCCGAGGGGTGCATAGACGTGCACTATTACCCGAATAGTGCCCGTCCATATGTGTTTTATAACACACATCAGTCCAAAATGTCTTGTGAAAAAAATATTTTCTGGACGCACGGTTTTACAAACGTAAACTGTTTTATTTCAACAAGACATTTGAGGGCGCTGTTTACCAGTCAATAGTTTTTGAAACTGTTTCCCGCTTTGCGAACTATTTCCCCCAAATGAAGCGCGTGCGGTGCGTTGACGTGCGTCAAGTTCACGGTGGTGCAGATTTTATGCACTAGGCTATATCGAGGAAAATAGGGAAATAGGACCCTCTCCTTGGGAAATAGGACCCTCTCCTGGTCACTCACAGGCCCGAGGGGTGCATAGACGTGCACTATTGCCCTCATTGCCAGTCCATATGTGTATACTATGAACTCCATCAAGCCACGCCCTTACTGTATTGACCAATCACAGACGTGATTGCGCAACCAAAGTCCAACAAACACGTTGGTGCATATGGCGCGCGTGTACAGAGGGCGAGGCTTAATGGTTCGGTCTATTAGAAAACTTTCAGACTGATATTAATGAAAACAAAATTAATAATAATAATAATACAAAATCGATTAATACAAATCCTGCATTCTACCATGAAGTTTTAGTTAGTTTTTAGTTAGTGAACTACCTGGATGCAAATAATACTCCATCGCACCAACTCTGTTGTTTACGTTAATGCGAAATTTGAGAGATAGAAAAACGCAGCTGTGTTTGTTTTGGAAAACAAAACAAAAAGAAAAAAACAAACAGAAATCAGCAATTCAAGGTTGGAAGAAAAAAAAGCCACTGCTTCACAATGAAATTTCAAATGGCTGCCAGTATCGATTCGAGACAAAATAATAGTTGTTTACCTGATGTGAAATTTTAACTGTTGACACATGGATGGTAGAGTTTCTAACTTGTTTAATTAATTATAGTCAAACACAGTCAATTGAACCTTCCGCTCATTCAGTGTCAACATATGGACATACAAGGCTTATAAGAATACGTTTGAAGCACGTGCATGAGTATGCTTAAATATTGATGCTCATTCAAAGCTTTCAAACGCTAAGTAATAGATTGTACTTTGAAACTTAAGTTTTTTTTCTTCCTCAAATGTTTGACTTGCTGGGAACAACTTTCCAGGTGTTCTTTTCGATCTTTTTTAAACGATGTCCATTAAAGGCTAGTGTGAATATCAAACACAGTCTTGACTTCAAGGCACGCAGGACGGGAAAAGGATGTTTACCTTGCTCGTGAAAAAAACGAACGTGCACGTGTGTCTATAATGTGACGTGTCTACGGCATGACTTTTAAGATGCCCAATTCGTTCACCTATTATAAACACCCTTAACGAAACAATCAAACTAAAATAGGCAGTGCCCCCAAAAGAAGATGTTGCCTTTCAAAACATGTTAGTGTTGCGGGGTAAACAAATCTGTTTGAACATGGAGGTAAAAATGACTTTCGACAGTGAAATGAGGGGAAGTGTCTCCGAAATGCTTGTCAGGCGTGGAATTGGAGGCATCAACTGGTTCCCGCATGATGGATTGATTTATCAGAAGCTTGTGGTTGGTAATCCCTGGGCCTTATCCGATTGAGGGACTGCGGCTGTTGCTAGGGGGTGTAGATAAAGGACAGTCTATGTTGAAACACTTAATCCCGCCCACAGTCGCTTGTTCGGAAACTGTCTTTAAATTCATTAGATTTAGATTGATTTTGTATTCGTCCGCTTAACAAAACCTCACAGAAATGTTGCTTTCATTGGTTAAAAAAAAACATTGAAAAATTAATTTACCTTTTTATACGTTGTGACGATGAACCAATGTTGGTTCAAACTATCAAACTTGGTGAACATATTTCTGCCCACGTTACATTTCCTGAGTTTTCTGAGGCAAAACAGCCTCTGATTGAATTAGCCTTTGGCTTCACTATCTCTTAACAATCACTGACATTTGGACACATTTTATGTTCACAATGTTAGGTATTTGCAATGGATACCAAGTTATTTTGTAACTGTTGACATCTGGAAATTTTTACCTGTAACGCAGCTGCGACTGAAAGTCCATTTGCAAAATGTATTTTTAAGGAAGTTGTAACGGAGTAACAAACTGCCACGGAGTCTTTAGCGATGACTTATTATCGAGCTGACGACATCAGCTTCGTGCTGTTTGTTTAAAACTCCGTAATTACACAACCTTGAATATTCAATTGAACTTTGAATATTCAAGTTTTTTCGTTGTTTGAACAGAATATTATCTAGAACTGATATCTGTTAGTATCTTTTAATTTGTAAGTGAATGCATTATCATGGATTTGTTTTACTTGGATGTTGTATTTTGTCAGCGTCGTAGCTAGGATTTTTTCTCTATGGGTGGGGGGGGGGCACCGGAGGAGGGCATTGCTTTTCAGTGGGGGCCCTGCAGGTACCATGTTTTTAATAAATTACATGTATCTACACTTTTAATGGGGGGCAACTGGGTGGGCACTGGAAATTTGGGGGGGGACACGTGCCCCCCAGGACCCCCTTGGCTATCAGATGGGTCATTTATTTTCAAAGAATATGATCACTCGAATTCATAGGACTACATGATGTGATTGAGTAAATGTTTCGTTTCTTTCAATATTGAATTGTCAAAATATTTTGTGTAAATTATTGATTTCATTGTTTAATCTGTAGCTGTCAGGGCACATTAGTTTAATTGGTCTCGTCTTTCTGTCTGGCACACGACGCGTATAGATTGTGTATATGACACTTCATAAAATTGTCTATCTAACGGCATACGCATAAGATACGCAAACATTGTGTATCTAGCTGTACAAGCAATTACTTCAGCAAAAAGCAGTCATTTGTTAAATTATTGTAGATATTTCAAAATAAACCTTGATTTACGATTACGCAAATGAAAGTTGCATTTCTAAAAAAAAACCATATCAACAATTTCGCTTTATTCCATGTATTTTAAAGACCAAAACTGTAACTTTGCTTAGTTAGTTTTATTCGTACAGAAAAAACGTTATGCCAACTTTTCTGGATTCATGTTAAAGTTGCTAAATGCTGTTTATTCGAAGCACTTTGGCTGCGTTCCTACAATTTGTGAAAGGTTCATTCAGAGTTTATGTTCCTTGGTGTATCGGTGGAAATGTTTGTGTACTTGTACAAAATGAATCTGCCTAAAAGCGTAAAACTAGAACGATTTTTACTTCTACATGTTCGACGTTTTCATTCCCTTTGCGTAAAGCACAAACTCAGTTAGCTTAATCTAATTATTCACAATCGACCGAGTAGGCCTATATATCGGTTTCTCTGATGGCTGCAAAGAGATATGCTGTCATTGAAAAATTATGCACAATCATAAAAATACACGTGCTTATAATTTTTTTAAATATTATTTTAACCTAAAAAAAAAACCGCCCGAGCTCGATTTCACAAAGCACTAAGATTCATCTTCAGACGACTTGTCAGCAGTATTACCATAGTGATTTGTATTGTGACGTCACACTTTGCTTAGCAATTAAGACTGATTCACTCATGATCAATCTTAGCTCTTTGTGAAATCAGCCCCTGCTTCCTGTTGTACTGGGGTAGACGCACATAATTACATAGTAGAATACTCTGGATTGGCTTGAATAACTATATCATGAATAAAACCCATTTATACACTTTTCACAGTCCAGTGAATATCTCGTCACTCGGAAAACAATTACATCGAATAGCTTTATTAACGTAATTTTACAGGTAATGTTTTCACGAAAATAATAACCAACTTTAAATTGTTTGTTTTCTGCACATCGCGTATTTAATCATTATATTTGTTTGAAAATAAATAGATCACTAGAAAGATAACAATTTGTCATTGACTCAAACTTAATTAGTCAAAAACATATCTTTCGTTCAAACTGGTGGGCGTCTTTGTTTACTACTGGTTTTCCTTCATGGTTCGACACTATAATTCCCGTTCTTGGTGTTCCTTCCGGATAATCTTTAATTTCAAAATCAGTTATCGCATCATCTGTGGGTTTGTGTCTAGTGTAAGGGGTATACTGTAACTAACCCGTAAATATTCATCCTTTTCCCATCTTCAGTTTAATATGTTCGACGGCTCGTCTTAGCTATATTTACCAGTTTACTGTAATAGACCTATATGCATTGAGGTCATCACGCCGCCATCGTAGAAGTAAAACAATGATGCAACAATGGAAAGTGCAGATTCATGTACGCGTAGCGCACAGGATGAGCCAATGAGCAGCCTTCTTTTGACCTCTAACCGAGGGCGCCCTACTCCAATGACGTCATGTGCATAAGGTCTATTTGATTTCCTTTCATCATAATGATACCTGGTTGCTTGATTAGAACCCAGTCACCGACATTAAACTCAAACATTTGGGCACTTTTCTTCACAGTGTCTACATATTGTTTGTACATTGCAAAAATTGGGGTGTTAAAGACGCCCCGCCCCACTCGTCAGCGCGTGACAAACAAAATTCTTGCCATGAAAGATCACCTTTGAGCGGTGTACGCGTTGTATACGTAAACTAGATACGGGGACATGATCGTTTTGTGCCACAGAAACAGTCGTCGGGTAATGGTGACGAGGGGGCGTCTTTTAAATTGATTCTCTTGGTATCTATTTGTGACAACTCCGACATGGTGTTAATTTTACCAACGATCCCACCCCAGTTTTTACAGTGCACTCTATATCTGCTTAGAGTGAACTCTTTCTTCTGGTTTTCTCTAAGGATTTTGGTTTGTATGTTTTCAGATCAGCCCAACAATTTTCAACCTTGTTTTCATATGTCTGACATGTATAATAATACACTGGGTGCAATTACCGTTACTTGAAATTAAGGTTTGGAGTCAATACTACCGTTAAAAAGAGGAAAAGAAGTAAGAATTTTAAACAGAAAACAGAAAACAGAAAAAAGAAAGTAAGAAAGACATCTTTGGAAGGTCCTTCCAAATCGAATATGAAACTATTATAATAATCTGAACCAGCATTTGAAACAGCAATGTATGCTACTGGAGATGATAGCAACAGTCAACATTAATGGGACGTAAATAACGTTTGGAAACAAAACAGGAAGAGGCAATTAAAAGGAAAACAAACCTTAAATGTTTCGACAGGATATTGTTGAATACTTATTTTCAAACATGAAGATTCAGATGAGTCGGCTTTCTTCTGGAGCAAGTTAAATTGGCCAATATCAATCTGCTTGGCAATTTTAGAGAGGTCGAAAATAGATTTTTTTTAATTATTTTTTTAGCATCAGTGATAAAAGGTTCGAGGACAAAAACCCTGGTTGTATCTAGGTTAATGCATTTGTTCTCAATATCCTTTTGTTGGGTGGGGTTTATACTTCGTATCGCAGAACTAAACTTGTTTTTTCTTCGTGAAGAAATTTACTCCTTAAAAAGTCAAACTACTTTATTTGTCCCGTTTTATTTCAACAGGGTGGGCTCCTCCGTTAACAACATGCTTTCCTTATAACCACCATTTATCAAAATGTGAAATGCGCTATACGCACTAGTTATTAATTAACTTACACTTATATAAGGGGAAAACAATACAATAAAAATTGAAAATTGTAACACAAAACGTCTTGCTTCATTCGTTTTTTACTTAATTGATGGGTGCTTTTGTTGTCATTGGTTCCATTATGTGTGAACTATTTTTGTTGCTGTTGTTGCTGCTGTTTTTATTTATTTATTTTTTTACTTGATTTCAAGATATTTTATGACTAAAGAAAAATACCCTCTGCAAAGCAAGAGCTTGTTTTTAAGTAAAAATTATGCTGCGCACCGCGTAGGTTTTTTTCATGCAATTAATTCAGGTCGGTTTGTTTTTAGTTTCACCACAAGAAACAATACCTGTGTTGAGGGGTGTTTTGTGATTGCTCTGTATGCTGTGAAGTATAAGTACTCCATGTTCAAATTTAATAATGTAAATATTATTAATATCTTTGTTTTGGGGTGAAACATTTTTGCACAATATGAAAGGGCGCTAAGATGATTTCTGTTCGTCTTCAAGTGGGTTATTTGTGTTATATAGCAAAGGACTAGTCGTCGTTTCTTGTTTCGAATCTTTAATAACATTACTTTGTAACACAGCTACATCCCAGGCCTATTGCACTTTGCATTTACAGTGTGGTTTTGAAATGCCGTATATCGTGTAATGAAAAGGCCATTGAGCCACACAAATCAATAAACTTACGGTACGGTGGAACATCAAATTGAAAAGCTCCAATTCCGAAGGAGAAAGACAGACAACATAACCTTTATCCTCGGGCGAAACTTTGTCAAGTTGACTTCTAGTGACTTGATTCTTCGTATAGTCACAATCTGACCTACTTGGTCATCTACGAACCCGGTTTATAAGAAGAAGCAATAAAAAGCCTCAAACTTCATTGACTGATTTGTTTGGCAACATATTTCGGAGTAAACTGACATCCTCTTTTTTTTAAACTAGCACCGTAAAGTATTATAGTATATTGTATTTCTTGTTGAAAATGTGATCACCTAAACATGTCATTCAAAGCACACATACGTCGTTTTTATCGGAAATATCATATAGGAGCTGAAATTAAGAAGATGAACATTCATGGCCATTACTCTCTTCATGTAAAAGAGTAAACATTTCACCCTCTTGCCCGAGTGGTATCAGTTTAGCTCTTTTGAGAGTGAGACTCACTGTGGATCACTCTTTTTGTGTGAAATTGGAGCGACCTTCACTCTGAGTCAAGTTGAAAATACCCGTCTTTCACTCTAAAAAGAGTCGTCCGCCATGTGGCTCTTTGCAAGAGTGGTATGGCGGACAAAACGAGTGTTTTTTTTTCTTCATTTTCTTGAATTTAGAGAGTATGGTCTATGGTACTTAATTTGTAGAAATGCATTGCAACGTTCCAACAGTATGGTTAAAGACGCCCGTCCCACTCGTCAACGCACGATGAACAAATTCGTGCCACGAAAGATCACCTTTGACCTCTTGCACGCGTTGTATGTAAACTATGTACGACGGGTACATGATCGTTTTGTGCCACAGAAATAGTCGTCGGGTATGGTGATGAGCGGGCGTCTTTAAAGAAGGCGTACGTGCATACACGGCAGACAGTCGGATATATTGTAAAGATGTGTAGCAATTATTTTGAAGACGAAATATTAATCTTAAGTTGGAAAAAATGATATTAAAATGCTGGAAGTGTGTCAGGCGGGAGACGCCTTTCAAGAACGAGATTTGAAATAAAAATGTTGCATTCTACGTAAACAGCCGTCGGGCATTTACACTATTCGACAGGGCACTCTGAAAACCTGAAGTTTAATCGCGCATAACTTGATGCAATCTCATCGAAGGGAGACGTCCCATCCCCTCCCACCCCCGTTTAAAAATAAAATGTTCAGTTCGTTACTAACCTTGTTGCCAACATTGGCCTCAATGTTCATTTCTCGCTCGAGCGGATCTGGCAAATCGAAACGAACACACAAACGAGCACTAACTGTACATTAAAACAAACCAGTATTCACCGTTTCAAGGAAAAATACCACCACCCCTCTAAAACGATGAAAATATTACAAGAAAAATATTCAGTGATTTGTTTTTTAGCGATACAGGCTAAAACAACCAAAAACCTATAAAAAAAACTACAAATTTTCTAATCAATGTATTTTAACCGGAAAAACTAAGCAACATAAACTGTTCAGGCAAACCAATTTCCATTTTAAATGTTGATTCACTTCGACATAAACCTCTATACGATCACTATGGAATTCAAGCCATGTCAGAGATCTACCCGTCCTTATAAATTGAAATTTAATTGGTACCATGCGCAAGTTGTATTTTGTAAGTAATGCAATAATGGAGACGTGTACTCTAATGTGGAACGATGTTGGTCGCTGCAAAGATTATAATCAATTCTTATTTTGTCAGGCCCAAAAGCAAAACAGACAAATTCAATACACGAGGATTAAAAGGAATGATCCAGTCAGCCCACATACATATAGATTTGTGCGTACTATTCACGTTACGCCAAAGCTAATTTAAAATCTTTACACTACAGTCTCACATCCTTCTATATCTAATTGCCAAAGTGAAGGATTCAGAAGGACTGAGGCCGGTAGGCCCAAACAATAGTTGCTTAGCACAGGGTAGGGCTTACCATTCTTATCTAAGCCCAATGACAGTTCGGTGTGGAGATGATACTGGGGGAGGGGGAATTGAGGCGCCACGCTAGCCAAGCTGCCTGGCCTGTGTTTATGCGGGCTGAATTGTCACAAAGACAAAACTTGATAAGAGAACCAAGATAAGGTCTTATAGGAACTACATTTGCAGCTGGTTCAAACTTCATGACAATACCGACAATGTCCAAACTTAACTACTCATTCAAGCCTTTTTATTCTGCCAAGAGTCCAACATTTTGGCCAGACATATTTAAATACAATCTTGATGCTGATATGTGGGCTTTGTGGAGCAAATTATTGTTCTCAAACTATGAACTAATTTCTTTATCTCTCGCAAATTTGCTTAGAAAACACACTGGAACTAAATATTTCCATCGTACTGACCCCATGGGAAAGGAAAACAAAATACCTATTTCTGTGTGTAGGAGGGTTGTGTAGTTTTTTCGTCAGATATTCACCGCTCACGTCGTCATCTGAAAAAGGGTATTCTTAAAAAAAAAAAAAGTTTTTTAATCAATGCAATTAATGATACAACTATCAATACAAATCTTGATTGCATTTCAACTCATTCTGTTCAAAGCATTTTGTTCATCATTAACCCTTCTACTAATTTCATCCGGGCCAACAAACACTAAGTCACTTTTACCACCAATTCATTTCACTCATGCAGCTCATTTGACTTTATTTAGTTGACATTTTGTGCTTAATACTGCTCCTTTTTTTTAAGTAGGCCTACCAGTATTATGCCATTGCTTTTGATTTTCAAGGATTGCCTCATGAAATACACTCGCCCCAACAGCTTCACTATATCTCATCAGAAGTTATGTCTAAAGTACCAACGGGCATGAGTTAATAACTATGGAGGAAGTGGTTGTTCCGTCATAAGCACCAGTCCACGATTAATTGAACTGCTTCGAGGGTGTCTTGGTAATAAAAGTGTCCTAGAAGGTAAAGACAACTTTGTAATCTTTTCAACTAATGCCCATCATTGTCGTTCCATATCTAATTTCAAACCCTTCAGTCACATTTTCAGGTGTGTCCACGCACGAATGATTACAAATCCACATAATGCGCCGGAAATTGTCAATCTTTACCGCCCGCTTGCCAATCCAATAACAAGACTTTGATTGATGGCCAGGCTCGATGAAATATTTATTTAACAGTTAAAGGGGAATTTATAGATATACCACCAAAGGCGTAAATTTAAAGGGTATTGGTGATGAGATATATCTCCCACTGTTTGGATGGTGGGGGGGGGGGGGGGGTATAAGATCACACACCCGCCCGCCAGATTTTGCAAAGTGGTGAAAATTATATATTGGCCTATAGTATTAACTAATTCGTGGAAAGTAATCCAGCAAAAATGAGAGCAAATTGATCGAGTATCTTAAAACAGCATACATGCACACATCAGGTCTAATGTGTTTCTATAACGTCAACTAAAATCAACTTACTCCTCAGTAAAATTAGTTTGAATCGAGGAAACATTCAGGGCGGATTCAAGTTGCATGGCCCGATTTTCGTCAGAATATTTCTTTTCAATTGTTTTTAAACTTTCGCACGTGTCACGGACAATGCGCAGACATGTAACATGCAAAATTGGTTGTATGACCGATGGAAGTGAGACAACGTCGGGATCCCAAAAGCAATGGAAGACTTTTGAGACGGGGAATTCTTAACTAACTACCACTTATCACTGGCGGATTTTCTCGTATCGTGCAATATCTTAAATGAAAGCTCATAACTTACTCCAATCTATGAAAATTAGCAATTTAAAATTTAAATCTTCATTTGCGGGCCAAATCGGCAAAAATTCGGACCTAGCATCTTTAAGGAGTTTCAAACAATACTCCTGTTCAACAGATAAGCTAGAAAGGTTGGGAAGTGGTAGAGCATCTTCAACTTCAACAAATGTTCGGGCCCTTCAGCGGGCCCTAGACCCCACAAGTTGTAAGCTTTGCTGGGCACACACTCGCGCCCTCCCCTTATTTTCGCTGAATATGTTTTTTTCAGTTCCATAGAAAATGACAAAATAAAGGAAAAAACACAAAACGTTTAAAAGTTATCTTACTCTGAAGACAACCCAGAATTTTTCTGAATGCAATCGAGAGCATTGTCACCCATCCCTTTCAAACAGGGCCCGAATCCTAATTATTGTTACGGTACGGTGTTTGCACTGCGTGCTGTACGTTGTTAATGAGTATCCGCCCCCATCGTATCTAGGCCTACCCTGAATCTGCCCTGACAATAAACAAAAGTCTGTTTTTCTTGGAGGGGGGCGGGGGCGTAGATTAAAGTATTTTCCAACATCTGCTGTTCACTGAACACAAAATTCAAATGGAAAATTCGGGATTAGTTTCCTTAACTTCATTCTATGGAGGATCGGTATATTTTTATGAACTTCATTTTTCCGATCATTACAACTCCTGTAATTAGTAAATACATGTACAAATACAAATACCAAAAAAACAAAACAAAACAACAGCAACATCAACATCAACAACGACAACAATGACAACGACAACAATGACAACGACAACAATGACAATGAACAACGACGACGACGATGGCGACGATGACAAAGACAACAGCAACCACAACGACAACGATAACGACAACGAAAATCAACCACCCCCTCTTATATTTGGACGTCTAATTTTACGTATTTCAAAGAAGACGTCCGTAAGAAGACACATGCCAATTAACTTCAACGTGAGTTTTTCCACTCCTTTTCCCTGTAATGTAAATATTGTCTGACGTTGTAAAATGTTTATATAGCGGCAGTCTGTATTCATCTTACAGGCTCGAGAGAAATTGACTGTAAGATGAAGAATAGTATGATTTGTCCATTGGGTAAACAAAGACAGCCCCACTTAATCAAGAACGTGATTTTATCACAACTCGAGCGTAACACCTATGTACAGCTGCAGTTAATTTTTTGGGTTGTAAAAATCTTAATTGATTAAAGGGATAAGGGTCAAGTGACAGTCAGCACGTATATTAGTCTAGTCTATTGCTGAAGCGTTTGTGCTCCTTCGAGGACAGCGAGTTTTTAAGGTTTTGCTTGCTCCATTTTATTTCACTTAAACACAGTGGTAATTATTAACCTGTGCCATTAGGCCCAAATGCGTTTCCGAAGATTGAATTAGTCACACAGTAAGATGGATCGACAATGAATGTTTAGAATAAACTGTTTTATTGGTGGTGCTTCTTTTATAGAGAGACACTATCAGATCACATCACTATCAGATTTGTACCAATTTTAATGACTATTACTCTGCTCATTAACATACATACATACACACATACATACATACATACATACATACATACATACATACATACATACATACATACATACATACATACTTACATACATACATGTAGTTTATGTTTTTTTATTTTTTTTTTTTTATTTTTTTGCTGTGATTTAAACTTCCCATAAGTGGTTTTTCTGATAATGACAAACCTTATTCAGAATTAAAGGCACTATGATCGGTAAAGCTGGATTGGTGTAGGTTTACAAGACGGTTTTCTCGAATATGACAACATTTCAAAGGGAAATATTTTACAGAAAAAAATGTTCTCGTACTAACTTCATAAACTGTAAGCTTTCAGACTGAAACTAAACAACCCTTTTTTATCCTTACTAATCCTGCATAGTTCCTTTAGCATTGTCCGAATTTTATTGACTATGAAATTGTTACTTGTTTACAATTTGTTAACTTGAGCGAAAAATAGAGAAAACGTACAATAGGCCTACCCTTTCTGAAGTTTTTTGTTTGTTTATAATGACTGTGTTCATTTAATTTATTTCCTTGTTGTTGTTTTCCATATTAATGTGGTGGTTAACCGTTTTCATCTTTGGTGATAATTCTAACTATAGAGAAACCATTCTTGTAATATTCGTCCAAGCTAATTTCAATAACAGTGCATGTTTCTGTTTTGTTTGTTCTATGTACTTATTTATTTATTTCATGAGAAATTTTAATTTTGTATCTCATCAAAAAGTACTTTTATACGGAGTGATCGTAACACCAATGAAACAATACTTGCAGCAGTTTGTCGTCTCATTTTTTTGAATATTATAAGAAAATGTAAAGGAGAACATCTCTGTTATTTCAGTTCATTTTTTAGCTACACTTTTTCAATTGATAAAAAAACAAGAATTTATTGCAACAAATTTTCGTTTTACTGTTTTCTCCCCAAAATTGTCAAAATCACGCTCCAGATTTTACAAACAAATCTCATTTTGAAAGGCTAACAATTTCAATATGAATAGATTCCACTTATTTGTTTGCAATTTAATGCAGATTTTCATTCAGAAAACAGAAATAAGATATTCAATTAAAGCGGATTTTTAATGAAATGTTTTCATTGATTGTATGACCAAAACAAATTTGGTCATACAATCAATGAAAACATTTCACTAAAAAACCGCTTTAATTGAATATCTTATTTCTGTTTTCTATTTAATGACCACAATAATTTGGGTTTGAAGAACAAAGGATAACAAAATCTATCCCCTCCTCTTCGACGGCTGGGTTTGAGAAACAAGGGATAGAAAAATCTATCCCCTCCACTTTGCCGGCCAGGTTTGAGGAACAAGGGATAGAAAAATCTATCCCCTCCACTTTGCCGGCCAGGTTTGAGGAACAAGGTGTGGCGGAAATTGCCCGTAGCCGGGTTCGTTGAAACCTCGACCCGGGAACGACGTCGATAGCGCTGCCACCAGGCGGAAAATTTAAAGGCCTAAACCACCGGAGTTCCGCCTCACCGGTTCAGTATCTCAAAATGGTAGACTAGGGTCCGCTGTCAAAATATATGACCAAGTGAAAGGATAAAACCGAAATAATTGAATATGCACACAAATGTTTCAATTCTGAATAAATGTAACAATTAATTTATTTGACTCCACAGCAAAGTAAATTATTATTTACACTGCACACTCTTCCAAGCCAATATTCACTTTAAGAAAATACAATACGTTACTTAACTATAGGACCCTAATATTTTCCAGAAGCTAAAATCTCAATAAGTGCTGGCCCAATAGCCGGCAAATCCACTATATCAAAAGAAAAACCTAAGTGATACTGCGCTCCCTGAGCTAACAACAATATCCACTTATCTTCTAAAACACTGAGGTGATCCTGCGCCCTACGGCTACAACAAGATCCACGCCTCCTTAAAAATACCGAAGTGATCCTGCGCTCCTTGAGCTAACAACAAAATCCACTCCTTAAAACACAGAGGTAATCCTGCGCCCTACGGCTACAACAAGATTCACGTCTCTATCCACAAGTGATATTTTCACAGTAGGCATCATTTATCCCACACTATCAACTTGCTTAAACTCTAAAAATACAGACCCTAAACAATTGGAGTTTTATATTCTACGCACTTGGCTCAAATATCCTCCTTAAATACGGGAAAATATTAACTGGTCCTATACAAGTAAATATCCAAATCCTTACGGCTCCTCGGAAATTGCTCCCCGAATCTTAGATTGGCTCCTCTAGTGATAAATGACTGGCTCCTTTAATTAGTGATGTACTGGCTCCCCAGCTCCCCAGCTGCCTAACTTGCTCCCCAAGTGATAACAAGTTAGCTCCTCAGCTCCTCAAACAATAAATTTATTCTCTTGACTATTACTTGACTCTATAACTTCTTAACTGTTTAATTAGCTCCCCTAACAATAATAAATAAGCTCTTCAACTCCTCAAACGTGCAACTTGCTCCCCCATAAATTTGGCTCCCCTACTCCTGAAATCGCATCTCCCAAATACAAGGAAAGTTGTGAACAAAATGTATTCTCAACAAAGCATCATCAAATCCTCCTTAAGAAAATGTGATTCCTTGTTCCAGTAAATAATATTCTGAAATATTATTCACATACCTCTATTTCAGCAGCTCCCCAATTGTCCTCTGTACTCAGGTTAAAGTTTGTTTGGAGGTCAGCAACAATTTCAGCCTCAGCTTGCTCAGCTTAATTATTCTGATCAACAACACCCTGCTCCAATTTTTCTCCCCTTTTTATACAAATTGAACTACGCGCCTTACGCACAGAAAGTTCTCACGCGTAATCGATAAGCCACGCCTACATTTTCTGGTATTGGCTCAATAAATTACAAGTTCAAGTCGTAAATCGACTCAAAATTACCTTTTTATACAATCTAATTTTAATTAAAAGGGCTAAAGTATTCCTTAACATTTACTCTTACTATTTACATGAAATAATGGTGTCCTAAAGAAAGTTACTGCTTAAAAACGTCTCCGTAAGTACACTTAGTAACGAATGTAAACAAAGCCCTGTTCATTCATAAAGTTGTGTGACGTAAGCTCATTAATATGCACAAACCGGTAGATGCACTGAAACAGACGACAATGATGTAACTTTTCTACTTAATTTTTGCACTGGAAAGGTTCTACTCTCATGACCATCAAAAGTATAAAAGCTTGTTCACTATAAAATAAAGTAATTTTACAGTCATAAATAAAAGTGTTTTTGTGGCTCACAAACTGGATAATAATTTCTGAACATCCGACCAATCATGTTGAGTTTAGAACAACGGAAGACGCCATCTTGGATTCCATATAAACAGTGTTTGACATGTGTTCAACATACACACACGTGTGTAAAAATCATCGCTACACACCAGTGGATTTATACATTGGAAATACATCCTGAATCAATAAAAATCATGGAAATAGTTGCTGGAAACATTGTGCATCTAAAGTAGAATATCTAAAGGTAAGATTGACGAAAATAGCTGAAAACTGGGGGCATTTTCGTCACACAGCCTTCCCCTAAGACTTTGCTGTCCTCAGCAAATTTAAAAATACATAAAAATGTACACAACCATCATCATGAGCTGAGTTAAATCCACACTAAAATATATACTTCACTTGGGAGCTGTATTACGCATAATATTCCCTCCTTCACCATAGAGAGTTCCTCTCCTTAAGGCTTTATACAACTTTATACAATCTGTACTGCTGTATACACCAACAACAGTTTTCAATCCGCAACCATTTATTTATATAATTTACATACATATACACAACCTTCAGTTTGACTATATTTTGTTTTACAATGAAAGTGGCTCCTTCTAATTCAATTTGTAATAATTTCCTGATAATTTTATGTACACAACATGTTATTCTACTCCATGGGAAAACTTCTTCAACATAACTGTTTCAAACTTATTTCTGTCAGTATTGATTTAGATGATTTGAAATTCTAACATGTTTAGCCTTACTATACAAATTTATTAGAATTTACATTTGAACCGGGTGCCTACTGTTTATTCTTCCTTTCTTGCTACTTTTACTCCCACATCATATACTCGCGTCGTCTTGCTCATCTTTCGAACGCGGCCACCCTCGTCATACTTGGTTACCTCGTATGTTTCTGTAATCCGAAGTAACTTGTCCTGGATCATCTCCTTAATTTCTAGGGGCTTCCACCTCAACCTGGTCCTTCGTTTATCTTTTCCTTCGTCACCGCTGTCACTGCTCTCACTCTCACTCTCGCTCTCGCTTCCACTGCTACTGCCACTCTCCACCTTGTAACTAGCCATCATCTTCCCTTTCCCTTTTCCTTTTCCTTTTCCGCACGTCTCATTTGCCTCTGTCTCCTCTGCCTCCGTCTCTTCTGCTTCGCACATTTCCAACTCTCTCTCAATGTCTGACGACCCCATCAACGAAATGGCTGCCTCAGCTGCTCTCTCTTCCTCGTCATCTTTCTCTTCCTCATTCCTTTCCGGCCTCTTATCATCTTTTACTTTCTCTGCTGTTTGTTCTCTTCTACTGTCTTCCGGTGTGACTTGTTCTACTTGTGGGCGTGTCCTCTTAGCCTCTTCTACCCATCTGGGGTGAACTGAACTGTAGTGCCGTTTGAGGGCGAACCTCTGTAAGTAGCTCTGGGGGCACCGGCGGCAGTGGTACCGGTCCCTATACTGCATATGTGTCATCCGGTGACGGTCGAAATTAAATCGTTTCCCGAATCTTACTCCACACTCATTGCATGTAAAAGTCCTGCGTTCGTTAAGAATTTCCTTCATATCCTGTAACTTCACATCCATCGGGAACTCCATGTTCTCTCCCTCTATAAAAATAGTCGTAAAGAATAACAAATTGTTAATAACTCTTAGAATATCAAACTAAATCCTGAGGTTACTTAGGCTTATTCCAGAAACATATATCTCTCTGGAGTTTTTCTTATCCTCTCTGGATTTCTCCTAGGTTCTACTACATCTTCTAACTCCTGCATATTTCTTTTAGTGCGTTCCCTTACAGGTGGTCCTTCATAGACCTTCAACCTATCGGCATGTATCACAGCAAAGTTTCCCGGTTTCTTTTTAATCCGGAATACTACATCTGTGATTTGCTTCACTACTTTGTATGGTCCTTCCCAAGGTAAGGAAAGTTTTTTACATTTCCCTTTCATCCTATGCGGGTTATGTACCCATACGTAAATTCCCTCAACAATCTTACAGTCATTGGCTGTGCGATTGTATTGTTTCTTTTGCCTTATTGCTGCATCATGTAAGCATTTCCTTGCTCTATCATGTGCCTCAGAGAATTTATTCTTCAGATCCTCTACATAGTCGCTATCCTCTAATCTATCCTGGGGTACTTCTATAGTTAAATCTACAGGTAACTCTACATTCCGTCCTAGCATCATCATATTAGGAGTTTCCTGTGTTGACTCCTGTATAGCACTTCTGTATGCAAACATTGCATACGGTATTTGTTCATCCCAATCTTTTTGGTTCCTCTGGGGATCTACCAAAGTTGCTACAATATTCATCAAAGTCCTGTTAAATCTCTCCACAAATCCATCTGACTTGGGGTTATACGGAGTGGTTCTAGTTTTCCTAATTCCTAGCAACTTACACACTTCAGCCATAATGTTTGACTCAAAGTTCCTACCCTGGTCACTGTGTAATTCTCTGGGTACACCAAAACGACATATAAATTCCTCCACTACTTTCCTAGCTACTGTTTCTGCTGTCTGATCCGGTATTGGATAAGCTTCTACCCATTTGGTAAAATAATCTCCAACTACCAGTATGTATCTATTTCCTCTATCAGTAATTGGTAATGGTCCTAAAATGTCCATAGCAATCCTTTCTAATGGTGCTCCAACTACGTACTGTTGAAGTGGGCATTTCCTATTCCTTATTGATTTGCGCCTAGTGCACAAATTACATGACCTCACGAAACTGCGTACATCCTGACTTAATCCTATCCAATAGTATCGACTTTGCACTTTTTGTTTTGTTTTCCTTACTCCTAAGTGTCCTGCTGTTTTTGATCCGTGAAGTTCAGTTAACACTTCTTTACGAAGTTTCTCTGGCAACACTACTTTATAGTCTACTTGTTTACCATTATCTGATTCCCATTTCCTACATAGTACTCCTTGTTTAACTTTTAATTGTTTCCACTGTGACACATATCCTTTAAACTCAGGGGATTGATCTGAAATCTCTTTCCATTCTGGCCTATCATTGTTTTGCTCTATGCTAGTGAGTAACTTTTCCAATACTACATCCTTAAGTTGAGTTTCCCTTAGTTCCTCCAGAGTGATTTGAGGTTCCATGGTTATCACTCTTATTCGACTAAGCTTTGATCCATCCATTATACTATTTGTATCGCTTGTTGCTGACATATTTGTTTCTTGTTCTTCTTTTTCAGATTCACCTCCAGTTGTATCTGTGGTTTCTGCTCTAATTGGTTGCTCCTCATCCGTTATCTGTTTTTCATCCCAGCATTCATCACGTCCACACTGTTGACATTTACGGGAAAGTCCATCCGCATTGCCATGCTGTCTCCCTGGTCTGTGTATCAATGTCACATGGTACTGACTGATTGTCTCCAACCATCTTGCAAGTTGACCCTCTGGATCCTTGAAGTTTGTTAACCATCTGAGTGCTCCATGATCAGTTCTCACTGTTACAGCTCTGCCATACACATATGGTTTGAAATGCTTCAACGCAAATACAACCCCTAGTAGTTCCCTCCTAGTAACGCAATAATTCTTTTCAGCTTTGTTCAGACTCCTGCTAGCATATCCAATTACTTTTTCGGTTCCATCTTGGATTTGTGAAAGTACTGCTCCAAGTGCATATCCGCTGGCATCAGTGTCCAATATATAATCACCTATGGGTAGTGGATACGACAAGATCGGTGCTGATATTAACTTCTGCTTCAACTCGGTGAATGACCGTTCGCATTCCTCAGTCCACACAAATTGTCTGTTTTTCTCCGTCAGCTGGTGAAGTGGTCTGGCTATACTTGAAAAACTCTGGATAAATCTCCGATAATATGATGCTAATCCCAAGAAGCTCCGTACTTCTGTCACGGTTTTTGGTCTCTCCCAATTCTTCACTGCTTCGATTTTACCTGGATCTGTCATTACTCCTTCCGCGGAAACAACATGTCCCAAGTATTGCACACTTTGTTTGAGAAGATGGCATTTCTTCGGTTTTAATTTAAGTTTTGCGTCACGCAATCTCTGGAATACAACTTCTAGTCTCGATACTGCTTCTTCTATAGTCCTCCCAAAACACAGTATGTCATCAATATATAGCAACAAGATCTCCCATTGAAGTCCTGCCATTACTCGTTCCATTAATCGCTCAAATGTAGCTGGGGCGTTGCATAATCCAAATGGCATTACACTCCATGAGTATAATCCACCTTGTACAACAAAAGCAGATTTATCCTTTGCTGCATCATCAAGTTCAACCTGCCAGTATCCTGAAGCAAGATCTAAACTTGAAAACCATTTTGCTCCTGCTAACGCATTTAGTGAATCCTCAATATTAGGTACTGGATATGAATCCTTCCTCGTCACATCATTTAATTTCCTATAATCAATACAAAATCTCTTAGTGCCATCCTTCTTTGTCACTAATACTACTGGTGAGGCCCATGGACTCGACGATGGTTCGATAAGCTTCTTCTCAAGCAGTTCTCCTACTTGTTTATTTATCTCATCTCTATTTGCTCCTGGTGCTCTCCTCGGTCTCTGTTTTATTGGTGCTGCAGTTCCTGTGTCAATACTATGTTTGACTAAACTTGTCTTCCCAATATCATAATCTCCTTTTGAGAAAACATCCTGATATTTAATCAGTAACTCTGCAACTGTAATCTGCTCCGATTGGCTCAATTTCTCAGAACTGTCTCTCCATAAATCGTGTAAGTGATCTGGAATTTTCATTTCCACATCTGTCATTGTCCTAACAAATGCTGCATTCGCATTTTCTTCCTTCATATCTTCTTTTAGGTTAATGGATTCTTTATCGATGTGTGACATTAATCCAATTACTGTCCCTTTTTTTATTGTGATGTCTTCAACACCAATGTTCATCACTCGCACTGGTAATACTTCAGTGGCAGCATTCACCAAAGTTCTAGCCACCAAAATTCCTTTGTCAGTTAAATTACTCTTTGGCGGTCCTTCAATCAAACCGCATCCTTTGTAATTAACTGATTTTGACAGTGTTGCTGTCACCAATGCTTCTTGTCCTGCCGAAATAGATTTGGTCTCCAGTACTACTACTCTTAACTGGTTTTTGTCATCTGTGGCTAAGCATTGTATTTGTTCTCCTTTTATATTCAAAATAAGTTTCTCCATGTCCAAAGTTCCTCCGGTTTCTAATAAAAAATCTATTCCCAGTATTCCTTCATTGAAAATGTCGGCTACAATCATTTCCAGTGAAGTAGTTGTTTTTCCTATCTGTAATTTAATCCATGCACTGCCTAGAACTTCTAGTGGATTTCCATCAGCTTGCGTGATTCCATACTTCAATGTTTTCAACTGTGGTCTCACTCTCGTGTCTAATTTCAAGTAGGTTGACTTTGAAATAACTGTGTGTGTTGATCCTGTGTCTACTAGAAATTTTATATTCTTGTCACAGATTTTCCCATTAACAAAGAGTCCTGCTTGCATTTTATCTTTCATGGATTGTCCAACTGTCCTATCAAGCTCTAGTTTCTTGGAACTGTGCTCCTCTGACTTATTGGGTCTTTCCCAAAATTTGGCGGCCTCCTCTCGACCCTTGGAGTTGACCGGCAAATGTTTGACGGCATCATCCTGTATTGTTGATTTCTTGGATCCCGGGTTGGACAGTTTCGTGCAAAATGTCCATTCATTCCACATGCATAACACAAATTGCTCTCTCCCTGTTGATTATCCTGAAATCTCGGTTTCCTCATAACCAACTCCTTTGTATTGCACTTCTTCATGTCATCCATAGCTTTTGTTAGCTCTGCTAACGTTGTTCTTATTTCTGCTAGTCCAGTAGCAAAATTTGTCATCTGATTATTCAGATTGGGCATTCCATCAGTTTTATTAATATTCCTGGCATATCTATTTGGCTTCATCCTGTCCCTACTGGGTTCGGTGAGCAGGAAACATTCCGTTTCGGACGCTGCTCTTATTGCATCGTCCAGTGTCTCTGGCCTTGACCTAAATATCCCAGCTCTAATTTCTGGATCATCCATAGCATCCAAAAAGTGGCCTTTTGCCAATCTCTCCCTCACTTCTCGTGGTAACTCTGGGTACGCCATGGCAGTCAAATCACGTATCTCCTGTCCAATTTCTTGAAGAGTTTCATTCTGTTTCCTCTTCCGCATCCTTAGTTCTAAAAGATAATTCTCTGGGTGCTTACCAGATCCAAACCTTTGGTTCAGTTTTGTCACTAATTCTCTGTAAGTCATATGTCCATTCAGTGGCATGTTGCCCAATACTTTTAACGCTGGTCCTTGTAAACGTGTGGCCAAGTGAAAAGCTGCATCTTTATCCGACCATTTATTTACCATCTTACAGGCTTCAAAATGTCTGTGATAATCTCCCCATCCTACACGACCATCAAACTTTTCCGGAGTTACCTCTTTCCTACTGACGAAAGATCGGTCTCCACGTCTCTCTGGATTTCTAAAAAAAACATTATTGTCCACACCTACATAAGGTTCATGGGCACTCCTAGCTGTGCGCCAGTTTCTCCTTGGTTCCTCATATTGTCTATCCATTTGCCTTTCATAGTCATAATCCCTATTGTACGGCAGTTCTCCTCGAACTGGGTACGTATTTTGATTTCGCATCCTCATATTACTCCGGTTTTCCTCAAGTTCATGCGGTTCCAGCTCTGGGTAGCTAAACCTAATTTCTGCAGCTGCTTCGTCCGGATAAGCTCCGTGTCTATCCTCAAGGACTGATGGAGACACTGTATCTCCCCTATGTTCCATTTCATCCACGACTAAAGTTCTCTGTTTATCTCCTTGTTCCGTTCCAGATATGGCTGTATTCCTCGGCTGACTGTTTTTGTCACTGATGTGACCAGTATTGACCTCGTTGCTGACCTTACTGAAATTTGTGTTGCTGACCTCCAAACTCCCTTCTTCCTCATGAACATCCGTGTTCATTATTTCTGTGTTCCTCTATCCACTTGTGTTTTCCTCTAACTACGTTATACTCCTGAATATCCTGATCGGTTTTCGTAATAGAGTTTCCTCCAAAGCTTAATCCTGACACTCCTTTTTCCACAGTTTTATCCTAAAACTATTTTATCCCACCGCTGCCACCACTGTGGCGGAAATTGCCCGTAGCCGGGTTCGTTGAAACCTCGACCCGGGAACGACGTCGATAGCGCTGCCACCAGGCGGAAAATTTAAAGGCCTAAACCACCGGAGTTCCGCCTCACCGGTTCAGTATCTCAAAATGGTAGACTAGGGTCCGCTGTCAAAATATATGACCAAGTGAAAGGATAAAACCGAAATAATTGAATATGCACACAAATGTTTCAATTCTGAATAAATGTAACAATTAATTTATTTGACTCCACAGCAAAGTAAATTATTATTTACACTGCACACTCTTCCAAGCCAATATTCACTTTAAGAAAATACAATACGTTACTTAACTATAGGACCCTAATATTTTCCAGAAGCTAAAATCTCAATAAGTGCTGGCCCAATAGCCGGCAAATCCACTATATCAAAAGAAAAACCTAAGTGATACTGCGCTCCCTGAGCTAACAACAATATCCACTTATCTTCTAAAACACTGAGGTGATCCTGCGCCCTACGGCTACAACAAGATCCACGCCTCCTTAAAAATACCGAAGTGATCCTGCGCTCCTTGAGCTAACAACAAAATCCACTCCTTAAAACACAGAGGTAATCCTGCGCCCTACGGCTACAACAAGATTCACGTCTCTATCCACAAGTGATATTTTCACAGTAGGCATCATTTATCCCACACTATCAACTTGCTTAAACTCTAAAAATACAGACCCTAAACAATTGGAGTTTTATATTCTACGCACTTGGCTCAAATATCCTCCTTAAATACGGGAAAATATTAACTGGTCCTATACAAGTAAATATCCAAATCCTTACGGCTCCTCGGAAATTGCTCCCCGAATCTTAGATTGGCTCCTCTAGTGATAAATGACTGGCTCCTTTAATTAGTGATGTACTGGCTCCCCAGCTCCCCAGCTGCCTAACTTGCTCCCCAAGTGATAACAAGTTAGCTCCTCAGCTCCTCAAACAATAAATTTATTCTCTTGACTATTACTTGACTCTATAACTTCTTAACTGTTTAATTAGCTCCCCTAACAATAATAAATAAGCTCTTCAACTCCTCAAACGTGCAACTTGCTCCCCCATAAATTTGGCTCCCCTACTCCTGAAATCGCATCTCCCAAATACAAGGAAAGTTGTGAACAAAATGTATTCTCAACAAAGCATCATCAAATCCTCCTTAAGAAAATGTGATTCCTTGTTCCAGTAAATAATATTCTGAAATATTATTCACATACCTCTATTTCAGCAGCTCCCCAATTGTCCTCTGTACTCAGGTTAAAGTTTGTTTGGAGGTCAGCAACAATTTCAGCCTCAGCTTGCTCAGCTTAATTATTCTGATCAACAACACCCTGCTCCAATTTTTCTCCCCTTTTTATACAAATTGAACTACGCGCCTTACGCACAGAAAGTTCTCACGCGTAATCGATAAGCCACGCCTACATTTTCTGGTATTGGCTCAATAAATTACAAGTTCAAGTCGTAAATCGACTCAAAATTACCTTTTTATACAATCTAATTTTAATTAAAAGGGCTAAAGTATTCCTTAACATTTACTCTTACTATTTACATGAAATAATGGTGTCCTAAAGAAAGTTACTGCTTAAAAACGTCTCCGTAAGTACACTTAGTAACGAATGTAAACAAAGCCCTGTTCATTCATAAAGTTGTGTGACGTAAGCTCATTAATATGCACAAACCGGTAGATGCACTGAAACAGACGACAATGATGTAACTTTTCTACTTAATTTTTGCACTGGAAAGGTTCTACTCTCATGACCATCAAAAGTATAAAAGCTTGTTCACTATAAAATAAAGTAATTTTACAGTCATAAATAAAAGTGTTTTTGTGGCTCACAAACTGGATAATAATTTCTGAACATCCGACCAATCATGTTGAGTTTAGAACAACGGAAGACGCCATCTTGGATTCCATATAAACAGTGTTTGACATGTGTTCAACATACACACACGTGTGTAAAAATCATCGCTACACACCAGTGGATTTATACATTGGAAATACATCCTGAATCAATAAAAATCATGGAAATAGTTGCTGGAAACATTGTGCATCTAAAGTAGAATATCTAAAGGTAAGATTGACGAAAATAGCTGAAAACTGGGGGCATTTTCGTCACAAAGGGATAGAAAAATCTATCCCCTCCTCTTTGCCGGCCAGGTTTGAGGAACAAGGGATAGAAAAATCTACCCCCTCCTCTTCGACGGCTGGGTTTGAGGAACAAGGGATAGAAAAATCTATCCCCTCCTCTTCGCTGGTCAGATTTGAGGAACAAGGGATAGAAAATTTTATAACACCTCTTCCTTTGATTCTATCTGTTGATTGGCCGAACGTGCGTCACGTGGTGTTGTGTATTTTTACTATCACACTGCACACCGACCAAAAGAACTATCAAATGGTACTATCCAACGACAACCTCGAACCCGGTGAAACGATCAAATAATACATGTATTTGAAATACAATATGAGAACGAATGCAGTGTGGTACCCCACTTTCTTTTTGTCAAAATTTCCTGTCAGATTTTATACAGTTGTTTGAAGACTGATATACGCACAGTTGTTTGACGAATATTACCACAAAATGGATGAAATTGAGGTGTTATAAAACAAATATTGACTGCTTTTGTATACTATCCCCTCCTCTTCGCTGGTCAGATTTGAGGAACAAGGGATAGAAAATTCTATCCCCTCCTTAAATAGTGAAATTGTTAGCACTCGATCCACAAACAAACCTGTTGGGACAACCGTTTTTTTTTCAAAATTTCCCAAAAATGAAGCATGCATTGTCATTAAAATGTGTGCATATTTTCTTTTCGTATATTATGATGCAGTAATATTCTGGAATAAAAAATGTGTCACATTTTGTAGCTCAGAAAAGGTATTAAATTAAAAGCCTGTAAAAAAAATATTTTTAAAGGTGCACCAATTTCTTAATTTATTTTTGCAGCAACATTTAATGAAGAAAAACAGCATGATTTTAACACTTTGAAAACAACTTCAATGTTGCTATAGATTACAAAAAAACGAGTGAAAATGAAAAACTGTAGTTAAGAATGAACGTGTTCTCTGCAAAAATTGGGTTGAGCAAGTATTACCAGAAGACAAAAACAGTGTGCCCACGGCAGACGGAACTACGGAATTGTCTGATCCCTGGGAAGCACGTTCAATAGAATGAGAAATTTGTCTAAATAAAGTGATTGCATTTCAGTGCCAGCAGTTCATTCCAAATTGAAGTCTGCATCGCAATCTAAATACCATTCGATTTCTTTTCAGAATCACAATTATTCGGTTTGCCGTAATCACAATACAATGGCCTTGTCCGTACGTATGCTTAGTGGTGTATTATACAGTGATGTATAGGTCTTTACTCAATGAGAAGTACGATGGAGCTTTGAATATGAACAGACCTATAAAATGTGCTAATAAAGCTACGTTTTGAGCATCCAAAAACATATTCATACGCAATCGACTGTTCTTAAAGTTATCCATTGATGTGGTCGATTTGGCTCTTGTATTTAAGTTGACTAAATTACACTAAATCCACACACTTAGATGACGAACTGAGCTTTCATTTTCAAACAGTGATTTTTTGTTATAATTTGTCTCCTTCATAAGAAATGTCACCTCTAAGTCTAACCCGATACCAATAAAACCTTCATGGTATTCTGAGAGTTCAGAAACGGAATAACGACCCAGTCGATCAAATAACTTTGATTTTCGAAAGAGGGCAACCTTTCGACCAGTATTACACTCTTAAATCTTAAGTATACTTGGGGATTTTCTATCTTGTTCATTTTTGGTAGTCTCTCAGTTTCTTTTCTTATATACTTAATTTCCCGTAGTTTCACACGAGGCTTATCACCAATACTTGTAGCGATCGTAACCGAATCGTCTCATCGACTTGCACACGGGGATGAACTTTGTGTAATAATCTGATCTCTTGGTTCTAAATGTTAATATATTCAACATCGTAGAGCCAATATGGATTTGGCGCATGTCGGCCTCCGTACTTCTGAGCCCTTCTTAATAAACGTGCGACCATAATCAGGTGCAATCCCGCTGGAACACACTTTTGTCAGGGGTGCTGGGTTTTGCAAAGACAATAGACCGATCCATTAAAAGCCCCGCCCCCATACGTGTTGACCAATCACAGCCTTGGGTACGCCACCGAAAGTCCGACACGATAATCCTAAGTATTCCTTTTGGGGGTAGAAAAGGGTGATATTATGAGTTTAAATATTAAAAATAGTACCCCCAATCAATCTCCCCTCAACTCTCCCACCCCCACCCCTACCCCTAAAAAGGGACATTGGTAGGCTGCTGTTTCCAACAATTTTCAAAACGTTCCGCGCGTGCGCAGCTTGGTGCCAAGGATGGGCGCCAACAGGCTTGCCATGAAGTCAGTATCTCTCTCTTCCACCCACCACAGCCAGCCGGCCAGGCAGAATCAGGGGAATATGTCCCGGGTAGGATTACTTGTCCCCATGGGATTTTCTTCCCCTTTTCGGGCTCGCTTAAAACACTCAATAAATATTTCTTATTGGCTTTAATTTTTAAGACACAAAGTTCTTGAACTTGTAACACGCAGTTCTTTTATAGCACTTATTTACAACGAGGCCGTCTCGAAGTTCTCAATATATTTTCTAAAAGACCCATTTATACGGCACCATGTAACGGTTTACAAGGTACTGTGGGGCAATCTGCAGCCAACCATGCCAGAAAACACCGGGGAAAACCCCTTCTCTTAACACCAAGTTCACTGGGTTCTTTTACGAGAATTTCACAACACGCGGGACCTATCTACAGCTTAACGTCCCATCCGAAGCACAATGCATATTATCATCCTGCTGGCAGGTGAAGACGTTTTGGAGCCGGAAGTGCAGTGTTAACGAATATTCACGTACATGTATGCCATTCATTTACATTGCGCTTTCGGCTCAAAAACGTCATCATTTACCAACAGAATTAGTGTCTTGCTTGGGGACACAAGTGTCAAGACTGGGAATTGAACCCACCACTTTGCTGATCAGAAACACCAAAGCTCGAGTCCAGTGCGCTTGACCGCTCGGCCACAACACGCCGCGTATCTTGTACCTCTATAACTTACCGTCACTACCAAAGCGTTCCGGACTTCCTAATGTCGCAATTCCTCTCCAAACAGAGCTAGCGCCGCATAATAATGCTATCTACGTGAGCAAGGAATGTGGTTTAAAATTAAACTCTAGAGTTACATTACAAACCGCACAATTCTTCACAACCCTGCTATCCACCGCATCTTATGAAACGTGCAGCGTTTTAAAGGAATTGAACATGAATCGGTTGCGGGAGAGACACCATTAGGGTCGGTAATGGGGGGGCACAATCAGGTATTATTATTTTCCAATGGAGATAAAAAAAACAGACTTAATTTAAAGTCTGAGACCGCGGTTATTTTTCTTACTGCATCAGCCAAGCATATCGCCATTTGCCTCTATCACTCGCCCTTACTCGCGATCCTAGACTCGAACCCTCACTTGATGTGATATTCACGGGATAGATGTTACCACTTGATGCCATACATTGTCAAGTCGGCCTCGTTACTGACGTCGTTGACCACTTTTTGAACACATACCATAGCTCCACGGTATGCGTATTACCGCGTGCGGCACACGTTTTTTTTTATCAAACTCCTTGCAATATTGGCCGGTGAGCTACATCCCCATAGAAGTAACAAGAAGCGTCTTATGACGCACCTCAAAGCTAAAATCCAAGTTGCCTGTAAAGATGGCGTTTTCCGGGAACTATCTAGGCCTATACATATCACTGAAATTCACATAATAACACGGTTGCTAGAGAGATGGCCTTTACAACACCTTGTTTTTAAGCTTGGTTCATATTTCACGCAAAAGCGAATACGAAGCAAATTCTGGTGACGCAACAAATCAGTCTACGCGTTTTGTGTTGGTCGTTGTAAAGGTATAAGACGTAATGACCACAGGAAGAGAAGAAGGGGATCGATGGGGGCGGTGTACGTGGAACCAAAGATACTACACAACCAAGATAGGACACTCTATTCAGAAACATGAAACGCATAATTATTGGTGTTCGGCAATAAATTGTGTCGATAAACCTTGCAAAATTTACACATGGGGTTGGGCGCCATCGCGCGTTTGGTATGTATAAAAAAACGGGCGTTACATCTGCTACCGTGCAAAACGGCACAAGTGTCCTATCTTGTGTTTCTAGTATCTTTGGTGGAACCATGAAGACACAATGAGTATAAACATTGGTGAAAATTGATTAACAGTGATGTGTGTATCATAAACAAGAAGACTTCTATTCCAGCAGCATAATGTGGACAACCTTTGCAGCAACTATTTCAATCTTAGCATTAATGTTGGTGATTTAACTTCATGTAAGAGGCCATTGTGAACTCATTGTTCAAGATGTTCCTGGTAGAAAGATGAAACATAATGTGTATATTTTCTGCAGAGCTCTGAAACTGATTCACAACTTCACACAAGTCAAGACCATGAGTGCGCCTCGGACCAGCCCGCGCTAACGCTCTGCTGGCCCACGCGTTTTACATGGTACTCGAAGCGCAGGTTTTTTAGGGGCCAATTTCACAAAGCACTAAGACTCATCCTAGGTTGAGTTGTCAGTATTACCATAGTGATTTGTATTGTGACATCACACTTTGCTTCGCAATTAAGAGTGATTCGCAGTTAAGATCAATCCTAACTCTTTATGAAATCGAGCTGTGTCATGAAATTAAGGCCCCTGAGGGGGATTATTCGTGATCTTTTTCAAAATAATTGAAACATGTCTAGGGTGAAGCGAATTGATTTGAATTAAAATAAAACCAGAAAACACCTAAGCTTAGTGTGTACCACATTTATTAATGAAAGGAATTTTAAAAATCAAGGTCTATACAACACCACAGTATGGGCTAATTGGGATGTTTAATCTATACTCAAGTTCGAAGTTCACTCTTGAAGTCGTCGTCTGTTGCGCACTCATTCTACTAGGTAAACATGGCGCGTCCGATGTTGTCTTCAGCCAGCTGTGTCGAATAGCCTCTTATGTGCAGTTCTAAAGGCTTCGTGGCTGAGCTGGACTGGTGACAAATTAATACAGACGTCGACTACACTGTTTAAAAAAAACTGCAGATCAATTAAAATCAGACAAAAATAGGTTCAAAACAGATATTAACTTGTAAAAACAGAACAATTTAAAAGACACTGTAGGGTCATCACTCCCACAACCGAACTCTTGAAGTACATGCTGGAAACAAAAATGATCCAGACATCCCACCCGAGGAATGTGCCTGTGGATTTTTTTTCACATGACTCGGGGAAAGAACTGAGTATATACTGTGCTCAACACACATTGGTGTATGGGCCGGGTAAACACAAATAAGTTCAAGGCTGTTCAACACAGTTTAGTATAGTACAATATTACTCATGGAGGAAGTGAACGTTCCCTTCTTCATTTGCATGATTTTAACCAATTGCATTGTGACATGACTCATCGAGGTGGTAGCCTACATAGGCTTTATAGTGAGTTTCAATCGAGTGCCATTTTGTCACAAAGCTCCAGCGTCAGCTTCTTGTTAAGTTTTCACTGTTGTGAATTCAGCAAGAAAACAGCACTTCATTTTATAAAACAAGGACAATTGTAGCTTTTGGCACTGGAGACGTATGTTGGACAATTGACAGTGGTTAACAGTACACAGTGAGGTAAGTACAGAATACAAACTGTTTTAACTTTACTCAATACACTAAGATAAGATAGGCCTACCTGTTCATCTATTTTGTACATTATTAATTTACACAATTTCACAAATTGTTAACTGTGTAGAGGAAAATGATAATACAACAGACAACATATCAAAACTGTAACTGCTTATTGAAGACTTAAAATAAACAAGATATTTATAATTAATATGATTAAAGTCTGTAAAGTGGCTTGTGATCCATATAGTATTTTTCTCATAAAACTTGTGTCTGAAATTCTTGTAAACAACCAATAGTCGAAATTAATCTGATGGGTAAAAAGATACTTAACATTTTTTTTATCAATACCCTAAGTTAACTAGATAACAGTAAAAGTATTTAAAATTACTTATTAGCCTTTGGCTTTGACAATGCTTGTCCTCGGATCTGAGGTTGCTAAGTGAATTTGGACACACAACGCATAGCAGACCCCCCATACTAGTTCCAATGTAACTCAGACGCATGAACCAATGATTGAAACAACCAGGGCGCCGCCATTTGCCGTCACATGTCCATATAAGGGACGTGTTATAATGTGAAAATTGAGATGACGTCATGATGACTTCATCAAGTGATTTTTTTATGAATATTTACAAATGTTGACCATGTAGCTTATATTTGACATTATACAAGTACATGTAGATTCATTTAAAATAGTTTTGATGTAGTAAATAAAATAATTATTTGTTTCAACAGTTTCTACTGATTGTAGTGTAGGCCTGCATCATGACATAGTTTGTAAAGCCGTGTCCGAATTGATGGCTTCGGCAGTGGCTACGGCCGGAACGCCAAAAGGTCCGGTTCTTCAGCGTTGTCGTTGTAGCCAACAGCCATAACCGCAGCCGAAGTCGCTTCATTCGGACACTGCCTTAGAATCCTGCACGCTTTCAGAAACAATTTATCTTACAATTAATGGACAATCCGGCTGAATAATTTGGACGAACCCTCTCAGTGTGTTTTGAGTTGGATAAGTTTTCGCTAAAGAGGGCGCTAGAGATCCCCAGTGCTGTTGGCGTATTTTTTTTCCAGGACGAACGTGGGCAATTTACATAAAATGGGCGTGCGTAAACCCCAAACACTCTCGCACATGCGTACTTGGACCCAATAATGGAGTTGTTCGTGGACATGTACATGTACATGTACATGTACATGAACATGTATATGAACATGTACATAAACATGTACATAATAGATGTACTATTACATCTATTAGGACAATAATGCATGTGGACTCACTGTCTCTGTTGCACAACTTGATTTTAGTTTTCCATGGTTCTACCATCGGAGCCTTTTTGGTTATGGTGTATCTCATATCCTGGAAACATGTCAGCTAAAAAAAGATGTTTAATTCATCACCCACTTCAAAGACCAAGTTCTGTTAGTGGTTCTCTGCTAACGGTGTATTGATTCCCCACTTGTTACGATCGTTATGGTGAACGTACTGCAATTTATTTTGGCAATTCTTCACTTTTTTTTTGAGGAAAGCTTATTTCTATTTTGGCAGTGAGACTTATTTTACAGACAGATACATCCATGTCCCTTGTCTTTAATCTTTGTTATACATAAACATAAATAAATAAATGAACACTGTGAGCATCATTCACCCCACAATGTAAAGAAAAGCCCACAGTTACTGTATTATACAACTCATCCCGCGCTCTCAACCGACAGACAGATAGATAACTAATTTAGCTACAAATTGATAAGCATTGACACAAATTTATAAGTATTAAGCATTTAAGTAAAAGTTTAAAGAATGCAATAATATTGTAAAAAGCAATGGAACAGCTGGTCCCCATTAAGACTTATCCTCATCATACCACCATGCTAGCCCAAGGTCCTTCTAATGCATGCACAGTCTACCCTCGAGTATTTGTATGTTGGCAATCATCAACCACAACCCTCTTTTTTTGTAGACATCGTTACATCATCAAGGCTAAAATGGCCATTCCTAAAGTATTCCACTGTCTCATTGTGATCTAAGGGATGTTTTCAAAATCGTATATAAAAATACGTTTTTGTTAGTGTCATCTTCTACCTGATGATGTAGAATCGTTTTGTTTTGGGGCTTTGTGTGTTTCTTTGTTTATTTTGTCCGCGATCCGTGAATAGCGCTATATCAACTCACAACCAAGTCCAAGTACTCACAACTAAGTCCAAGTACGCATGTGCGAGGGTATTTGGGGTTTACGCACGCCCATTTATGTAAATTACCCACGTTCGTCATGGAAAAAAAATATGCGTTCTGAGGCGTGTTGGAGATCGGCCGGAAGTTTGGATTGCGAAAACCACAGGTTTCAGTTTACAGAGTGAAGTTATTCAATTTTGTCAAGGTTCCTGGATCCCAAACAAGCGGTAAGGGACCTTTTTCGGTTTTACAAGTTGACCTTTATTGAACATTTGTCAATGTTGTAGATTTTGGAGGTTATTTTGGAAGGTCAGATGGGATCTTATTTACGGTTATGAAACTAGTTCATCAACTTCATGTTCACTGATGTTGCGGCCGCGCCTATTCACGTAGTGTTATTTTATAATAGTTGGACTCTGGTCAGTCACAGGGCCAGTCTTAGTTGCTTGCGCAATCTTCTTTACCTAGTTTGTTCGAGCCCTTTGGCTAATGTTTATTGTAATGTCTTGTTACTTGGGGTAAGTTTCCTTGCCAGGAGGTGGTAGGTAGGTGTGTTTGTTAAAGGTGCACACCGGCTTCGTTTGGCTATTTGGGCTACAAAATAGGCTAACATATGACTTCAAAGGTCTTTCAGGAATAGAGAAGAACGGTTCTTAAAAGAAATCATCAAATTTTGCCGTTGTCGAGCAGTTTTCAAAAAACGTTTTCGAGCATTTTTCAAAAAACAATTTATCCGAACCCAAAAAGTGGTTCGGATAAATCACGTGATCTTCGGAGTTAGTTTTACTTCCAGCCATATAAAAAGTAAATTACTGAACCAAATTTAAATCTTTTTTTTACAATTATTCATGAGTATTTGACAAAAAAAGACTTATGTATTCAGATTATTGATACAATTTGTAAATAATGATGAACAATCGAACGTAATATTCACATTCAGAGAGTCCGTGCAACCGAAGCGTGTCTTACGGCGCACCAGCGTGGGAGCTAGCGGAACGTAAACCTTGGGCGTATCCCGTACAGCCGGTGCCGTGTCTCGTGGGGCCAGAGAGACAAACCCCGGGGCATGAACTCCCCAGCTTGCCGGTCGGTCAAGCCGTAAGCGTGGGAGCTTGCCGGAGGAGTAGGGAGCCAGACCAACAATTACGTTTTTTTACGAGGGTTTTAGTTTGTACCCCTAACTATTGTAACGTGTTGCCTGTGCTACGCACACGCGGGACGACGACGGGGAATGTTTATCCCATACACCATGCAGCTGATCTATCTACTTCTATGATAGCTGCATAATGTCCACTCCCCCCCAATCGCCACAGCAAAAAACCGGTGGCGGTGGCCGCAGCCGGCCAGTGAAGTCATTGCCCGAAAAACGGGAGAATGTCTTCGCTAAAGCTGCCAGGATTGGCAATCCGTTTGCAGCGAAAGCGGGAGGCTCGCTTGGCACATGACTGTTATTGGCCAAGCCAATGTGAAAAGATGGTCCAAGATTAGGGACACTACCATAGTTTTTAGACTGCAGCAAGGCTCGTCACGATGAGAACATTTAGGATGTGGTCTTTGCCATAATTTTGATGGGCAGGTTTGTGTCATAGAACTGTATTGTGAATATGCCTGCGTATATTTTAATTCATGAAGACTCACATTTTGACAATATTTATGGTCCATCATGTCTGTGATGTCCACATTATGCCAAGCTTATTCTCTCCCTTTCTACATTTGAACACGACCTGACAACACAGATCAGTCCTAGACCCAACTGGCATTCGTCCAAGTAATTTTTTACAACATATAGGCCTACTTGCGATATAATGAAGAAACGTTCTCCATTGGAAGTAAGTTCGTCCAGTTAGTCGCACACAGAATACACTGGCCGTTTATGTCTGTTTTTTATTTACACGTGAATTTGTGCTGAATGGATATGAAGTTTGGATCCTCATGCCTCGTCATTGTAATAATTCATACATAAACAGAGCACCAGTCTACTTACAACATTGCCCAACATTGTCGTGTAAACTTGACAGTTGCAACGGCTGGAAAAGCGTATAAGCTGACCTTTGACCGTGTTTTGTTTTTTTCACATTTTTCGTTAATTACGTGATATTTTGATGATTTTTTTTAAGAACAACCATTTAAAAATTATAGTCTGTCATTCCACATCACTAAATTAGGTAAACAGTAAGCCGGTGTGTCCCTTTAATTATGGGCGGGTCAGTTCGTATTTTTGTTAGCGTTTTGGGCAACAGCACCCTCTCGGGGCGAGGCTATATTTTTCTTTATTACACACCTAGCAGCCTAGCAATAGTAGTATTGATTCTGCATTCTGATTGGTTAAAACGCTGTCACGTGGGCTTCACTTCACTAATAATATAGGCTAGTGCATGAAATTGACGCGAGCGTGAACTAGACGCGCGGTGAGTGATTGTGATCTTGAGTGTAGTGCCTGATCGGGCACTATACTCGACAACTTATGACTGGTTGTCAGGTTGTATTGCCCTCTGCGGCATTCTCAGCATACGCGGAACTGGTAAGAACCATAACTCTGCTGCCACCATCTCACATCTCAAGTCTCCATCATCATCGCACATCTCAAGTCTCCAACAATAAACACTTTCACAAAGCTGTTAAATACCTTGATTTAATTGTTGAGTTAAAACAGTGAAATTGTGAAAACGTCTCTTTTTCAAACGTCTCTTTTTTCATGGTCCTATTTCCTTCGGCCTCTCGGCCTCGGGAAATAGGACCCTCATGTGGTCACTCACAGTCCCTCGAGGGGCATAGACGTGATCTAGTGCCCTCATTGCCAGTCCACATGTGTATAATAATATTTTCTGGATTTCATTATGTGAAATTGGATAGTTGTACCCAAATGATTGTTTTCTGTGTTTTTAATGATAGTTGACGTGGCATCAAGCTGCTGCAACTTGGCAGTTGTATGTTGGTACCCAGAGAGAAAGAGAAATAAAAGAGAAATAAAGTATTTTATTTTGAACCTACGTACACCCTCACTAACATGACCAAAGACATTGTTAGTTTGTATATTTTTCTTTGAATGTGTGTCAACACAGTATTGTCATATATTCTATTGAGACAAAACAACAACAACCGGTTTCGGCCGAGAAGTAGCTCTGAGTACTGTACTCGGGTACCAGTACTTCGGACATCGAGTATGAGTACAGCATGCCTCTATCTTAAGAAAAACAGGGGCAGGCCTTTGCTGGTCAAATCAGAGAAATTGCACAAGGGCATGCTGGCCAAGTTGTTAGTGACAGTGCAATTTTTCTGAAGGGCATGCTGGCCAACTCGACAGGGCATGAGGCCAATGGCCTCGGTGGCCTTGGTTAAGATCAAGGCCTGGTACAGGTATCTGAGTCCCAAGTACTCTCCTATTAGAGATCAAAACTGCAGAGTTACAAGTAATTGGATCTCCAAGTACGAGTTTTAGGGTAGTTTAAATTGAAATAAATACGATGCTACAAAAATAAGTGTGAAACACATTAGTAATAAAAACAACCTGTGAAAATGTCAGCTCATTTCATTGTTCCATTTGTGAGAAAAAAGGTAAAAAATGTTTGTATGCATTCCTATAGGCAGAGTTTTCGTCACACTGAGACGATCAAAACTAATTTGGGATCTTATTTCATTTATTATTTAAAAACGATAACACTTCAGAAGGCAGTCAGACATATTTCAAGGAAAGTTTTCTACCATCATTATCTTTATACCATGTAGGATATATAATGTAAATCTGTGAACATTTATGTTTTTCTTCTTACCAATGTTGAGCTGGGGCTTTAATGACTAACTGTAGGTGCAATAGGTGTTTAATATAAAAAGGTACATTAAAGAAAACTTCTTTTTCACGTCTTCAACCGACAGCAGGTCATATGTAGTTATGGTTGGAATTACGAGACGAGAATTTACGCAATGAGCTGTGCCTTAGTTGTGCTCACAGTGAAAGCATGACAACATCTGAAATCAAATTTGCTGCCATGATTTTCCAGAGATGTACGTTAAACTGAGGGCCCTAACGTTGAAGCACCATTAAAGGGGCTGTGTTGTCGTCCGGATTATAGCAGTAAATGGAATCACCCAGTTACTACACGCGTGTTTGCGCGGTGGTCACATCACAGTTTGCATTCTAATATAATCAGGGATCAGTCTTTTGAAGAAACAGAAAGTGGCTTTTGCAAACTAAATATACTAATTCTTTTATAACTCAATTGTTTGCGCTTTGATTATTTCCAGATAAAAATGGCATCTTCTCAACCAGCACAGGTTCAAGCTCTAGAGAAAATCAGACAAGATTATTTGGAGTGCAGTATTTGCCAGGAGGACTACACAGAACCCAAAGCACTGGACTGCCTTCATAGCTTCTGTAAACACTGCTTACTTGAATATCAAGCTACCAACTACAAAGAGGCCAAGATGCTGGTTTGTCCTCTGTGTCGACAGGAGACAAAACTTCCTGAGAAGGGTGTTCAAGATCTTAAGACTAACTTCATTTTAACTGGTCTTGCACTTCAACTACAGCAGGTCAGCTCATCTGGAAATGCCAAGTTGTTCTGTGAATTATGCGAGGAAAAAAACGAGGCGACGCATTTTTGTTTTGACTGCCCGATGTTCATCTGTGCTAGCTGCTACAAAATGCACCGGAAGGTTCCAGCATCATCGAGTCACACAGTAGCTACCTTGAAAGACGTTCGAGATGGGAAAATTGCAGTGAAAAAGAAGGGACAAAAACATCCAGAATGCCAAATTCATGAAGGTGAAGTGTTGAGGTTTTATTGTACGACGTGTGATTTGATGATTTGTAGAGATTGCACTGTCATAAATCACTGTAAACCACAACATAAGTATATTGACTGCAACCAAGCCTCATCCACATATAAACAGTCATTGGCTCAACTCATGACTTCCCTTGAAGAAATCCTGAAGAAACTTGATCAATCTCAAGCAACTGTCTCAACACTGAAAGACAACCTAGATATTGCAGTTGAGAGAACCGTGGCAGAGGTGAAGAAAAGAGCTGATGAGGTCAGGGCTGAGGTAACAGCTCAAGAGAGTCACATCATGGATGAAATAAAAACCATCCACAAAGATCGTAGCAAGAAATTGGAGGAATATGAGCAAACAGTGAGTGTAAACTCACAGCAAATACAGCACGCACTGCAGAATGCCAAAGATGTCGGCAAGAATTCATCAGCTCCTGACTTCCTTGCACTCTACCCTACTGTCAGTAAGGACTTGAAATTACTCGAAGGTCAAAATCAACCCACGATAGATTCTACCCTTTCCCATCTGAGATTCAATCCAGGGGGGTGTGCCATCTCCTTGGGTAATCTGAAGGAACCGAGGTGGGAGCTTTGTTTGAAGTTTGATCCTCAAGCATATGATATTGATGCTTCTTTACCTGGGGATGAGGTTGCAGTGGCAGAGTACAGTAATAAAAGAGTGGTAATGTACGGCACTAAGGGATGCCAGAAGCAAACTCTCCAATTATCACACAGTAAGTTCCTTACAAAGTCATTGATAGGGGTATATAGTACTTTGTGCAAAGTTTTGACTGTGTTAAAATGAGACTTCATTGGCTATCAGGGTGACAGTCAAAGTGTATATCATGCTAAGAAATGGTTCTTCTTATACGATACTATCATCAAATCTGAGAAATTTTATTAAACTAAAGTTTGATGTCATCAACTGAATTCAGTAATTATAAATGATATTTGGACATGACTGAATTAAAAACGGGGCATAGTCAGAGTGTATTTCATGAAAATGATTGATTATTCTCATGCCGTTGTACCTTGAAGGCTAGGGCTGCATTAATCCACTGCATGATGTTACCCTCTCAGGCTACAACAATGGGAGATATTTGAGCCAAAAGCAGTCCTTCTCTATTGTTCTCATAATTGAAAAGGACCGCTTACTGGGGCGCCCGCTAACGTCTCAAAAGTCACCCATTGGGGACAGAGGTGGCAGCAGACTTAACCAGGTAAATCCATTGTTACTTGTAAATGTGCGCATTCTCAGGACTACGTAAAGAATGGAAATTTACCTGGTAAGTCTGCTGCCACCACCAACGTTCCAAAGTCTCTCCCAAAAATACCTTCGGTAGGCTAGGGCTGCATTCATCCAAGTCTGCATGATCGCCCTGTACCAATGACTTTGCTTATATCAGATTGTTATTCTTGGTGCACCTGATATAATAATTTGTAAAGATTAATTCAATTGATATTTTGTGATGTAGGTGAATCGTTTGTTCTTGAAGTACATGTATTCAAAAACAAATGAGTCACAAAATGTTCATGTTTTTCATATGAAGCGTCATTTTATTGAGTTTCTTTGCTCATATTTTTTTTCCCCCAGACCCACAGGCCGTAGCAGGATTCCAGAATCAGTTAATGGTTGTAGATAACAGCAACTCTGTCAAGATGTACAATAGGAATGGCACGCTGGCATTCGAGTTCTACACAGTGCCTCCGAGTGAAGTGGGCAAGACAGCAGTAGACCTCTACAGTGTAGCAGTCGTGAAGGATACAGTCATTGTGGGGGATGTGAAGAGGTCAGTTATAACTAAACACAGCTCCAATGATGGTTCACTCCTGGACACTGTTTCAGTTAAGACTCCACCTTACTTCTTTGCCATTGAGGGCAAGGATAGAGTTGTAGTCAGTGGTGGGGACCAACAAGTGGACGTCATTCATGACAGTGGTGCTACACTGGTCACCATCAAACCAACCATGGACGGCCAGCCAGTTAAATACTGCAGAGGTGTATGCTGTGACAGCTCGTCTATCTACATTGCAGTATTGAATTGGGATTACAACACTGGGCATATTCACCGGTATGACACTGAGGGTAGATTCATCAAATGTGTTGTTCGGGGTCTGTACTGCCCAGGGGGAATCTCATTGAAATCAGATGGGCAGCTACTTGCAGTAGCAGACTTCAAATCAGTGAAGTTTTATAAAAAGGTGTAATGTGATTCAATAATAGAGCGATCCATTCAGCCCCGCCCCCTTACGTGTTGATCAATCACAGCCTTGGCTACGCCACCGAAAGTCTGACAAAAGTCCGACATGATAAAATCCTGTTGGAAAATGTAAACGTGTGCGCGTGCACTTTCATGCAGTGTGGCATTGAAGAGACACACATAACGTGTACCGTGGTGATGAAGCCAATGCTTTGATAAGAACGGTCCATATGTTAGGGGGCGGGGCTTAGTGGATCGGTCTATTATAAAACTGGTCAAATTGTCTTGTCACGATACAAATGCTATACATGTACATTGAAAGTGACACGAAATGTCCACAATGTGTCAATACTTCCAGTACGCGCTAATCCTCCAATCAGATTGCTCCAAATGGGGTGTGATAATAAAACATATCATACCCCCAGTAAAATATATCACACTCTGTGTATTGTTAGCATCATGCGTCACGCTCCATATATGTGTGACACTGGTTTGCTGTAGTCACAATAAGGTAATGAGGACAGTGGCTTTCTTGTGGTAGAGGGTTCAAAGCAATGTAAGACGAAGAATTGACATGTTGAACCGTCTAGGTAAAACAAGAAAGAGAAAACAATGCTTATAATAATCTAATCTTGTACTCTAATTAATATTTACAAACACAAACTGATGGAACCTTGAGAAATATAAAAGATAAACGTAATAACTGATGATCTATAGATTAAAGGGGCTGTATCGTCATTATTATAGCAGTAAATGGAATAACCCAGTTACTACGCACGCGTGCGCGCCGTCGGTCACATCACAATTTGACACAGGGCAAGTTCGCGCAGAAACCATCGTCACCAATGTTTGGTTGGTGTCTAACAGTGCGCATGCGCTTTCATTTTAAAGCGCGAACGACTCTAGTCGAACTAGCGCGAGCCAAAATGTGTAATGTCAACATTACGGCCTCCAGTAATATGTTTGCGTTGTTATAAGCATAGGCCTACTCACATTTTCTCCTCTGCCGATTCCGCCATTTTTTCAATTTTTTTTTTTTCTGTGGTTCCCGTGCAGTTTGTCATAGTTAAGAACGAACAAATCCTGTGATAACCAGCGAAGCAACCATTGAGCGACCACCGTTAGTAGGCTGGTTCCAAATAGTTGACTAGCGTTGACTAACCATAGGTGACTAGACAGCGTTCGGGTGAAGTTAGTTGAACAATAGTTGACAATTGTCCTTGCACGAACTTGCCCACAGATGGCACCCTTTTTGGTTTGACCGCAAGCGCGTGTGTGCAGTATATTAGTGAGGGTTCATCTTTCCATGCACAGCTACAGGCCTGTTATATTCATGACGACACAGCCCCTTTTAAAGTAATCACATGACAGTAATGGTCTTAGAAAAGGCCTCTTTCCTGGGAAAGCTCTAGGTCGGCCGCCATCTTGCGGCCGGACCTCCCAAACCAATAATTGCATATTAAGAAACACTATAAAATAACTAATCAAGAGTTTGCTGTGTGCCTCGATCGACTTTAATACCGACAGATTTGAATTAGAGAAAATAAGTATTTATTATGGGTTAAATCTTCATCACTTTATTCTCTATATCCCAAACGAGCTTTAAAAATAAATTAAAATGCAGTTCATTAAGATAGTTTATAATTTAAAAGGTGATACAGTAAAGGGCGGTTGCTTAATGTAATGTAATGCTGTAATGTAAGCTGAAAAATGGACATGTTGAGTCGTCTAAGTCAAAAAAGAATGATGACCGGCAATTGCCAATGGTGGCGTTCGGAGATTTGAATATTCATACTAAGGAAGGCGGATGGATGTTATGAAACAGAGTTCATACCGAAAATAAAGTAATTATAAATATAATTCTTAATAGTAAACTTGTTAAAGGAACTTATTGAGGGATACTATTTTATACCTTTCACATTATCCCCCGTTAAAACAAAATATCGTCCTCAATATTTTCATTACGGCTTAACTGTACACTGCGGCTTGTAATAATTATTGTAGTTATGTTTAAAAACACAATACGTTTGAAATTATTTACAACTCTAAGAACTTTTTAACACAGCGTTTCTGGAAACGTCTTTGTAAAGAGTTCAGCAATGGAAACGTTACTTAAAGCCCCAGCTCAACATTGGTAAACTGACTGTAAATGCTTCCATTCTTTGCTTGGTAAAAATGCATTCAGCATTTTTGTACGCATTCTTATTGGCAGAGTTTTCATCTCACTGAGACAAAAACTAATTTTGGATCTTATTTCATTTAATAGTATTTAAACACTTCAGGCAGAAACATTTCAAGGACAGTTTAAAAAAAATCATTATCTTTATGTAAGGTGTATGTAAATCTGTGAACATTAATGTTTTTCTTCTTGCCAATGTTGAGCTTCAGCTTTAACTAGAATGTGAGAAAAACAAAAACATTAATGAATGTGAACCTTGTTATTATAAGTATATTAAATATGACAGTATAATGGAATACACACAGTGTCATCGTTGACTATCGACTACTATTATTTAAGCTGAGTATCAATTCTTCTTTTCTTTGATTTGTTTATTTACACAACCATACTTATTTTTGGGGAAGCATTTAAACATAAATCAATTTGTTGTACAGTGTATTCAAATTACTCCTTTGAAACTACCTGGGGATCGATACACCTTTTTCGAATGATTTGCCGTCTCTGGACTTATTCATTTCTTCCTGCCTCTTCCTAATCTGTGTTAGTTGCTCCTATAGCTTGATACTGCTATGTTAGACCAAGGTAATCCTAAGTAAACTGGTTCGTGTTCTCTTTGGCCATGCATTGTTATCAGTATCCATTGTGATGATAATTTTAGTCAGATGTTTACATGTAGGTGAGGGTTGGGGACTGTTGTTGCTTGGGCTGCTGGTGTGTGGGGTTTACAGTCATTGTTTCTAACGACCGAGTGTCGCTTAAGTATGGTGTTCCATATGCGGCCACAACCTAACAACAAAAAAAGCATCGCATTTTCACCGTCGCATTTAACCATTGTTTTTACCGTCGCATTTTTTTTTTCTCCGTCGCATTTTGTATTTGCAATTGTATTTATTTATTTATTTTTATTTTCTCTACTGACAGGCATGCGCAGATCGGGGGGGGGGGGGGGGAGAGTTTCGACCTCTTCATCTGCACTGACACCAAAATATAAAAACTCTTAGCAAAATATAGCAACAATTAGTTCATGGCCGTTATGATTTGGACGCAAGATGGTCCGGCACATCAGTGCAATAAATGGACAGTTTCATGCACTTTGTGGTAAAAGCATACAAGTTGGTGCAAGTGTATGTTATCACAAAACATGACAAATTAGATAAAGTGCCATCTCTGAAATGGCCTCCAGTGGCCTTGATGGCCATTTTTTTCAAAATGATCGCCTTTTCGCATCATAGTGTGGGCAGTAAGAGGTCTAAAATATACATTTTGGTGTCTGTATGTAGGTTTGCAGTCTACAAAAAAACATCACTGGATGTATCAAACTTTTAGGTCTTCCATTTTCAAAATTGTAGCGATATTTTTTTCAAAATGGTAACCATTTAATGTATTATCACCTGGCCACCAATTCGAACAAATATGGCTATTAATGATTTTGAAAATGAGAGATCTAAGTCTAACAGTTTGATACTTTCGACGATGCTTTTTGTGAACTCTTAGACCTTGCAAACAAACAAAGACAACGAAATGTATTTTTTAGACCTCTTACTACCCACATTATGATGCTAAATGGCGGCCATTTTGAAAAAAGGCAGCCAAGGTCAAGGCCACTACAGGCATCTACTCAGAGCTGGCACTATGTTTTGGCGTAAATAAACGTGTGCCAAGTTTCATGCCTTTTTAACCACAAAGTGCATGAAGTTTGCACTAATCTGCTTGACAGAAACTGCATCGAGGCCCGAACCTGACTGCGTTTCCATTGTCCCCGTGTGTGACTAATAAGACGCTGGTGGAGTCTTAATGTGGTGTTTTCCCTTCTTTTATTTGCACTCAGCTACAGTTAGGAGCAGCAGGTGAAACTACACCGACGCAAAAATATAATTAGATACACTCAATAAATACACATCATATTAATAATACATCAAAGCGCACAATGAATAATTACACCAAATCTTTGATAACAGACTGAATAGTCCGTCTGGTAATCATTATAAGTAAAACGAATATTTACAGCACAAAACCGTATTTCTAAACTTACAAATCGTTTGCGGAAAAAAAACCATAACACACACAATGGAGTCAACACGCAGTAATCCAGGGGTACACAGCGGTTTACAGAGATATGCGGGGGTTTACGGCGGTATTCTGATATGCTGTTTTAAGAAAAATACAAATAACCAAATTAGTCAATGAACTTTTAAAAAATGCCACTGATAATATATGACACACTAAATAACCGGCACTCCCTTATATTTAACAATAAACGCAGTATTTCGAATGTCACACACTCTAGAAAATTCATAAACGGTACCGGTAAATAAAGACAACTGACCCAAGAATTAACGTAAGCAAAATCCAATTTAATCTGTCCCCCCCCCCCAAAAAAAAATACTCTCAAAGACTGATAAATACATACAAATAATGCAGGATAAATATTTAACCTTATATAGTAAGCTAATGTAAAATAAAAGTTACGAATTTGATTACGAAAAAATAACACGACGAAGACGAACTGAGATCAACGAAGGCTTGAACCATGTGCTTGAAAGAAAATGAACTCAAAATTCCCGCGAGCAAGGGTGTGGCAAACCTATGACGTAGGGCTTGGCATACCTCACAATCACTGATTCGGGGGAATGCTGACCTCTGACAGTATGCAAATTAAATTACTTACATAAGAAATAAATAGACGGCTCTGATTTGTATTCACGAAGAGCGCCCTCAAGAGTTGAGATATTGTTTTATTGACGTTGATTGTAAATTTTGAGTTATCGGGCGTCTTGTTGTCATGGACATTCCACTGGTGATTTTTAACTTTTCCTGATGAGTGATGACTGATGTTCTTCATTGCCAGTGGTTATATTTCACAACCCGAAAACACATGAGTAAGAGTGTTAATACATTTTCATTTGTTGTTTTAATGTCATTAACAATCGTAGTTTTGAACTAATGTGATTGTAATTTCGATTTCCCAAAGGCCGGAAGGGAAAATTGAAATTTGGATTTAATTACGCCTAATAAATTAAATTAAACTATTTTTGTTTATCGAAGTGTATGTATTCATTCCCACATTTTCCACATGTTGACTGTTTGACTGTAGCTGTAGGGTTAAGTTATGATTAGAAATAAGCCAAAATCAAAGCCAGACATTGGCTATAGCCAAATTTTATACAGACACGACAGACCATGCAGACCATCCAAATTGAATTTGAATTTATCATTTGTTAGATGAATCACAATGAAGAAGTCCACGCTGACCACAGTTAAGCCCAAGTCAACCAATGCAAAACCTAATCCAGGAGCCAAAGACAAAGAGACAAAAACAACAACTGGCCGACCTAAATCAAAGCCAAGAGTGTCCTCTGGCATGTCTGGTGATGGGAACAAGAAAGTGGAACCGAAGGGTCCTTCAGCTGATGCAGATGAGGTTTTACAGTCGCGAGAAGAGATGTACCAGAGACAGTGTGAAGAATCTGAGATGTTATCTGGTAACATTAACCATGTTAACCAAGTTTACCCCTCTCCTGGCCCCACTAGTGTGGCAAGGATTTTTGACATCGGTTGAATCCTTAGCCACACGTCCAAGCATATCTTTTGTGCAGCTCGTCCCCCAATCCGCCGCATCGAAACCTAACGGGTGCGGCGCTGGATTTTAACCAACTAAATGTGTCCACGTACCTCTTAGCTTCCCTCCGGTACTTTGGCTGTTGAAGTTACTAACCTTATTAAGGGCAAATAATCATTTGAATTTGGCTCAAAATTACTCCACACAAATAGACATCGGCTAGCGATCGGGGCCATTTTGATTACCCAGAATGCAATGCCATCACGAAATCACGTGTGGCGCGAGAGTATAAAAACAATTTCAGAATGTAGTCAGCAAAAAGTGCAAGTACCAAACTATGCGTGCATGCAACCGATGCCATGCATAGATTTGGAGCATGCACTTTTTCCGACTGCATGCATTTTGTATTCTAAGCTGTTTCATTAGCTGTAGCTGTCACGTGAAACAGCCGCTGAATTGTTTTTGCACTCTCGTGACTTCGTGATGGCATTGCATTCTGGGTAATCAAAATGGCCCCGATCGCTAGCCGATGTCTATTCGTGTGGAGTAATTTTGAGCCAAATTCAAATGATTATTTGCCCTTAATAAGGTTAGTAACTTCAACAGCCAAAGTACCGGAGGGAAGCTAAGAGGTACGTGGACACATTTAGTTGGTTAAAATCCAGCGCCGCACCCGTTAGGTTTCGATGCGGCGGATTGGGGGACGAGCTGCACAAAAGATAGGCTTTGACGTGTGGCTAAGGATTCAACCGATGTCAAAAATCCTTGCCACACTAGTGGGGCTACCCCTCTCCTAAACAAAACACCTCCCAGTCCCCCAACAATCTGTGCCTCCACCTTATGACTGCAGTTTGTGGGGGTCCTTCCATTGTTGCGGAAACCTTGTTTCATTGTTTAAACTAAAGTAAAATAAAGAACCATACAACAAGTGCCAGGTCATAATTACATTGATCCTTATCCACTTAATTGCCTGTGCCTGTTGTACAGATATAAATTTCAAGGTTCACTTGCAGTGAGTGTAATTTTAATTTTTTTTTAATGCGTTGACACAAAACCACACACGTTTATATTACCCAGTTTATTACCCCATTGATTCAACGATCCCCAAAATAATATTGAACGCGTGCAATTATACAGTGTACCATTGACTAATCTACATCTACACTAGGTTTATGGCATACATTGTATCGAATTGTAACACAATAATGGCAACTGTAAGAGAAGGCGGTCTGGAAGTCAATATTTTTAAAGAAAAGGGTGAAATCTTTTTACTGATTGGGAAAAGATGGAGTAATTGCAGTGTCAGAGTTTTTTCCGACGATAACTTCACAAGCGAAGCCCAATGCATGATCCACACCACTTGCATAACAAAACTGCAGTGCAATTTGTTGGCCCACCTTGATTCCAGCAGTAGCCCCGCTTCGTTCAGTCAGTGAGTCCGTTTTTTCTCTTCTTAGATCAGTTATAAATACAACACCATTCCTACCAAATCTAGTAAAAAATTTCTCCGCCAACAAATTCTGCAAGTGGATCGAACCTTTTTACAACATAGTATTTCTCTTCAGAAGGCTTTTTATCGTTAATTTCTCTGTGTGGTGCAGGACACCCTAGTGCCCCACTTAACTTGAGTTGAGACTGGTCGGACCACACTTAGATTTTAAGACACGAAAGTAAGCGGGGCACTTACCGAGATTGCTTTTTAAATACCACGTAGTCAGTAAGATTCGTCTAAGTTTTGGTATTTGAGTGGGGTGCTTATAATTTTGTGACTGAAGTAGTTTCGTGAATACAGGCTCTTGGCCTCAAAATTTCCTTGATTTGTTAGTATTTTTTAAAGGAGGAAGATTTGAACCTATAAACTCTCGTACTCAGGCAACATGTTTCACTTTGTGGACTAGTGGTCGATATTAATTGGTACTCCTGCTGAAAAACATGTGTTCAGCACCAGGCAATATCGGCCTCCTGTCAAAGAATGGTCCTTCTGCAAACTTTGCCAAGAATGTCTTCTGCAGAAGTGTTTAAAAAAAAACCCATGACACTCCCGAAATAACTGTCACTTCTTTATCTTTCAATCTTAGCTCCATTGAAACCGGTGTGGATAAGTCTTTCATTAATTGCGAGAAGAAATCTTCCAAAGAGGATCGCCGACGGACCACAAGAAACACTGTAAGTGATTTAACTCAAATAAACAATCACTTTAGTGTTTCATCCAATTAGAAACAAAAGTCAAGTCGTAACAAAAGTGATTAAATTAAAATATAATAGATGTTATATTATAATCTATTATAATGGTTGCGGTACCCACTGCTAATAGAGTTTAAACTGCCTCTAGCTACCGGGCAGTCTCGGTAGTCTAGTTGGTAAGACATCTGCTCCAGAATGGCGGGGGTCGTGGGTTCGAATCCCATCCGAGGAAAATGCCTGTGAATTTTTTTTCACAGGACTCTGGAAGGTATTGAATATACAGTGCTTAACACATATAGGTGTATGGCTAAAAATCACAAATAATAGGCTTTAAATTAAAATATTTCCCGGTTTGGTATTAGACTGAAAATGACAACAAAGACTGGACTTATTCTCAGCGTAAAAGAATTATTTTTAACAAAGTTGCCGACTTTCAAATACTTCAATTCATGATCATTATAGTTTTCTTGTTTTGTTTGCAGAATTGAAGCTCTGAGTAAACTGACTCATTTGCGATTAGACAGAGAGAACATCAGACAAATAGACGACTTGGAAATGATGGGACCTGTTTCTAATCTCTACTTGCAGCAGGTAAGTTGAGATACATGCAGTCAAGACTCTATCATCAATGCCTGGATTTTTAGTGTTTTAGGTTTACTTATATTTTTTCAAACAACAAAAAGATCAGCATGTGTAGTAATATAAAAATTACAGTTACGTGTCTTGCTCAAGGAAGCAATTGTCAAAACACGGATTTGAACCTGGACCGCTCGGCCACAACGGTAAGGAGTGCCAAGGCTAGGACAGGGGCAGCAGAGGTCATGGTCTCCGTGGATTGAGTTGTTATTCCAGGGCGAGGTTTTGTTAAAATTTGTGAATTCAAAAGTTTAATTTTCCTGCTTTTCAGAACTGTATCAAGAAGGTGGAGAACCTCGAGTCGCTTCAGTCTCTCCGCTTCCTCACTCTTGCCAACAACCAGATTGAGCGCGTAGAAAATCTGACACAGCTATCTGATCTAAAGCTGTTGGATTTATCATCAAATCAGATTCAAGAATTGAACACTGGTAAGACTAGGAACAAGTTTTTGAAGACTATGTTTTCATTATTTAAATACTTGTTATCCCTTTGAAGTTTAAAACTTCTAACCAGTTGACACCAGATGACATGAATACGAGCAAATGTTTACCCTGCCTGGAAACGGAAACCGTCTTATGACGCCACTATGTAATTTCGGACCACCAGACTGAAAGTCACCCGGTCATTCAACTACGGAGCGGACACAGACCACACACCGTCTAACGTTTTGTTTCACCCACACAAGGACCAAAAAAGTCTTGAGAGGTGGTTTTAGTGTAATCCCCGATTATTTTGCATGTTCTCAGTCGAGAAACAAAACAGACGATCCAACAAAGAGAATCTTTCTTCTCTTGGCATTGTCAAGACAGGGTTTCTTTATGCCAACGGTACCCTCAAAGAAAAAAGATTCCGTCAATTCCGCCAGAAGAATCCCACCAGGAGGACGAGACAAAATAACGGAATCCTGGTGGCAACTTGTTATAATAGACGCATGAGAGTTATTGTTCGTTCACAGTAGAACAGTGATTTTTTTCACCGATACCATTTTCGTTTTTAAAATATTCTTTTGTGGCAGTGCATTAAATGACCACCCCTCTCCTCCCACGGAACAAATACTTGTGTTCTATCTTTTCCTTTTTTTGTATTAAAATATTTTCCATGAACTGTTATTTTCAGAGGAGCTGCCAAAGTCATTGCTGATTCTGAATTTGGAAGATAATCCATGTTGCCTTCAGCCAGACTACAGGTAAAAAAGTTCAAAATATAAATCCTTCTAAAATGGATCATAAAGACAAATGTTTCTTTCAATTTGCGTGAGCTCCAAGACAGGAAAACAGTGAGATATTAGGGAGTAGAATGCATCTCATCAGCAGTTAAAAAAGAAGAAAAAGAAAGCATCTGCTATAAGACAAGTGATATAATAAAACAATGCTTATATAGTGTAAATCACCATGAGGTCCCTATGTGCTGTAGAGGGGAAATCAATAGACTGATCCATTAAGCCCTGCCTACCTTAGAAACTGCCTAGCAACAGCACATGGCGTGACTTTCTTGCCACGATCGACGTGGTGGTTCGGTTGCGGCCCACACGTACACACACAGACATGGTTTTCATGAACGGTATGGATTTAGTTTCGTTGCCTTTTGAGCAATGCCTTGATTCTAAAGAACAATGGAGACAGAAACGCTGTTAAACCACTTTTACACAACTGTACAGGGACCACTACTATGGGATTTACACCACCAGAAATACATACAAAACTTAGTACAGTTGTACTGTACTGTATGTGATTTGTTTACTTTTCTAATGGAATTTTAACGTGTCAGACTTTTGTCAGACTTTCAGTTGCATTGTCAAAGCTGTGATTGGTCAATACATTAGTAGGCGGGGCTTAATGGATCGGTCTATTGTACAAAGTAAACAGATATGTTTTCATAGATAGGCTTTGGATTGTTTTGATGTTTCGGCCAGTTTAACAACCTCTGGAAGACTGTTGCATAATTTAACTGCTGTATATTGGAAGGAGCAGGAACCATACGACTTGGTTTTGATAACTGGGGGAGTCAGAAGGGATTTATGTGAAGATTGCAGATTTCTAGCTGGTTGATGCTCCTGAACTAAACTTTGAAGATAAACAGGGTGATAGGTGAAGTACAAGAGCAACATACTGGACATCACATGAGGGAGAAAGGAATTGGTGTGGGGGGGGGTAACGAAAGAGATTGAGAGATGAGCTGCATTAATACTGGGGCAATGTCAATTGATACTATCTAGCTAGAAATAGAGACATTTGGAAGACATCATACCAAGGCCTTCATATTGCAGTGTGTGGACAACGGCTGAACTGAAACATAACTGAAGCTTGAACTTTTTTTCTGTTCATTTTAGAAAGAGGGTCCTGCTGTCCTTACCGAACCTCAAGACGCTGGATGGCAAGACAGTGATGAGGTATGAGAGGAAAGAGGCGGGGTGTGAGGTTTCTTCCTCCTCCAGTTCCGATGAAGATGTCTCGGATGATGACACAGCAGAAAATGACGAGGATGGTAAGACATGAGAATAGACCGATTGCGCGAGGAATGTTTACATGTCAACACATGACCTGTAGTGGGTACTACGCCATCTCAGCTGGTGGCAAACTACGTGCAAATACATGCTGTGACCATCAGAGTCACACCAACATTCGGCTTTTGGTAATAATAACACAGTTACTAAGCCCTTTTAACCCTATCAGGACCGGGGGGGGGGGGGGGGGGCACAATGTGCCCCCCCTACCAAACTTTTTCCTGTAACTTTTAAACGCTACATTCGATCGCCACCAAATTTTCTGACTTTACTTGAAAATTATCTAGGGTCATTTTGTCAAAATACGATTGTTATTGGAGGTCAGTGGTTGCCATGGCAACCGTTTGTTTGAACCCATATTACTCGTTTTTTGTGATTTTTTTGTGATTTTGGGGCATTTTTTAGCAAAATGTTATGTTTTTAAGTATTTTTAGTGGCCAACAGTGATACCGAAATGTCACATGATAGTTTGAGATGCATTGTGGGAATCCAAAATGGCCGCCATTTTGGCGGCCATCTTGGATTTTGTATTTTTAGCTGTTTTTTAGGGGTTCGAACTTTGCAAAATTTTGTATCTATGGAATATTTTCAACATTATAATTTTGAACTTTTGAGGTCTAGAAATACTATAGAGTTGTTAGGCCTCATAAATGCACACTCGGACCCTAAAAGGACTGTTTACATCGATTTTTAAGTGGAAAAATGTAAAAACGTGATTTTTTCCCAAAAATTACATAAAACAGCTTGTTTAGCGCCCTCAACGGTAACTGTGGTAAAGAAAAAGGTGTTTATGTTCTTGAGGATGTCAAGAAAGACAAATTTGCAAAGTTTTACAGAATTCTGGCAAAAAATATGGAAATTATGGGGAAAATACGATTTTTTACCAAAAATGGGCAAAAAAACTACAAAAATTACTTTTAATGCAATTTTTTTGCATTTTTTTTTGCACCATCATGTAGAACTCGGTGAAATACACATTTGTGGCAAGTTTCATAAAAATCGGCCCAAGACTTTGGAAAATACGGAGGGGGGGCACAATGAGCCCCCCCCCCCCCCCCCGGTCCCCGTAAGTCCAAAAAAAGCCCGGTCCTGATAGGGTTAATAAAGCTGTATGTTGTGACTTTGATTTCAATCATATTACTGTTCATAAACTACAAGTATTCTGCTACAAAAGAGGTTTATTTTGAGTTATTCACTGCCGGCATCCGACGATGATGTAGCCACCTGCCTGTTATTTTGTTTGTAATGTAAATCACGGTAAAAAAGGGGGGAAAAAAGTAAAGAACGTTGGAAAAGTGAGCATTTATACCGAGCCTTACGGAATTTCAAATAGACAAAGGAATCACACAGTTTTGGAAAGCCTTTTCTTTGGATGATTTCAGCTTCAAAACTTTGAAATTCTTGTGTTGAAAAGTGTGTGATCACAGTGGTCTGGCCCAAACGTTCCGTCGTGCACGCAACTAGTACTACCACATTGTAAACATATACATTCCTTGTAGAATTTCCAAAACTTCTCGAACTGTCCTTACTGGCTTTATTCAGCCACTCGAAGGTCTCTGGTACAAACTCTGGAATATTTTTCACACATTTCGAGAAAGAAAAGCCTTGATATATTAAATAAATGCAACAATCATCATGTACTGTACCACACTTTCCTATGACAGACGCCGTGTTTGTTTACATTTAATACCCACTACAGGTCACTTGGGTCGCACAATCGGTCTTCAGTCAAAGCAAGATTCTACTTGGTAGATTGTGTGAAGAACACTACTAGTGCGCCAAGGTTTAATAAGAAACAATTTAGTGTTTATCTTTTTCTTTTTCTTACCAGATGTTCTCCAGTTGTCTTCGAACCTCATCCAGAAATCCCACGTACGATCCAAGCAATACACGGCTGAGCACTACAGACATATAGAACAACTGGTAGATGTCCGCAGCCAATCACAACTAGCTATGAACTCAGCCAGGTCATCATTTAACGCAACACCAAGGTCAGAGGGCACGACATCTGCCCTTGGTAGTGGGAGGCAAAGCTCAGGGTCATCTGCATCAAGATGAACCTCCACGACAACCTTGCACCCGATTCAGACTGGCGCTCTTAAGAGTCACATCGAACCTAACTATTGAGTTAAGTACATGAAAAGTCTGGCGTCCGAAACAGTTAGGAGTGACTAGAGATGCTAGAAGTCGAAAAGATCGACTGTTGCAGTTGTTCGGAACAACTCTTGATCATCTTGGTTTCAGATGTTGATCTTCTCATGAGCTGAACCTAATGCAAATTTATGTTAATGTATGGTAATTAAGGAAAATGACCTTTAGCATCCCACACTACACCGGGGTGCGAAAAGTAGAAATTTAATTTGTATTCAAATCTTCAGCTAATACATTAAGAACGCCAGTCTGAAACCAAAGTCCATTTCGGTCGGCCCAAAGTCACTCCTACTCTATTTTGGTTCGGCGTGACTCTAGAGCACCAGTCTGAACCGAGTGTAAGGTGGACGATTTTTATACAAAGCTTCCTCTGTAAGTTAATGTTTTTCTTACTGAATTTGAAACGTGTCCAAGAGTTCTGATGTGCATGTATATATTATTGTGAATGTTGTGATATTAGTGTAAATAAAACTGTTCTAAAGCAAACATTGTTTCTGTATCCATCTTGATTTTGTTGGGATTCAAAGCTAGTTTACTGAACTAAATTAAATGTCCTATAAATTAAAACAGTTAATGACGGCTTACATCACACAGGTATGTTTGTATTTACATTAACTTAAGTAGTCTGCTTTGTTTTTCGCAGGAAGGAATTGGAAAGCACTAAGTATAATGTACTTGTCCATCGAAGTCTGGGGGTAGAGAAAAACCAAATCAAATTTGTAGATCAACTTGATCATGTAGATACATTCACTCACGTACAAACGTATAGGAACCCCTCTACTTGACACCACCACAACGAAGAATATCAGCACCATTAGAAGCCATGCTTTCATCTTCAGGCATCAATCCTTAATTTATTCAACAGTTCATTTCACTGTTACCGGACCATGTACAAAGACATTTTTCTATCATAATATAATCAAAAAAGGGTTTTTTATTATACATTTTTACCTATATCTAAAGTGTACCATTGTCTATGCCAATGAAGTCCACTTTTAGTTTTTGTAATAGCAATATGCATAGCAAAAAATACAGATTTTGTCCCTTAAATGGTTTCGCTTTATATTTACTGTAAACCTTAACCTTTCATACAAGGATGTGATTTAATTAAAGAAAAATCACTATACAAATATCAGAAAAATTACATACAATAATATACACAAGTAATCGCCTCGATATGATTCGTTAGAGGCTTTTTTCTCTTTTTATATTATCAATAATTAATATCTTCAAACTGCCCCTTTAATCCCAAACAATATACAAATTTATACATTACTACAAATCAAAGAAAATATTACAAAATAACGGCATTACTTTGGCTTGTAATGGAGACTAATGCAAACTGGTGTGCATTTTTTTTTGCCAAGTAATTAAACCACATAAATGCAGGGGACCAGTACTTATCACAGAGACTAATGAGCAGAACTAGTCTCTTCTCTGTGATGCATGTTTACACTAAAGTGGGCAGTGGACAAGTATTGAACCCTGAAGAGTGTTTCGAACAAAACGATAAACCATAGGTACAATGAAAGCATTGGTACCCTGTTGATTATACTAGTCGGGGAACGATTTTGTCCAGAAATATATAGACTGGACGTATTTTGTGCACACTGAATGCTAACGGAGTAGCAAATGTTGATTTTTTAAGTACTAGCAACTGATAGTTTTGTGTAGCATTTTGCTATGCCGTACAGTGGAAATCGTTCACCGGTAGTTAATGCCACCAGACTATCACCACAGCTACATTTCATAGAGCTGACAGTAAAATCTTGAACACAAGACTCCATCCTGTCGGCAAGTGTGACGTAATTCCACCTTGAACTGCACCCACTTCACATAAAACTGGCTCCATCGATTGCCAGGAGCCCATAGGAAATGCACTGATCTTTTTGTCTTTGATGAATTAAGACTGACGTACCTTCTGGACTTGCGTTTCATGTGTGTCTTGCAAAGACTCAAGGTCTTATCAGAAATATTGGTTTCTTTCATAAGAAATGTCTTTGAACGAAGAAATGGGTGTTTTTCGGTAAAATAACACAGTAACATATACCAGCTTTTGAACCGAAAATGGCAAAACCTTTGGGCATGCAGCAGCAGGCGTGTGATGTAATGACTTACCAACAGAATAGCTCTACGACATGTGGCAGAAAATGTAAAACCGTTACAGTGACCTGTTACAAAAGAAAGAACCGTTAAGCCCGGTTCATACTTTAGGCGAATGTCAAAAGTGAAGCGAATTTCCTTGCGCCACAATTGAAAAACAGCGTGTACCGAATTGTTGCGTCACCAAAATTCGCTTCGCCTTTGCTTTCGCGTGAAGTATGAACCAGGCTTTAGTCTTGGGCATCTGATGTTAAACCTGGGCCAAATTTCATGAAGCTGTAGTAGAAATGTTCCATGGAAATTGTACTTGCATAGCAAAAAAAGTAGCA